>JAGDYQ010000005.1:14000382-14209162 GCA_021962125.1 Bulinus truncatus | reverse complement strand
GAATCGCCATCTGTCCTTAATACACATTTGGTGAGAATATGATCAATTAAAATTCATTAGAAGTTTTTATATACAAAGATTAATATGTGTTATGTGATTCCTATATTTAAATTATGCAGGCAATGTAATTCCTGACAGCATTAGCAGTTTATACTTTCAACCTACATTTAATAATAAATTTTATTATAACAACGAACAGAATGGAAAACAAAAACGCTAAACCAGTTGAGTCCATACATTTACTCATTACAAAGATGTTCATAAAATACAGCAGTTTTAAAGGTCATTTTTTAACTTAATACTGGAACAAAATGCAACCTATACAGATTTAAAAGTGGCATAGAAGATATGTTATGGAAAATGGTTTTATTTTTTGGTGACTTAGAACTAATTTCATGAACAAATATCAATAAAATTATGCAATATGAAACACGTAATGAAAGGCAAGCTCTTCAATTATTTTAAAAAAATGAGTTGCATATAAACACAATAAAAATACCAACAGATTTAGAACCACCAGGGTACATTTCCCTAAAATAGACCATCGTACAATTTGTTTTACAAGTATCTTTCCAACTTTTAACAGCTGTGTTAAAAAAAAAAAACCAGATCTAAATGCTTTAAGAAATATTCACATCAATAAAAAATATAGATTGTAACCCGAGTTTTCAGAACACATTCATTGCACTTTTTTCATCAAAAATGATAAATATACATGTAATACCCTTTGACAAATTGTAGAAGGAAAAACTGGAATTGTTTAATTATTAAATGTTAGTTAACTATTTACACACAAATATGTAATTCGGAACTAGCTGCCAGATAAGGTTTTTTATACTTCTGGCAGATATCTCAATATAAAAGTAGTCATATAAAATACAATTATAGCCAGTTAAGAGTTGAAAAAACAAAATTTACATGACTTGGAAAAAAAATATAATGCCAATGGATATAAAGCCCAGAATTGTAATATGCATTAGTGTATTTTTTCTGTGTTAAAATTTGGTTAGATAACAGAAAAAAATCAACAACTGGTTTTTGATAGACATGCTGAACTGTTACGTTTATCTGAAATCCATTATATTACTAAAAATGTTGAAGGTCAAATGTCACCTATGATAGATTTAAGTCAGGTGATATACTCTGGTTAGAGAAAAGTGTGATTTATATGAGGCCATTTAAGATATAATTGTCTGAATACCTTTTGTAAATTAAATATGCATTTCAGTACTTTGAATTTTAAACTATATACACCTGCATATATATATAAAATATCAAAGATTGCACCAACAGTAAGGAAATAATATCAATGAGTAAAAAAGAGCGTGACACAGATCAATTAAAAAAAACCCTGTAAATTTCCACTAGTAACAAAAATTTGGTACATTAGAAAAAAAATGGAGTTAAGAAGAATGTAAAAAAAACAAAAAACTGGTAGTTTCCTGAACACTTTCTGCTTAAAATACCACAATAAACTTTTTTGAGACAATTACAAGCTAGCAGAATCCACTTTGTCTTCATCTGAGGAAACATATTCTGTGACTGCTGGACACGTGCACATCAAGTTTTGATCTCCATAGATATCATCAATGCGGGAAACAGTTGGCCAGACTTTGGTACCTGGTTGAACAAAGGCCTGAAAATGAAAAAAAAAAAAATCAATATGATTACTAAATGTTTCAACTAATTTTGTAAAAAAAAAATGTTTAAAAAAACATGCAACAATCAAAGTTATAAACATTAAAGTGTAACATGTAGTTTAATGAAATCTTACTGCTGGAAACACTGCCAACTCTGGTGAATATGGTCTCTCCCACTTGCCAAACAGAACATCAGCTTGGGAATGTGGTGCCATCTAATAAAAGAATAAGGTTCATCAAAATAAATTGTCAGCATATTCTATATTACTGTTAAACATTTTCTAACTTGAATTCATTGTAAAAAAAGGGAAAAGAGAAATAAAACAGCAGAGATAATCCTTGATGGCCTAGCTAAATGCATGAAAATAGACTAAAGGTAGTCTCTCACACAATAAAAATTGGTAAAAATGGAGACTTTTTTGTGCCAATTATATGCAGGTCTTCATATGGCTTTGTGGCCTAAAGACTGATGCAACCAATCAGGGCAGAGTATGCTAAAGGTAAAGGCAATGAAACAGCTTGTTGGCTGATGTTGTCTGGTGGCCCTCTTATAAATGGGTAGATGCATGATTTTTGCTAGGACTGCTCAGTAATCAAAAAATGTTCAAGGTAATTACGTTAATACACAGCTCAGAAACAATATATAAAATTAACGCACCTTAAGTGGGTTACAGTCTCTGCTCCACTGACCCAGTTCTATGGCTCGAATTTCATTGCGGATCACTAATAGAGATTTTACAAGTTTAAATGAAGATTAATAATATTTGAAGTAAAGCTTTTAAAAGTTTAAATGAAGATAATAATATCTGAAGTAAAGCTAATTTGAACAAATATTCAAATCAATTAATGCAGCTATATGTATACAAGAAGTGTTACATACTAATAAGAGCGTCACAAAAATTGTCCAGTTCCATTTTATCTTCTGATTCTGTGGGCTCAATCATTAAAGTGCCAGAGACTGGCCATGACAGAGTAGGTGCATGAAAACCTGCGAGTGGGTAGGAAATTTTATACTTTGTAATCAAAAGCTAAAAAGTTTACAAAATACTACTACGCTCCCTCTCTTTCAACTCTCTCAGTTAATCTTCAGGGGGCTGAGATTTAGTATAAAATACTACGAGAGCACATCATTTTAAAAAAAGTACCATAATCCTGTAATCTTTTAGCAATGTCAGTGGCATCAACATTAGCCATTTTCTTGAATTCTCTGCAGTCTATAATGAACTCATGAGCACAAAAACCTGCAAAGACAAAAAAAAAATAAGTGATAAGATGAATATCTCGTTCCACCTTGTAGCATATGAGGATAAAAAAAGGTAATGACTGTTTAGCACTAACATCATACAAGACTTAAATCCTAAAGTGTACGAAAAATTACCTTTTTCATTTGCAAATAGAGTTTGGTAATGCCCAGCCAGTCGTTTACTCATGTAGTTTGCATTAAGTATCGCCACCTGGGATGCTTTGCGGAGACCTTTGGCCCCCATCATTTTTATGTAGGACCAGGATATGGGCAAAATGGAACTTGATCCGTACGGTCCGGATGAAACACTCCCAAAAGATTTTTTAGGATCTGTATCATCAACTGGAATCACTGGGTGTGTAGGTAAAAATGGAGCTAGATGTTTCTTGCTTTAGTTGACAAAATAATTGTAGAGCTCAATTAAAATAAAAATGTATGTAGACATGAATGCATAATTTTGTATATATACAGAGTATAGTGTATTTATAAAGACCAACACAAAAAGCTAACACTACGATATTTCTTCAAATACAAAGAACATTCCTGATATGAAAACTTTTTTTTACAGGTATTTATGGACTGTTCATTTAAATATAATAAGACATTTATAATGGGAATTACAAGAAGTATCACCAGAGTGTGATTTATAACATGTAGGGATTTAAAAGAAATATTAAATGGAACATATAAATACATGTATCAAGAGTTCAACATACACTCCTATTGGTCCTGCTCCTGGTCCACCACCACCGTGTGGTATGCAGAATGTTTTGTGAAGATTCAAATGTGACACATCAGAACCATAATCACCAGGACGACACAGACCAACCTGAAATCATTTAGGGATTATCCCTCATTAACCATCAAATTATTTTGAGATTTCAAATGATAGGGTGCAGTTGATGAACTTATTGCATCTTTTGAAATCCACCAAGAACAAATGGCTCTTGCTAGCTTAGGCTCTTTTGTATGTACACAGAAATCAAGGTAAGCTTGGTGGAGTATGTACCGGTGAAACACCTTCAATGATAGGCAAGGTCAGTGGCTTTGAAGAACTTCTAAAATGCACCCTGAATGCAAGAGTTCACACCCCAATGCAGATAACTCTTAAATCATCGTCGAGTTCGAGACATGAATCTCCATCTGCACGAGGATTACTTGCATTTAATCACAACGTGTACTGGATCCCAAGGCTGTATCTATGTTTTAAAGAGAAGGTACCATCTCTCACCATAGACTGACACAGCAACCAGTGAATTCAGTTGTATTCTGGAATAGAGCTTTTCAGAATATGAATCTTCTGCATTCATGCACGTCATATAGTTAGTTGCTTTGGCATCTGCTTTTTCACACCTAAAATAATTGAAGAGACCATTGCACAGTGCTTTGCAAGATCACTTTCATTAAAAAACCCACAAAGCTGGTACCACGCTTGTCATTCTGCCTTCAAATAGCAGGCTCAAAAAAAGTCAATATGAAAGAATAAAGTTCTGAATCCACCAAGACGAAACACTTTCGCGCGGAACCTTCCGCGCGGAAGTCTCAACTTAGCGAAACTCTTGTAGATACACCGGGACGAAACGGTGAGCGCCAAAACAACTCACCGGAAACAAGATTTTTTTAATGATTACTTCGCACTTTTTCCTGCTAGTGAAAAAAAAAACGATACTTTGAAAAGCAGAAAATACTGCATCCCGTGTGCCTTTTTGTTCTTATTACAAATAAACTGTCTAACTGGAAATGGAAAACGGTTTTTTTTTTAACTTTTTATTCGATCGGTAGCTGTTCATTTTTTTTTTTGTTTTAATGATCAGGCAAACATTTATTTAATAGCATTTATGTTTTCAGACAGCGCTTCGATCGAAAGAAATTTCATTTGTAGAATATGTAGATAGACGATGTATATTTTCCTTTCAGAAATTCATATACAAAGACTGTTGCCGGCCAAAACTTATAGTAATTCATGTTTTTCTGTCAAAATTCACTTTGTTGTTGTTGTTTTTAATGAATATACACTAATGTGAATCATTTTTTCTATTCGAATTGACGTTTCTAAGCAGCCATTTTGTTTGTTTATCATGACGGAAAATGTAGCTCTCCGGAAAAAACTCTGCAGGCAGCAAAACTGAAAACTTTCGCTGTTCCGCAACGGAATTCCTGACCGGTGTACATGTTCTCATTAGAATATCATTGCAGCGAAACAGACGGAATTCGCAATGCCCTTAGATACCGGAATTTCGTCTTGGTGTATTCATACCTTAAATGTCCCTTGATTTCTTTTTATACAAGACTGTTATATGCTTTTATGGACTGTATGCTGTCTTTGTTAAGACAATTGTTTTAGCCATTATGATAAAAAATTTCAGCCTTCTATGTTTGTTATTTATCTTAACTAGCATTACATTGCCCACACCTGCTTTAAAATCTTACAGCTTTACAGGGAAAGTAATTTGATAATATTTAAACAGTTGAATGAAATTCATCATACCATAGCATTCATATTAGCACCATCCAGATAAACCTGGCCACCATAATGATGAACTATGTCACAAATCTCCCTGAAAATAATTTGAAATTAGTAAACAAATGTCAATAGTAGAATGAAATTCTTATATTGAGCAATAAAGTATTTAAATTTATTGATAGAAATTTTGTTACCTGACATCTTTGTCAAACACTCCATGAGTGGATGGGTAAGTAATCATACAACAAGCTAATTCATCTCTGTGTTTTTCAGCCTGTCATAAAAAATGTTACAGTTGAAGAAACTTGAAAAATCAAATCACTACCTTAAAACGTTTCAAATCCCTGCAATGCTTACATTTTCTTTCATGTGTTTTATGTCTACAGCTCCATTACGATCAACATTGATTGGTTGAATTTTCATGCCTGCCATTTGTGCACTGGCTGGGTTGGTACCATGGGCAGACACAGGAATTAGACAAACCTATAAAATAAAAATTTTAACCATTTTGTTTAAATAGCCATGAAACCAAAGGGGCTTCAAGTATTTGATATACATTATAAAGTACCAGGTGGGACGGATGGCCTAGGGGTGTAGATACTTGACTGTAGACCTGAGAGTCCTGGGTTCGATCCTCGGTGAGGCCCATGGAATTTTTCCAGGTGAAATTAGGTGCAAAGTCGTCCCACAAGTCCACCCAGCTTTAAATGGGTACCTGACTTAAGTTGGGGAAGTAAAGGCGGCTGGGCGTTGTGCTAACCACACAATCCCTTCATATGCCGAGGTTATAGAAACAGATGAATTCTACACTTCATCTGCCCCGAAGGCCCGTTAGGGCTAAGAAGGGAACTTTTTTACTTTATAAAGTACCAACCTTTCTTTGCTGCTGTCCTAAAGAGCCCAAGTAAGACATTATAGTTCTAAGTCCAGCATATTCTCCTTGTGCACCGCTAAAAATTATTGAACAAAAAATATGATTCATCAGTATATATTAAACATCAATCGCTTTTTACTGTACATCCTTATGAAAAATTGTACTACCTGTTTGGCTGAAAGGATATTTTGTCATAGCCAGTGATTTCACACAAGTCTTTTTCAAGCTCACTTAGCATTTGGTGATAGCCTTTAGCTTGTTCTTTAGGAATGAAGGGATGGAGGCCAGCAAACTCAGGCCATGAACAAGGCTGGAGAAATTGACATGAAATTGTGTGTAAGTATAAAAACAAAATTAAGTGAATGACTTAGTAAATGTAACTGGCATTGTTATTCATCATCCGAATCAATTGATCAACAGCCTTATGAAGTAAAATTTTTAATTTGATAAGAAAATCCTCCAAAAATCTGATTGGTAATTAAGGCTTTCCTTAAAAACTGGATTTCATTGTGGATGCAAATATGTTTATAAAAATGGAAAAAAGTGTTCAAAATATCTTAAGCGGTTTTATTTAGGTCAGATTCTTTTGAGTTTTATTTAAGACTAACTTACCATCATTTCAGTTGTACTGTTTAATTTCATTGTACATGAGCCAAGTGGAATCATGGAATGTGCCAGAGACAAATCTCTGTTCTCCAAGTTTTTCATGTAGCGAACTATTCTGGTTTCTGAGTGGTAACTTCAATTGAAACAAAAAAGTAAGCAATGAAAATTGAAACACTGTACATATATATATATATGTGTATATATATATAGGTAAGGCTAAAAAAAATTTTTCTCTTGTAATCTGAAAAAAATTAAAGTTCCTTGAGTCATAATGGGCCGTCGGGCAGAAGAAATAGAGAATTCATCTGTTTCAGTAACTCTGCATATAAAAGGATAACATGGTTAGCATAAAGCCCTGCCTTCTTTACTTCACTAATTAAAGTCAAGTACTCATTTAAAGCTGGGTGAACTTGAGGGACTCCGAACTAACAAACTTACTTTCACTAGGACATGGAAAAACTCCATTCTCACCAAGGATCAAACCCATGACTCTCAGGTTGACAGTAAAGCGCTATACTACACTCTGCCACCCCCACCCTCCCTCCTTTGCAATCTAAACTTCATATTTATACTTGATGAGGCTATGAAGAAAAAATATCCCTGGATTGATGTTGAAGATGATGGATAGATCTCTCTCTTATAGAGTTGTTGGTGTGGCGATCAACTGTTATGCTTCCCCCTATACACAACATAACCACTCGTGTCTTCCAAAATAATAAAACTATCCTTCACACACAATACTCTTCTAATGTACAACTCAAAATATCTGATGCCTAACTGCAATGATTCACACTACTGAAACTCAACTGGACTGAACATTTGGACAACTGTACAGGACTTGGTCTCACCAATTGCTTCTTCAACAACTGACTACCAACTGAACTTCTACAAACATTGCCCCTGACACAACCTGGCCATCAACCAATACCAACTTGTTTCTCTGCTCATGCATTCTATTTATATAATAACAGTTCACTCCAGTCACAAATTATTGTGCTTAACTCAACACATTAAATACAAATGTGTAATAGATTACAGTTATTCAAGAGATAATCACCTATTAAATACAGGATGTGTGAGATAATGAGATGTTCTAGCAAATGATCCTTTTTCTAAACTGTTCGCAGGATTTTCACCAATCTCTTTGGCTATCTCATTCTAGGAGAAAATAAAAAGGCTAAATTTAATGGAATGTTTTATTAACTTATACTGACTTGTTAACAAATGTATAAACAAGGGAAATTACCAGGGAAAAAATTTAAAATTTATAAACCCATTGCTATGGTTAATGGTTTTTAATGTAACAGGCTTAATTTTTTAAAATTGATTACAAAATATAAAAATAAAATAGCAAGTAAGTCAGCCTACTTTTACCATGTACTAGTAATTTTAAACTAAAGCAAAAAAAAACAATAGATAAGATAAAAAGAAAAAAATACTTAAAAGATTGCATCAGAATAAATCTTATCATACTAATGTACTATGTAACTTGACCAACAATTTAATAGTACTCATTACTGTCATTTTTTAAATGTAGATTACACAATACAGGGTTAATGCCTGATAGCTTTTCAAATTGTTGGTATCAAAGAAGAAATAAATTTTAAAAAAGTGAAACTTACTGCAGATAGTGGGCAATCAACAATATCTAGTAAATCAGAAATGTCTTTTTGTGTTACAGTTTCATCCAGAGATGCAGACACCTACAGAAGATGGAAGTGAAAGTGGTGTTTCCCAAAATAAGGAAAGATCTACACACATACACAAATATCTTTCACAAAGAAAATAATTATAAAACTTGTACCTGGCCATCAGAATAGTATCTGAGATTGATTTTCTTTTCTTCCGCTCTCTTTTTTATCTCAGCATGACCATTTTTGGGTTGAAATTTTACGGTGTCAAAAAAGACAGTGGAGGTCAATGTGTGACCCCCTCTTTTTACACCTTATAAAAGAGATTTAATAAAATTCAATGGGAAGATTTCTAACACTGGTACAAGTATTAACATCTAAGTAAAGAGAAATAATTAAAGATCTTTATATTTAGAATTTTGAGATAAAATGTAACCCACCTTCTGCAAAAAGCAATGCACCATGATGTACTTTCTGAGCAAAGTGACGAAGACCCTTGGGGCCATGAAAAACAGCATACATAGCAGACATGTTTGCAAGTAGAGCCTTGAGAAATAAAATTTTGTCCTCATTTAATATGTTACAAAAATATCTGAAATATAAATTAGATTAATTACCCAGAAAAGCTTTTCAACATGTGAATCACACTGAAGCCTAAACTTTCTTAATGCAATACTTGCAAAAAAAAAATCAATTAGAACCATTTGTTAATTAAAAATTACATGCAAAGCTAACAAAGAAAAAGAAAGAGTTGGATCTCACTATAAAGAAATTTCCAGTCGCTAATGATAGATTAAAAAGAAATACCCAACATAAACCAACTACCAGTGTTACCAGACAGGCGCTAAGGTTGAACCTTCAAAGTAAACAGAAGAGAGGCTGCCCAAGAAAGACATAATGGCAAGAAATAGAAGCTGACAAGATTGGTTACACCTGGATTCAGATTAAGATGATAGCTCAGGACAGAAGTTTCTGGAAATCTGTTGCTGGTGGCCCATACCCTGGCCTAGTACTTTATTCCACATAAGCAAAATATTTTATTCTACCAAACAAAAATACTAAATTTCTCATATGTTGTTTGGTGATTCAAAGATTTATGTGCCAATAAAGAAAAAAAGCTTTCCCACTATAGTGAATAGTAGCTTTAGACTTGAATTTGATAAATTGTATAAATAAGACTAAATGCATTTGTAGTTTATACCTGAGCAGTACAGATATTACTTGTTGCTTTATCTCGTCTAATATGCTGCTCTCTTGTTTGTAGAGCTAATCTCAAAGCTCTCCTCCCTGCTGCATCTCTGTTAAATTTCATTCACATTATGTACAAAAAAAAAACAAAGATTAAAATTTTAGAAAGTTTTTTACAAGATGCAGGTTAAAAAACATTCAGATGTTAAACTTACCTATAAAAAACATTTTAAAAAAATGTATTATTTTACCTGGTAATCCCAACTACTCTGCCTGGCAACATTCTTGTAAATTTTTCCTTGCAAGCAAAGAATCCAGCATGTGGTCCGCCATATCCCATAGGGATACCAAACCTCTGGTTAGTTCCAATGGCAATATCAAAGTCCATTTCACCTGGAGGTTTCATCAGAGTTACAGCTAGCAGGTCCGTGGCTGCTACAACTAAAGTCTGATTGCCAAAAAAAGAAGTTAAATCAGAATAATTGTTCCAAAACAAATTTTTTTATATAAACATACACTTAGCAAATGTATATTCTTTTGAGATTTCTTAAATATATTTAAATAATCAAAGGTAAGGTTTCTAATTACCCCATTTTTATGTGCCTGTTCAACTAAAAGTGAGAAATCATGGACTGTTCCTTCCGTGTCTGGATACTGAACTAATGCCCCACAAAAATCCTTCTTTGTTAAATCAACAGTCATCCAAGAACCTTTAACTATATCAATACCTAAGGGTCTAGAAGTAAGTATATACAACTTTAATATTTCCTGAAACAACTTACCTATGCAAATATTTTATATCAAATGGTTAATTAGTTTTTAAAATGTATTTAAGTGGCCTAAATTATGTAGCTTAGATAACAAAAACATACAAAAATAACTTACTCTGCCCTGGTTTTTACTACTGAAATAGTTTGTTCATGGCATTTTGCATCGACAAAAAACTTTTTTCTTTTGTTAATCCTAAAAAATAAAAAAATTATTTAACAGCAGCATTTAATAACATTTTTTTTTCAAATATACTTTCTGGCTAACTAGCAATTAAACATGTTTTTAACAGAAAGCTAAATGCTCATTTATCATGGAAAACATCCAATTAAAAGTTCATTTATAAAATATGTGCAGAATTTTAAAGTCTACAGTAATAAAATTTCAATTTACAGTGAAAAGGTTTTGAGATCTACCTCTGACACAGTGACATTGCCTCGGCAGCAGCCGTACCTTCATCTAACAAAGATGCATTAGATATTGGGAGACCCATGAGATCTGTCACCATAGTTTGATAATTGAGCAGACTCTCTAATCTCCCCTGAGCAAGTTCTGCTTGGTACGGAGTATACTGGGTTGTCCTATCATAAAAAGGAATTAAAAACACATTTTAAAAACTTTTTTATTACAACCATAAATTTATATAAAAAAGAAAAACCCAACTCAAACAGTACTAAAAAATTCAAAAAAAAAATATGAGTTAAAAAATTACGGTTAGATTATTATATATCAGTTATGACAACTATTATAAATATTAGTTATTAAAAGTTTTTACTACCATCCAGGATTTTCAAATATATTCCTGAGAATACTTGTAGGCGTATTAGTACCATAGTATCCCTGACCAATGTAACTCCTCCATATTTTATTTTGTGATGCAATATCTTTTAGACGAGCCAACAACTCAAATTCACCTGTTCAAAAAAAAAATCCAAGTCAGTTTTTTTTAAAAATGCCCTTTCATTGAGGAATCAGGACTCCTTTGAATAACTTCATGCCTATACCCCATTTCAGTGAGGATTAAGAACTAAATAAAATATGCTGAGAATTTGGAACTGAGAAATTTTTATGTATCCGACTTCAATTTGTTAAATTTTTGTTTAACAAAAGCCTTTCCTGATCTATCCGATATACGGAAGGAAAACTTTTAATATTTTACTAATTTTTTAAGTTAACTACTTTCAAATGTACCTACCAAGTGGCTCATCTAGCTTCAACTCCCTGTTAAGTAAAATATCTTTTGGTACAGCTTTTTGTGTTAATTCCTCTAAATCCTATTTCAAGAGCAAAAAAAAAAATTTAAAACAACCACAAAAAAAAAAACTTCAATATAATCATTGCTAATTTTGATCAATTATTTAAAAAATATGCTATACTTTCTCCACTTCGGTGAATAATTTCTTCCTAGACCTTAAATTTTTCTTTTTCTTTTTTTTTAGTTTTCTGTAAACAGTAAAGAATTATTGGACTTTATTATTTTTGGTAGTAAAACATTTTTATTTTACAAAGGATCATTTGCATAAGGCAGCATTGAGTCTATGAATTTTAAATATTTTAATTTCAAAGTTCCAATATTTATAAGTGGAAATCAATTGATGATTTTTGAATTGCAAAGTCAAAACAATGGCATGATGAGGTGCACATTTTTTTGTGCAAAGCAGAAAGTATGCTACACTGCAGACATATGATATACTTTTAATGTATCCCAAATATTGCTTCAAAACAAGGGGTGTATTTTTTCTTAGGTCCTTGCAATGTTCAGTCCAGTCACTTTAACTGATGTGCAAGAAAAAATTACAGGTTGTGGCAGTGGTAGTGTCTGTTGCAAGATACAAAAACAAATTTCATGTGGAAGACTCCTGGCATTGACATATTTCTGTTTATTTCAGGTCACCTTGCCATTAATCACATGCCCTGGGGTCAGGGAAAAGTCTCCAAGGCTGATAATTTTTTTTATTACTATTCACACATATATAGCCTATTTTTATTTTAAAATCCTTCACAAGTACCAATATATATTGAATATTCAGGTTGTAAGATTCAAAAATACTAAAATGTATTTTAATATTTCTAATTTTAAATACAATATAAATAATATATGTGCACAGAATCCAGTTAAATTTCTATATAGCCTAAACGTTTGTTGATATTTGTATATATTATTTTTTACGCCAGCTGATAAGGTTCAAGGTAATTTGCAATACAGTAAGACTTCGAATTTTAGCGCTGACACTGATTTAGATTTTACATAAATAATAAATTAAATACTAGATAGAGAGTAAATATTACCTTAACGCCGACAAGTTCAAGCATAGCTTTTACTTCAGAAGAATTAGGACCTATGTGACGTCGGGAAAAATCATCGTAACGTTTAATCAGTTTATCCAAATGTATACTTGAACTAGTTGCAGTCAGACGAATAAAATTGTTTCGATAAACTGGTGGCTGGCAATCCAATGTTTCGAAATTGCATTGTTTACTTTGTTTTTTTCTGTATGCAGAAAATGTACGAACAATTCTCGCTGATCTATACATCTTTAATTATAATAGCACTACTTGCAAATCTTTTTACCTTGATGTCACCATGTGGCGATACGATGGAGAAACATTGACCTAAATAGTGATGAATGTTAGCTCAGTCAGCTGTGCGTTTTCTTAGTGCGTGTCTTATCATCAGATCCGCGCGATTTCTTAAGGTACTTCTTCAACCAATCAAATTTGCAGAAGAAACCACGCCTCCATTTTTTTTATGGGATGACACACTTTATGTAATAATACTCATCACTTCAGTATTGAATAAGTGACCCATTTTTAATGACCAAACCAGAGTCTCTGGTGAAAAAAAAGTAGGTGAAAGTGAAACAAAAGCCTAGGCTTCGACTATCTTTTTTTTTTTTCTTACGTTGTTTGTTCTTGGAAAGGATTAAGATGGGTGTTGGAAAGGGGAGGGAGGTGCAGTTAAAGTACTTGTATATTTTGGGGCCCCAGGCAAAAACATTTCTCCGTACATTTTATACTTTTGACCCCTTTGTCCGTACTAATTTTAGCCACCGACTTTGTCCGTATTTTTCATTTTTTCTTCCAGCTTGTCCATATACTACTAGCAATGATTAGCTTGCTTTATTTCCATTTATCTTAATTCTCCGCTATGGAAAGAGCAATAAAGAGTTTCAATGTTTCATTGCCGTCGTACTGAATATCTCTTGTTAAATACAAACATTAATACTGCACCTCCGTGACGGTACGTAAAATAAGTTTCTACTTAGCCTTGCACAAATAGTTTATTTTTGGCTTTTTGTGTTTTGTTTTTGTTTTTTTTAGTGTTTTTTTTCTTCTTCTAAGGAATTAGGTTATCTAGTGAGTGGAGCTGGGTCTCACACAAACAAATGTCAAAGAACGTGGGATGCAACAATTAAGTGATCGATTATATTAATTATTAGTATTATAATGGTCGATACGAGGATAGATATATATAGGCCTATAGTGATTTGTCCCCGTTTTATCGCAGTTCAGTGTCATCTTAAATTTACTAGTGTCTCCGGGTGTGGATTACATTTGATGATTCTTTCTTTTTCATTGTTTGCATGGGGGTAATGTTTTCATGGCATGAGATGAATTTTACTTATTATTTTTATTATAAAACCCTAGCCACAAACGATCATTGCCATTGGAAGTTTTGTTTTACTTCCACATTCTCCCAGCCCCGTAGCGTGAAAATTTTACAGGAGGGGCCAGGCATTCTACAGCAGGGGCCAGGCAATAGCGGGGGGGGGGCAGGTAATACATTTTACTAAGTAGAACAAATAAGCAGGGGGGGCAGACAAAACGCAGAGGGGGCCCGGCCCCCTGGCCCCCCGCACGATACGGGCCTGCATTCTCCTAAGTATGCATTTGATATAGTAGCCATAAAGATAAAAAAAAAACAGCTGGATTTAAATAAGAATAATAAGCACATTTGCAAGATGAACAAGTCGTTGCAAAAAAAAAAAACAACAGTAAAATTTCCTCATCAAAATAAAAAACAACGAAAACTGATTCAGATGTCCGATGAACTAATTGTGAGAGTGAATTTTCTTTGGCCCCTGGAAGAAAAGGATATTGACCAAATTTGACCACAGACCGCTTTGAGTGTGGCCGTGTCCACCAATCTCATGACTGTTGTCTTTTTCTTTCTTCATAGGTGCACGATTTTGTGAAGAAGAGAAACAACCTGCCGCTGCAGAAGTTTAAATTTATCTTTCATTCAGTGTGTCACAACCACAGTTTTAAATCAATAACCTGTACTTCAAGCTTGGTTCAAAAGACATTTTAGGTCAAGTAGGCTGTGCCATAACTAATTGTTAAGTCAGAACTAAAATATGAAGCCAGAACTAAATGTGAAGCCAGAACTAAATGTGAAGCGAAGCCAGAACAATTTAAAGCCAGAACTAAAATGTGAAGCCAGAACTAAAATTTGAAGCCAGAACTAAAATGTGAAGCCAGAACTAAAATTTGAAGCCAGAACAAAATGTAAAGGCAGAACAAATTGTGTAGCCATAACTAAATGTGAAGCCAGAACTAAAATTTGAAGCCAGAACTAAAATTTGAAGCCAGAACTAAAATTTGAAGCCAGAACTAAAATTTGAAGCCAGAACTAAAATGTGAAGCCAGAACTAAAATTTGAAGCCAGAACTAAAATGTAAAGGCAGAACAAATTGTGTAGCCATAACTAAATGTGAAGCCAGAACTAAAATTTGAAGCCAGAACAAAATGTAAAGCCAGAACAAAATGTGAAGCCAGAACTAAATGTGAAGCTATTGTATTCCATTTCTTGTCTCCATAAGGTATGTGTAATTTAAAAGATTATTTAAATACTGCAAACCGATTGAAGTGTTACTTATGTACATGTAATATTCCCAAGAAAAATTGTTGAAAGAAGCTAGAAGAATGAAACTCTTAAAATTTTTCTGCGCATCAAAAAAATGGGTGCTAATAGTTCAGCATTTTAAGCAAATGGTTTATCGTCAGTAAATTTGCAACGTGTTGGGCAGAGGTAAAGTGAGGGGGCAATACCCAGCAGGGGGGGGTTTTTATTTTTTTATTTTTTCCTTTCTTTTTTAGGGGGGGGAAAGGGGCGGTGACCACAGACCGTAGTAAATGTGTTGACATAATTAATGGAGAGCCCCTAATATTGAATAAAATGTTTCTTTTTTTTATATTTATTTGTCAGGTTATGTATTCCTTATTCATTGTAAAAAAAAGTGACCAATTTATGGGTGTCCTCCTTTGGTTTAAAAAAAAGTTTGTCACTATATGAAACAGTAAATTAAATTACATTAATTAAGCGTAAAACAAGCATTTAAGTTACTGCAGGCCTAAGGGTTGTTACAAAAAAGTGAGCCTAACTTTGCCCTTCCACATTTCTTGTAATAATTTATTAAAATACATGTAGTTCAAATATGTATTAAAATCTCTTGCCCTTTTCTTGTATGAAATAAGCTGTGAAAAATCACGTGTGAATCCTTACAATATGATAATCAAGGGCCAATTTATTTTCATGGCCTAAAGCCACAGCCTAGTGGTTGATCCGGTCCTGACATAAAATACTTAATAAACTTTTTTATGCGATTTTCTAAGTTCACTTAACATACACACAATCATATTATAATTAAGTGTGTACATTGAATGCCATGATGATTCATATGAAAATTAAACGTGTAGCCTACTTGTTTTGATCAGAATAGCAGGTCCCGGGCATTTCTTTTATTGCCCGTCAGATATTTTTATGTGTCAGCACATCCCTGCCTTATCAGTAAATCCACACATCAATTTATTTGACATCACTCTGATATAATCAAGTTATCCCCCCATACCTTGAATAGAACAAGTCTATAGATGTGTGACAGGCAGGGCAAGATTATTTTAATTGAAGTGTGGGCACATTCCAAAAACATAAATACGACCAGGACGGGCGTTAGATTGATTAGAGCGATTGCTCCCTATCCGGGGCCCCCACGTACTTTACATGAGAGCAACATAAAGTACAAGTAATAGGCGTTCTGCAGGGCTAATGGCACCTATTCTTGGGGGTCTGACAATCTCTATCAACTGGGGCCCCTTCTGACCACTTACAGTCACTAATCGCCATGTTATTTATAGCAGATAACTGTATTCGACTGAGCCCCTATGTTCATGGGCTACTGACATGTGTTCGGGTTGCACTCACCTTGCTGTAATCCTGCGTACAACATTAAAAAACAGACAAGGTTGTGAGTTTTGAGCTCAAACATTAAGCACACATTTATGGTTTTCGGTCCTGCATCGGGTACTCATTCTTGGTTCCACGTACTGCCAAGGACGCTTATGGGAAATAGAATGTACTGAGTCTAAAATAAGCAGGACTTTAATTTTAGCAAATTCTAAAAGATTAACATGGCATTTTATGAATCGTTTTATCCCACTAAAAAGTCTTATTTTAGGTTGTCTACATCATATATGTTTCTGTCTACCAATACTACCATTAATGTTTGCATCATACTTCAAAAAGTCACGTTTATGTGCAAGTTGTTCGGGAGCGGAGGGAGCGAGGTAAGGGAGCCCCGATAAAAAAGTTTCAAATTGGGTCCTGCACTTCCTAAAACCGGCCCTGCATAGATCTAAATAACACATACTGATTAACTCGGCGATACTTTGTGGGTAACGGGCTCAAGCCTCGGGGTTTATCTCGGTGGCCCAGGTTCACGTCACCAACTCTAAACACTTTAATCAGTTTTTTTTTATATTAGTGTCCCTGTCTATTCAACGTATGCGGTGTACTTGAACAGATTAGTCTCTCCGCCACACAAGTTCTGTGGGGCCGGTCAATTGATACATAACGCTTTTTTATTTTCGATGTTTATCCCTTCCCCCATCCAGGTCACAATTTGTCACACTGCAACCCCGCTACCCCCCCCCCCCACCCGCCGGGCTAAAAAATTACTAGCGTCTGACTCTTTCTCCCCCCCCCCCCCTTAGAAAAAATGATACATAACAGCTGTTAAAAATGTAGTACAATTAGCCAGAGGTTCTTATATTTTTGTCTAATTCGCATCATACTATGTAGCCCTTTTCAATTTGATAAAACAAGTATAACAATGTTCGGTGACCAACTTAAAATACCAACCCTTCACAATTTGAGCACTGCTGCAATTCAGATGTTTACTATCAACATGACCTTGAATTTCAAATATGTCAACAAAAGAACAAACAACTACATTTGTTGATAGCTCAGTACTTGTTTACATCAGATTGAGGAAAGACACACCCCCTTTTTTTTAAGATACGCAAGTTTAATCAAAGACTTGCGCAGTTTTCCATACAGCTTTACTTTATGAGCTGATATTTCTATGTACCAAGCAATGTTCCCTCTGCTTCAATCTACCCACTGAAGTTGACCGGAGCGCTGTTCCATGGATCTGTGCAATGTAAGATCTATATTGAGATGATAAATCGAGCGTTCAGCCCCATTTTGTTACTATTTTGAATAAATTGATCTCCTCTCTCTAGTATATGTCATAACAACAGAAGGTCACAAGGCTCATATCATTTGATCACCCCGCTTTTAGTAGGCCTATCTGTCATAGCAAGAAAGGGCTGCAAGGGTATCATTTGATAGCGTCTAGTGAGCATAGTATCTGTCATAACATACGAGTGTCATAAGATTACTTGGAAAAAGTTATATAAAAACATATTGCAATTATTTAACGATTAGGGAATAAAACGTTGTAGGGTTGTTTGAGTGGACATTACCATGTGCATCATTTGTTACCACGGGTTGATACCAACATCGTAACTTTTAATTTGTCAGCTGTCGCTAAACTATAATGTGCCCAACCATCCCCCCTTTTTTTAAGGTTCGGTCCTCCCTCGCATCGTGTCCTCCTTTTCTACATTTGAAGAATATTTAGTAAATCTCTCTAATTGACCGATGGCAACCCATTCTTTCTTTAGAGGGGGGGGGGCTCAGACTGGGGGCCCGATAGCTCTAATCATCCTAATGCCCGTTGTGGTTGTGTGTATTTTTGGACTAAACCCAAACTCCAATTAAAATAATCTTGCCCGGCCTGTCACACACCTGTAGACTTGTTCTAGACAAGGTAAGGGCGATAACTTGTACACTGAGTCAAAAGTTGTCAATTTAGAACAAATGAAATAGGTATATCATATCAACATTATTATAGTATACAGCTAACTAAAGTTTTTATCATTTGTTTCTCTCATTAATGAGTAGGCTTTATTCAATGTTCCTTTTATTTATGATATATTTTTTCTTCAGCCACACCAGGCCTTGTTCTTGTGATTCTAAAAAATGTTGCTCGCCTTAAAACTATTACCAGAGCTTGATTACCATCAATACTAATAATATAACTATGCTCAGTTCAATTACTCCAACAAGACAAACGCAGCTTATTTCTTTCATCAGTGTTTTACAAAAAAAGTTTTTAAAAGTTATTATTTTTGTACCTAATATTTTGAGTCTAAATTTAGTACAAAAAATATAAATTTAATGACAACAAAACAACAACTATAATTACCTAATTTTATTTATAAGCATGTAATATACCAAAATATAATTTAGATAGACTTTTATATTGTGTGCTATAAATAAAATAGCATATTATTAAAAATGCTTTTGGGTGCAATTTGTAAAAGTCAAATGAACATTTTTTTATACCTCAAATGACGATGATTATATAACTGTATTGTCTTTAATATATAAATGAACATTCAAAAATTGAGACAAATGTAGCCATAAAAAAGTATAAAAAAATCCTGAAAAAAAAAATCAGCTGTATTTATGATGTTTAAATAAATAATGCAACAAAAAATAAAATGAGATTCAGAGATATTAGAACACAAGTATTCTAGAATATTAAATATAAGAGAGTCATAATGAAACATAGATACTTAAATATAATTTGCAAATTTTGTTTCAATATTTAGTTAATTATATACATAGTATTTCAATATTTGGTTAATATGTCTGTGTGTAACAAAAAAATGTTCAGTTTATAACAGCTCTTTGGTAAAGTTTAACAAGTAAACAAAATGACAATTGTGAAAAATGATGAATGCTTAAGTTTTTGATGCTTTTATTTTTTTTTTAAAGAAAATTCAATGAAGCAAATATTATTGAGAAAAAAAATTGCATTATAGAATCTTAATTGGTTAAGAATCAAATAAATAATGAAAAACAACAAACAAAAGTTTAATACAAATGAGTAATACATTAAAAAAAAAAATGATACAAAGTAACCATTATGGATAGATAAAAAAGATTATCAGATACAAAAAATGTAGACAAATTTTTATAATTTGAACACTTTTTTGCGTAATGAATTTAGTGTTTATGTACTAAAGTAATTCTGTATACACAGGTATATTTATTATATATATTATGAAAAGACTGCAAGTACTCAAGTCTCATTTGAGACTAAATGCTCTTTTTCATAAAAGACGATTCTTAAATTACTCTGAAATGAGTGATCAAAGATATCTCAAAACACTCTTGAATTCAAACAATTAAAAAAAATTCAAAGAAAACTGTTCTAAGATCCAAGATGGTACTTGACTAATAAATAAGAATGATTATGGAAGACTAGGTTATAGATAAATTAAAAAATATTGATAATTTTATTTTGTAAAAATAAATTAAAATAAATTGACAAAATAAATGTAGGCCTATAAATTATCACATACAAAATATTTGATTATTTACAATTTGTTATTTTACAGACGGTAGAAAAATAGAGATTTCATGGCAATAATATTATTGACATGTTGCCAGTAGAAAAAAATATAAACATTTTGGCACATTGTGTTAACACACAACCACTTAATAAACATTTTAATCAAAAAGAAATGTTATAAATACAAAAATAAAAATCAATAAAAGTTAAACAAAGCCACTTAATATAGCTTGCTAATTCATTTTCAAAACAATTTAACAAGCATGGTATGAAAAATATAAATGTTAAACTTGATTGGTAAAATATATTTTTTATTCAGAATATGAACAAATGTTCTTTATATCCCTGAAAAAATACTTGAGTAAAAATACCATTTCCAAGTAGGAAACCATCACATCTATTTAGTTATATTTGATCAAACATTTGATATCAAATTGCTCAATTATAAATCATTATGGTCTTCATCATCACTGTCATCATCCTCTTGCATTTTCCCTTTAAAAATTGTCATTTCACTGTTCTCTCCTGTTAGCCACCTATTCAAAAAGAAATGTAAAAGTATATTATCAAGCGAAAATTAAAAAGACAAAATATCAACAATTATTTTGAAAATTCTCTTAGACTCTACAGTCTAAATATTTATATCAGCCAGTTTCATATCTTGAGACCTGAAAGTCATGGAAGTAAGGAAAGTGGCAGTGGACTGGCATGAGTGGAAAGATTTATGGTAGACAAAACTGAGGAAGGCAGGAGAGGGTTATTAAAAGAGATTCTTAGGTAGGTAAAAATCAAGTGGATAGAATAAAAAAAACATTCTGAAAAACTAAAAAAATGAGACTTGTTCAAAGAAGTACAAATTTCAATCCTCATCATGATGGGGCCATAATATCCGACGAAGGATCAAAGCCAGAAATTCTTGCTAGATTGGCCCAGACAGCGGCAGCTCTGAGCAAACTTAAACACATTTGGCAAGGCAACAAACTCTCTCTGAGATCAAAATCTCGACTAATGCGCTCTCTGGTGATATCGGTCTTCCTGTATGGATGTGAAACTTGGACGCTTACTGCAGACCTCCAAAGAAGAATAAGTGCGCTGTAGATGAGATGTTTCCACAAGCTATTGAACATCTCATACACGAAACACATAACGAATGAAGAAGTGCGCACTAAAATAATGGCTGCCATCGGCCCTCACGAAGACCTTCTCACTTCAGTCAAGAGGAGGAAACTGCGATGGTATGGTCACGTTGCGAGATGTGGAGGTCTTGCAAAGACAATCATGCAAGGTACAACCAACGGAGGAAGGAAAAGAGGAATACAAAAGAAGAGATGGGAAGACAACATTAAAGAATGGACCGGTCTGTCGTTCGTCGACTCCCAAAAGGCGGCACAGGACCGGAGAAAATGGCGGGAACTAGTTTTCGGTCAACAACGGTGCCCCAACGACCCATCCACGGGTTAAGGGATAGTCAAGTCAAGTCAATCATTGTTACACTAAATTGTATTTCATAAGAATCAGTGCATGACCATGATTATCAAACTTCAAGAATATTGAGTGCCTCATGTTTACAAGTACAGAATATTTAAGCGCAAGATCAAAATTGAGAGGATTAAATAAACTTCTTTTTAGACTGTTTCTATAATCATTAACTAAGTGCCATTTGGTTTTAATGAGGTATTATACATTTTCACTTCTCTTTTTTCTATACACAACCTACAAGATAAATGATTCCTGACTATAATATTCATAACTGAATGTAGGATTTCTACTTATGAATTACCTGCCACAAGGAAAAACTGAAGTATCTCTGTTTAAAGAGTCTGCTTTTCGGATCATAACACATAAAAGCTTCCAAGCATCTTCAGGAGTTGTCCCATCATGACCTATGACTATTTGTTCTAGATCACCAAGATCCACTGCTTCAATGGTGAAATAATCTGTCTAAAGAAATGTAAATATATTTTCAAACTATAGAAAATATACAGTATTTTATGAACTATAACACGCACCCAGTTTTTAGAGCAGGAAAACATGAAAAAAAAATTATTATGCAGCCTTGCTAAATAGCATTAGGACTCTGTTCCGAAATAAAATACTTATTTCACAAGTGTTATCACAAAGAGCTTTAATAAGAGTAGGGAAATTATCTCTATTATTTAATCATATATTTATGCTTAAAAATGATTTAATTTACAAAAAAAACATAACTTTAGTCACCAAAAGGCTCACTGCTATTGGTGAATGAAGTTGCATTGACATTTTTTCAGGTACAAAATTGCTAACGATGAGTAGCATTCACACTATTGTAATAAATCTTAATGTTTGAATAATGACAAAGTAGAAAGTTAAAACTACGGACTAGTTTGTGCCTCGTTTGTCTAAAAAAAATGTTAGAAGGTTGACATTTAGTTTCATTGTATTGTATAATTATACTTGAGACACAGTGACACCCCCACTTCATTTTTATTTTTGCCATGGTGAGGAGCAAAGTTTTACATTATATATTCTTGTAACAATGTGTGTAGTGCTGTTAGAAGTGAATTTTGGGATTTTATTTTACTTACAGTAGTATGAAGATCAGATTGGATAAAGGACCAGAAATGTTGAAGTTCTAGGTCTTTGAGGGTAGAACGACAAATTTTATCATATTTTCAAAATAGACATTGTCACCAGGGTAAGTTATCGGCCCATCTACTGGAAGGGGGCATTAGATGTCGGCCCATCTACTGGAAGGGGGGCATTAGATGTCGGACCATCTACTGGAAGGGGGCATTAGATGTCGGACCATCTACTGGAAGGGGGCATTAGATGTCGGACCATCTACTGAAAGGGGGCATTAGATGTCGGCCCATCTACTGGAAGGGGGCATTAGATGTCGGACCATCTACTGGAAGGGGGGCATTAGATGTCGGACCATCTACTGGAAGGGGGGCATTAGATGTCGGCCCATCTACTGGAAGGGGGCATTAGTTGTCTGACCAAAAAGCATGTGTACACTCTATACACATAAAGTTAAGATAGGGTGGGGGTACGAAAAGACATAATACTAGTGGGGCCTTGCCAAGAGAAAGTCATTTATCATTGTGATAATTTTACAATGGCATGTGTGAACACATTTCTACAATAGAACTTGTCACCAAGCAAAAGTTCAGCTGTTGCTTAGTCTATTGGGAGGGGCTTAAGATGTAGGAAAGAATCTCAAGCAAAAAATCTTGAGCACCAAAAAAATCAGATAAGTGTATTTAGCATGAATGGGGTTAAAATAATTGAGCTGGCTAACTTCTAATTTAATTTAGAAATAAATAGTTACTTTTCCAGTGGTGAATTTGTCACCTCCATCACTGCTGCTGATCAAGAATCTCTTTCCAGAATCTCCTAAGTTTCCAATAATATTTATATACACATTAGCTTCAGTTCCTGCATTTTCTTCATTTTCAGTTATAGTCTTCACAATGTATTTATATGCTAAAACAATATAGATGGTTTGTTAATCGCCAAACAAATATTTTTGATCAATATTAAAAAATAAACATATGCATATTAATATCTAAAAAAAATAATTTTACATCTTCTTGAAAGTAAAAATGTTATTAGCCATTGTCAATTCTAGTTTGCATTTCATAGTAAAGTATTTCACAAAAATTTCTTACTAGGAGAAACAGGTTTGTTAGAATGTTGAGCAGCGCCTTCATAAACTATGTCACCATCCATATCTTTATGGGATAGCCATCGATGGATATCAAAGTTGTGTTTTTCACCAGTAGAAGGATTTTCTAGAACCATCTGTTATAAATAAGATTTAATTATTAAACATTTTATACCAACAAAAATAATTATAATTACCAAAATAAAGATTACGACTTTTATATGTTTGTAATTTACTGAAAACTAGCATGTTAAATTCATTAGGATACTAAAAGACACATTGTTGATTTTTACTGAATCTGTAAGTAAAACTATCATAAAAAGTATTAAAATAAAAAAAATTGAACATACTAGAGCACAAGACAGGTAAACAAATAAAAAAAAAAGGTAATTCTTACTGTGTCTACTTTCCAATCTGTTGAAATGTCATCATGCTGAAGTCTCACTTTTCTAATTTTTCCAATTTTATTGGTATTGATCTGAATCTAAGAATAACATAAAAATATTTATAAAACACAATAATTAATCATTTTTTTTACATCTGTATGTAAAAAAAAAAGACCTGACATCATAATAATACACATAAATATTGTATAATAGAGAAAAACATATATTTAGATTATGTAATAACATACATCAGTTTGATGAATGTGGCCAGGGTAGAATAATTCTTTTCCCTTTTTCCCTAAAACTAGTGGTCCAGAATCTCCCTTTGTTCCAAAGATGGTTACGCTAACATTTGCATCTGTTCCACTGCCAGGTTCTTCACCAGTTTTAATGAGAACCCTCCAATTTCCTGGCAAAAAAAAAAGGAAATTTCGAAATGGTAATGGAAGGGAATTATGACTTGACCATAGATATACATTCAAAGTAATGGTGAGCATATATAAAATATTTAGTTTTTTTACTAAAAGGCAAACTTGAAATCCAACCTTTTGATTGAATATTTTCTGTTTCTGAATCCTGAGACTCTGGGTCATTTTTGTCAGTAGTATCTGCATCATCATTTATAGTTTGGGGCTTTTCATCCTTGATGTCTGTTAAAATTGTTGTGAGAGGTAAGTCACGTTCTATTGCATGGTCTTCTTTTCCAATATCCAGCCACCTAAAGATGGCAAAAAAAATGTATCATAGCCCTTGATATAAATTTAGATAATACATGTAGTTTGAAATTTAATAGTTAAAAAAATAGATGCAGAAACCAGTAAGCCTAATCAAACTTTCATTACCTTTCACAGGCAAAAAAATAGATTTGTTTAGAATTGTGTGGATCTCTGACTTTGAAAGACTTCAGGTACCACCCCTCCTCTGGTGCATAACCATCATGTTTGACTTTGATGTGGGTAAGTTTGCCAAGGTCAACAGCTTCAACACGAAACACATCGTGCTAAAAAACAACAACAGAAATACAATGTAAACTATTTAAATAAAAATGCTGACATTTGCTTAATTGTGGGACTTGTAATAAAGGAAGTTTAACACATTTTGTTAATTAAATGTACTACTTAGAAAGTTTTCACCTGTAAACCATAGATACATGACAAAAAAAAAAAAAGAATATCTGTACATTTGATAAAAAAACAGCCAGTTTTCATGTATTTTATTTTTCACTAGTTTTTAGAAAATTTTAAGTTGAAACTTACAAGAAACTTATACATGTACATATTAATTTCATAATACAGATAAAATTATTTAATTAAGGAAGAAAGATATTGGCAGAACAAATTAATTTTGGAAACTAACACAATACATTAAAAAAATATTGTACTTTGGTATAACAATTATGTAAGGAAATTAATTTTCTGTAGATACATGTATCTTATATAATATAACTTCAGTGAAAAAAATGAATATTCCACTAACATAGCCAGGTTGAAATTTATTCATATTTGTCTTTGATCCATGAAGGTGGCGCCATCCTGTGTCTCCTAGCTGACCAAAGATCTGGATGTATATATTAGCATATGTTCCAGCTCCTGACTGTTCCCCAGTGTAAGTGTCAATAAAATAATTCACTACTGTAAAGACAAGAGTTAAATATTTATTACATTCTTTGATGTATTGAGTATTTCCTTTATTTGATGCTTCTAATGTTTACTCTTAATAGCTCTATTGAATACTAACAATTTAAAAAGAATGAATAAGTATTTAAAAAAATAATAAAAAAATAAATAAAAGACACCATGTTAAATAAAGACAAAAATAAATAATTTACAAGCTGAATATGGTGCTAGCTATAAGATGTTAATACAATTTTTATCAAGTTACCTTTTTTTGTTTTCTAAAACAAGATTTAAAATACAAAATTGTCAAACATAAATAAAGAGAATGACCTGATAAAACCTGACCAGGATTTTTTGATTTGATTGGGAATTCCCTCCAATAATCATGATCAGCCTCCATTCTGATCCATCTGTCAATACTAATGTGATATTCTTCTTGTGTTTTCTTATCTTTCAGCGTCATCTAAAGTATTATGCAAAATTATAAAACTATATGCATTGAATTATATTTTTTAAAATACATTTTATATCTAAAAATATTAAATGATATATATAAAAATAAAAGATTCAAAGATGAGAAATTATACATTTTTTTATGAATTACCAAAATGTACATTTTTTAACACATCCCGTTAGTTTATTTGTTGTCTTTATGGAAATAAGCATTGAGTAAACACAATTTAAAAAAAAAAACCTCATGAGATTACATTTTTAATTTAAAGGAAGATGTTATTTTTTATCAGATAGCCTATATTAAACATTTAATGAGATTAAATGTAATAATTTCACAAATACCATTTTTCCAAACCAAGATGGACAGGCACTGAAGTCTGAATACCACTGTTTTTCTTTTCCCTGTGTGTCAAAGCCTATACGTACTTTGTATGGATCACCCACCTCTTTTTCAGAACTTATCTAGATAAAAAAAAAATAATTTGTTCTGTTAATTTTTTTCTATATTTAATGGTAAAAGACATTACAAGAGTGAAATAGTTGGACAAAAATCGTAATCAGTGCAGGAAAAGATAATTACCTCAAATACCTGAGTTGCACCTTTCTTCAAAGCAAAAAATTTGACCTCTTTACCTATAGTCATTGGTTGAGTGACACCTTTATCGCCATACAAAATTAGAACCAATGGGGAAGTAGTCCCATGATCATCTCCTTCACCAGTTATTATGGTGACATTATAAGTATGATCTGAAATTTAACATTTAACACACAAAGATTTTAAAACTTTAAATGATTATTGTGATCAGACTAAACAGCATTGTGATATCAGACTTAAGAGCATTGTGATATCAGACTAAAGAGCATTGTGATATCAGACTAAACAGCTTTTAAACTAATTCAAAGTTGGCTGATTAAATGTAATATTTGTCATGCTCTTGTTGGCTAAATTTGATAACTAGTGTCAACAAACTGTTCTAACATAGGTACTTGAAATATAACATAATAATACTTCAAATAAAACCAAGCTACTTATTACAGTAGTGGGACAGATGGCCGGGTAGTGAAGATGCTTGACTGTCAACCTGAGAGTCCTGGGTAAATTATTCTGTGAGAACCAAAGGGAATTTTTCCAAGTCCTAGTGAAAGTTGGTTAAAGTCCCACAAGTCCATCCTTTAAGTGGGTACCTGATTTAAGTTGGGAGAGTAAAGGCGGCTGGGGCGTTTTGCTAACCACACAATCCCTTTATATGCTGTGGTTACAGAAACAGATGAATTCTACACTTAATCTGCTCCGATACCCCACTAGGGTTAAGGATGTGGATGAAATCTCTGGATCATGAGTTGTGACAACTCAGCTTTGAACAGCCCTTCTACCCTATTCCCCACCAAAGAATCAACATAGTTCAAAGCCTGTGTATCTCATGTAGAGATTGCAAGGTTAAAGAAATAACTTGTTGGGATTCTATCTTATAACTTTAAGTCAAATAGCAAACACTTCACAACTGCCATCTGGAAAGCTTGGTGGTTTAATCTAAAAATTAGATATAGGTTTCTATTTCATTCAACCTTTTTTTGACACAGGAGTTGGTGGCTTTCCTTTGTCACCAAGGGAAACAACTGCAGTGGCTTTCATTACTTTCTCCACTGGTGGTGGGGGTGCTGCTAAAGGTATGGCAGATCTCTGTATGTTCAACACAGTTGTACTTCCATCTTCATTCAGATTCAAGGTTCTCATTGTTTCTCCATCATCACGACCAGCATCCAACCACCTGAATAAAAATAATACTTTTTGAAGCAAATGTATTTAAATGAAATGTATTACCGCAATGTATTGTAATGACATGACAATTTTATTGAAAGTATAAAAAAAAATGTTTAAAAAAATCATTAAAAAAGCGTAAATTTACCTGTTACACATAAACAAATATTCTTTTTTTTCATTATCTGGTTTTACAATCAGTCTTGTCAAGAACCATCCTACCCCTGTTGTAATGACAAAAAAAATATTCTTAACAGTATAATGGAGTTTATTTACTTATTTATAGAGCTGCTGTTTGATTAAAAAATTTAATAGAAATTAACGCATAACTACAATTTTTATCGCAAATTAACACATATTTAAACAAAAAATATGTTATTTATTATTTGTAACATTTCTTTATTCCATCAACATGTCATCTTAAAATAGTAAATTTGATTGATAGAACAGTTAAATTAACTGAATTAGTCTTATTTATTCAGCCAATTGTTTAAACAGACCAGTTTATTCACATTCGTTGGTTCAAGTGATGCCCTCTTCCTGTTATCAACACGCCCCGAAAAAGAAAAGAGACGTTCACAAGGGACAGATGTGGCAGGGGATGCTACATATGTTTTCAATAACAGCCAAAAACTGAACTTTTTTCAGTTGCCCTCGGGGGGCTCTTCGATCTCTTCCTTTTTTCGTGGTTGTGTTTTGTTTTCTCATATCAAGCGATTCTTTTATCAGGACAGACCGATTGCGGCGATATAAAACTTTTTGGTGTTGAACTAGTGTGTATTTTCAAAATGATAAAAATCATGGAGAGAAAATGAGGAAACAAAATTTCTAGCATCTCGTTATTGTGACCTAATTATAACGGGTTCACTAAACACTTGTTGTTCTTTTACCTCCGCCAATACACTACAGTATATAATGTAAACTAGTGAATGAAACTTATGTCTTTTTACATCGACCAGAAAGAGAGCAGGGGGTTTACTTGTCGAAGGGCTACCTAACAAAAAACCTTTTCATTTTATAGAATTAATTGCATGTTAATGCAGTTTAATCAGCAGCCCTACTTATTTATAAATGTTGGGATGGGAGAGTTTTTATTTTAGCCTTGTGTTCATAAGAATTTTAATAACTCAAACAGGTTCTCTCACTTAAGGAAACTATACTATGCTATGGCTACAGACTTATGTTTAGATTTCCAATAAAATCTATACCTCAAGGAAATTTCATTTAGTATACATACTAACTATCATTTAAGACAGAAAGATATTCTTACCAGGTGATGGATTAGTATGACCAATTGTGACACTCATTATATTTAGTAAACTAACTGCTTCAATAGTGAATATATCAGTCTGAAATGAAATAAAGATAGAGTAAATATAATATTTTCAAATACATGTATTAATAAAAATTAAAGTTTTTCTTTTAAAGTGTATAAATAACTTCTTTTTTAAACTTCCTGCCTAGGCCACATCTCTTCATCTCTGAAAGTATTCTGTTTAAAATGACATCATTTTAGTTACAACTTCTAAAAACTAGACTTCTAAGGGTTAATATTTGTTTATTTATTTACAGATCTAATCATTAAAGAAATTACTACTCTTTATAGTTTTAGAAAGGAATAAACGGATTGATGTTTTGCAGAGTTCTTTATAGTTCCTACTATTGTCTACCTATGTATGAGGTCTCCATACTTTGCATTGGCACTTGGTCAAATAATATTTATAATATACATGTATTACTTATAGAATGAGCAGATTTTCTTACTGCAAAAAAAAGTTTTATTCATATGCTGCTAGTTAGGACTGTGACATCCAAAGCGAATTTTAACTGATAATTTAATTTAACTGAGAATTAATTTGTTGTGATTAGCTGAATTTTTCAATTCTTGAATGTATTGACTTAGTTCTGTATATCTCATTTTATATTTCAATAGAGAAGGCTTTGAAAATAGATTCAGAAGGAGAAATAATTCTCTCAGTAAAAAAAAAAAAAAAAAGCGGTAATGATTTGTGTACCTGTCCTTGTTGAAAATGAGTCTGTCTTCTAGAAGAATCTTTTAACATTCTGAAACCAGTATTACCCATCTGACCATTTATTTTGACTAGGATCTGTTCATTTGTTGCAGCCTCTGAAGTATCCCCAGTTACTGCAGTGATTGTGTACTTGATAACTGTGGCAGGACAAGACAAATTAAAATGAGCAAACAGGGTGAATGTAATGACTATAGAAAAAGATAAAACTTCAAAAAAAAAAAAATTATGATCAAGTAGCTTATTGATAAATGACAGAAAACTTTTTTGTAATCTAAGCTGACTACTGGATCAAGTCTTAATGGAAAGATCTTCCTATGAAATGAGGAATAGGACAATTTTATTCAGTCTTTAGGACTATAATATAATTTAAATGAAACATAAAAAAAAAAAAGTCTACAGTAATTATATTCTCTATTTTATACTTTTAATGAAACCGAAAAAAAAGTATACATTAATAAAACTGTTATTTATATAATATTTTTGTATTGAAACAAAATAAAGTATACAGTAATAATTATTTTACTTGGTAATATATAAACTCCAGGCCAAATAGCTGGAAATTCTCGCCATCCATCAGAGACATTGTCTACTCTTATAAAATCATTGAAAGCAAACCAAAAAGTATCTCGAGTATCTTTGTCTTCAAATTTAATCTGACAGAAAAATAATTATGAGAAACCACAGTTAATATAATTGCCAAAAAATTGGTTAAAAAAGCTTTTACTATGAGAAATTATGTTTCAAGATGTTGTAAAACAATTTATATCTATATTTGTTTACGAAAATGATTTTAATTTATTTATAAATAAGAAGGTACTCAAAATGTATGCTTTAGTCTAGACAATTTTCAGAAATAAAGTAAAAAGAAATTTAACCTGTTGTAAATGCCATGATTTGTTTTCAGAGTTATCTTTAAAGCCAAGGCGAATCTTGATAATCTCCCCAACATCATCTGCCAGATTTAACTAATAAAAAAATAATTAGTGAGCCGTCATATAAATAGATAGATAGATATAATATACTCACAGAATAATGTAACATGTTGATTAACAGATTGAATACCTTTATCTTGTCTTTCATCCCTGGCTGAAAAGGAAACTCTTGTTTGGTTTTAAAATCAATGGGGCTGCTTTCTCTTTTGCTTCCACAAAACACAACAACTATGTCATAACCATCTTCTGTTATTCCAGACTGCCCAGTTATGGTTTCTACCGTCCACTGTCCACCTGTTAAATGATAGATAACTTGATTATATTTATATTCAAGTGTAAATTGATAGTAGGTAATTAAAGCTAGCGGATTCAAAATTATTGAAAAATTATTCAAAACTTTCTCAATTAATTAAAAACAGATAAAGTTCAAAAGCTAATTTTTTAATTATGAAATTAAGATTCATGTCCTTCATTCACTTAAATTATAAAAATGTGTATTTTCTTTTTTGATAATAATTTCAGCATAACTTGTATCTATTTTTTTCTCTGGCAGATAAAATTATGCAAATTATGCTAGTCAAAACTGATTCTTTTCATCAAAATAATGACTTTTTTGACATAAAAAATGTGTCACCCGGACTTACTTTCCAGCATTGTTATACACATACTTGTATTTACTGTCCTTAAATTTAAGCATACACAAAACTTAAGACCAATTAACTTACGAGTGACAGGAAAATCTGGAAAGCTACTAGTAGGGACAGCAACACTGCTTGGTCTACTGGATGATAATAGAAGAGTTACTTCCACTTCTTTATCTCTCTTGTTAGATGTTCCAATGATGCTTTAAATAAAAAAAACATATTTTATTTGCTGTTTGAAAAAATTAATTTTGCAGAAATTTGGATATATGTTAGAAAATTCTGTATTAGGTATTAATGCTATACAAAATTATATGAATTCACTGTTAAATATCATTTAGAATATTTTGTAAATAAAAAAAAATTCGAGAAAATATCTTACTTTTTGCAAATAAAAATATTTTCTACTGGTCCAAACTCTCCTGACTTTATCACAAGACAGTTCAACATCCATGGATCACCTGGACCTTTTATTAAAGTTACTTCGTTGATTTCTCCAAGATCAACTGCTTCAACAGTAAATTCTTTGTCCTAAAAAGTTTATGATTAATTATGAAGTTTAAAAAGAAACAAAAAAAAAGTCATTTTACACAATTTTACAGTTTCAATATTTAAAACAAGTCAATTTAAAACAAAAGGAACAAATAATACACAGCTAGCTGCAGTTTAAAATGCATTTTATCCCTGACAGTGTAAAAATGTACCTGTCCAGGCCTAAATGGAGTTTCTACTGAATTTAACAAGCGTCGTCCACTATCTCCTTTACTGCCATGTAGATTGATATAAACACAAGATGAAGTTCCTGCACCATGAGTGTCCTCTGTTTTTACTTTCACAACATATTTTATTACTGAAAAAATTTTGAATCAACTTTTGCTAATATTTTTAAAATGCAAAAACAAATGTTTATCACATTAATCTTCAAAGGTATTTTATGAAACAATTTTTAAAAAAACCATCAACATCAGAAAGTTATTTTTATAAAGTAAAGGTTAAATTCCCTTAGTCTTAAGGCCAAAGGAGCATGATGAAGTGTGGAATTCTTCTGCTTCTGTAGCCACTGCATATTAAGGAATATGCACTCAGCCACATTTACTTCCTCAAATAAAGTCAGGTATTCATTTAAAGCTGGAAAAATTTCTACCAGCTTTCTCCAGGACCTGGAAAAATTCTGTCGGTTGTATACAATAAGATAAAATAAATACTTCACTAGGGGGCCATTTTAGCCATACTTGGTTGAACTTTAGCTCCTGGTCGAAGAACAGGCCTTTCCTTCATTTTCTCCCCATCGATTTCACCAACATAATCACTGAAGTCAAATCTGAGTTTTTCTCTGCTAGTTTCATCCTCTAAAACAATCTGTTTATTTTAAGAATCTTATATTAAATACATCATTAGGTATGTGTCAATCAACTTAAACAAAAAACATTTTACAACTTGTTAGCTAATGTTGGTATCATGAATAAAAAAATAATGATTGCTGTAAAAAAAAAAATGGTTTTAGATAATATAAGGATCCCTATTCCCCTTTCATCCAATCCAACTTTTATGTTCTTAGTTCTAAAAGGGTATGATAGAAAAGATAATACCTCTTCAACAGTCCATGCGTCATTTCTCCTATCTTCATGACCCAGTTTCACTCTAATTTTTACAAGCTCACCAATGCTGCTGAATTTCAGGCCCTTGTGAATGATAAAAGATATATGTATATATTTATAATTTAAAAATTTTTTGACATAAGGATAGATTTTTTTAAATATGTATCAAAGAGCAAGAAGACATTTATTGAAATTCTATACTACTATAGCCTACGTTTTTATATTAAATTTAATAAAATATTTTGGTGAACATTACTTTTAAGGTATAGATTTGTCCAAAAGAAAATTTCGTTTTGCCTTCTCCAAGCTCAAGAGGCCCAGTAATCCCATTTGTTCCACAAACAGTTAGAAAAATCTCACTAACAGGATGGTGAGAAAATTTACTGATGTCTATTTTATCGGTTGATACTATTTTTAAATAGCATGTCCAAACTCCATCTGTAAAACATTTTTTAAATTAAGTATTAAATTAATTATACATAATTAAATTTAAAAAAGAGGAAAAAAAATTAAAATGGGTGGGGGGGGGGCAATAAAAAAAACAAAACAAACAACAATGTTATTTACGTGAAGCAAATCTTGCAGATGAACTTATAACATCTTTCAATTGTATTGTGCCTAAGGCTGAAAATTCTCTGGATGTTTGCCGATCATCAACTCCGGTATCTAGCCATCTGATAAATTATTCGATTAGAAAGCAGTTTAATATGTTACCGTTAATCCTCAATAGATTTTAAAAGGAATATAAAAAGTTCAATTGAATAAAAATTAAATGGACTTCATAACCAAAACTAACCTGTTGCAAGCAAATACAGTCTCAGTCATCTCCCCATTCTGCACAGTTGCTAGGATACTAATTTGTTGACAATGCCAGCCATGACCACGGCCATGCTCACCATGCCCAATAAATAGTTTTGCAATCTTTCCAACATCCAGAAGATTTCTTATGAATACATCTGTCTAGAATTGAGAACAATAATGTAACTTTAAGTAAAAGTTTAAAAAACAATTACAAGTACCTAATAAATAAAAATGTAGAAATATACATTCATTTATGCTCTTAAAAATTCTAAAATATGCCCTATGTTTTGAAACAATCTATGTGTGTTTTCATCCTCTCTCCTTACCCCTTTACAAATATAAAAAAAATATCACTCAATGTTGGAAGTTGTGACCCAGTCTATTACTTTTTGAAAAACCCACAACAACAATTTATCACAATGATTTATCTATTAATATAAATATCTAACTAAAACCGTCACCTAAGTTTTTGCTTGCAGTACTAGTAGTTATGTATATTCAAAATTATTAATTAATTTTTTTTTAATTGAAATATGGTCAAAATAAAAATTGTCACATTGCCTTCAGACTAAGTGCAATATGGCTGCTTAAATTGCATGAGAGTAAAATAAAACACAAAATAATGAGGCCTTAAAATCACTCTAAATCAAGGTGGGCACAATTTTTTAACTACAGGCCACAATGGGTTCTTAAATTTACAGATGGGCCAGACCAAAATCAGAATGAATGAGTGTTTATATGAAATAAAATAGACTATAGTTTGCCCATGTTTGCAATAATTGAAGGAAATTTTACAGAGGGATAAATCTATTTGTGTTCAGCAGTGAAGCAATATTGGTGTATTTAAATTACAGATTACATTATGTTGTTTATTTCATTTAGAAAAAAAAAGTAAAAAAAAAAAAACAAGCACCATCATACAGATTGGTACAATGAATCCTTTACGTTTTAAATCTTATAATGCATCAAGTGAAGAAAAAACTTATTTGATATCACAATTTTCACAACCTTTTGTAACCGAGCTGATGCGCAATGAGTAGTTGGTTGAAGATTTACAAAACTTCTTACTAATTATAACTACATGTAATAACTTTTCAGAAAAATTTAACTACATCCAAATACAAACTTGTTTTTTTTTGTGTGCTCATTCAAGGCCACTGTTATATTACCTGGCCTCTTCTAAATAAATCTTTGTTGTTTTGAGACTTGGTCAGAAGTTGCAGCCCAGAATCTCCCCACTGGCCAATTAACATGAGGCTTATTTCAGCCTCAGTTTCAGCACAAGGCAGATCACCAGTTGTAATGCTTATTTTGTAATTTACAGCTGAAAGGTTGAATACAAAAAAAAATAAGAACATCTCCAATCATCCTTTTTTAATTGTAACATGCTAATTTAAACATTATCAGTAAATTTATAATAAAATTACATTGTAAAAGAAGATTTATAAAAACAAAGTAAAACATAATAATCAAAAAAATGTATTTTTAGAATGTATATTCATCATTCTGATATACTCACGCAATAAGGGATTTAGGTCAGGTCTAACTGCAGCAAGCTCCACAGTGCCATTCATGTTGTCAGCTGTTTTTTTAATCCAGTTATTGTGTTCAAAGTTGAATTCTTGCTTAGTATCGGAGTCTTTTAATTTTATCTGATAGGAAAAAAAAAGTAAGAACATACAGAAAAAAAAAACAACAGTTATAAATAGAAAATAGCTTGTGAGCTAACAAGTAAAAGAAAATGAAAAACTTTATAGCTCATGTAGATTTTTTCTTTTTCCAACACAATTTTTATAATGAAGTAGATGAATTATTTTAAAAATCAACATACCCTTTCCAGAAACCATGAAGAGTTTCTATTTTTTTCAATAAATGCAAGCCGTATTTTGAAGAGTTCACCTATATTCATAGTTTCCAGCTACAGATAAAATAATGAAACAAATGCTTTTATGTTTAAACAGTTTCAAGAAATAAATGTTAACAAACCAAAATTGATATGACAATAATAATAATTGTCAATTTTTACCTTCATATGTATGGAAGAACCAGCATAGAATTCTCTGTTTTTGTTCATGAGAATAGGAGTGGATGCCCCTGTTGTGCCAAACAATATCAAAGAAATTACATCCATTGTTCCAGCACTGTCTTTATTCCCTGTCCATATCCATATGTCCCACAGACCTAAAATATTAAAATTATCTCAATAAGGCCTTAAAGAGTTATGTCACAGGACTTTTAACTGGATGTGACTTACACCTAATCTGTGAGGTAGCAAACATCACTGGCACACACAAATTCACTTATATAGAAGTCACTAACAAAGGTTATAACTGAAACACTAATTCTTTAATCACTGATATGAAGAACTTGACAATATCAAATGCAAGACAATATCACCCCAGTCCTATCCCTTGTGATTAAGCTTTGTTTACGTTTCATGTTATTGCCTTATTTGGTATTGTTCCATCCCTTGCCACCACACACTGTTGGTCACGGCGTATTTCCTTATATGGTATGGTAAGTGCTTGCAGGGTCAGGCATGCATGATGCAATCACCCCATGCACGGAGTTTGGCGCGAATCGCCTACACATTGACCTCTGTGGTTTTGGCGGGAAAATGATGTAATATGCGGGGGTGATATATCCTCTATATAGGGGAAGTTATAACGGTTGTGAGATAGACGGAGACACACACCCAAGAGAGAGACTAGAGACCCAGGAAGGGGATACTAGGTATAACACGTGGACTAAGTGGACATTGCAGTCGAGAGTTATAATAGTTATAGATTCGTGTACTGGTTTATAAGTGATAGCAGCTACTTGTGATTTATTGCCACATCTCTCATCGAATATTGATCTTAGTATTTATCGTGTGTGTTAAATTATAGAATTATACGTGTGATTTATTGATTCATCTTCTCAAGTGTTTATATTGGATTATCATATTCTCATCTGTAAATATCATGCATTAAAAAGTTCAGTTAATTCTTTTACAATACAAGGAGTTGTGTCGTCTGATTTAATTAGAGCACAAGTGGGATACGACAACCCTTAAACCTTAAAGCCTGTCTCAACAATAGCTGGACATTAACTCCTAGAACACATGGTCACTCGTTCACTGTACACGCACCCCTCCCATGCATTTCTAGATCTCATTCTATCACCAGTCAACAACCCATTCCCTCCCCTGACGATTTGTTGCTATTATGCAGCCAATAATGCACAACATTCCATTACACCCATGCCCGTATGCTGCAATATACACACACACAACACAGTCACTCTGTGACAAGTTATTATTTATAAATGTAAGTAAATGTAATTTATTTATTCAGATTACAGATATAATTTGATACCTCTACTTTCTGGTATAGAATGACCCAACAAAGTTTTGTCAATACCACTAGGCAAACAAGCTACCATAGACGTTTCTGAAAGAGGTACAGATAATTAAAAATACTTACAGATAAGTGTTTGAATTGAACTTAATAGGAAAAAGGACATTAATATCACAGAATAATTAAGAACACTTAATTTTATAAAATTAAGCTTATAATAAACCAAAAACTGGACAAAAGGACACATTTTTTATCTCTTGATACATATAAGGTATTGTTTTCTATCAGTATGACAATTTAAAAAAGTATATTTTTGGTTACTTTCAATGAAATTCTCATACACCAGTAGTTCATATCACTGCCATCAAAGCATAAAATAAAATTACTCGACAACATTCAGATTCATATTATTACCTGTACATGTCAGTATTATAGATGTATTTTTATCAACATCCATCCAGCAGTTTGCAGTAAATACCGCTGTAGACAGGGCTGATAAACTCTCCATGACTTTTATACCCTCAATGAACCATTTCTTCGCTAAGCAATATAGACGAAAAGCATTTTACATTTTTTTAGTTAATGTTGGTATTTCATTTTTTTAAAAATAAAAAATAATAATTTTAGATAATAAAGTGATACCTATTCCCCTTCCATCAAATCCAACTTTTATGCTCCTGAGTTGGCCTACAAAGACAGCCTCCATCATGTACACATCAAGGATGCCATCTTTCATTTGGTCACTGGATGTATTCAGTGAGTGTAAAAGTATTTGCTGACCAGTGTCACCCTGTGAACCAATCAAATTGACAGAGCACAAGCCACCATGAGCTCCAGAATTTGGATGCCTACCAGTTTGAACCAGTATAATATACCTTAATACTGAAATAAAAGATAAAAACTAAGTAGGTTAATGCTTTATTTAAAGTCAAGCTTACATAGATATTGATAAAATACTAAAAGAAGCATATAATTTCAAAAGATTTGTATCTTTCATTAAAAATAAAGAAAGCAGGCTTGTTAAGTAAAAAATAACATGTTAATGACAAATAAGGATTAAAATGCCTTAATAAAACTCACATGGTGCAGGCATCCAACCAGGACTTTCAATAGCACACTCTCTAAAGGTCTGACAATCTTCCTTATCAATAGCCAGCCAACGATTAAAGTTAAGGAGACAATTATATCCAGTCTCAAAATGTTTCATTAATACCTAAAGTTTTGTAAAATAATTTTTTAATAAATATTTAAAAAATATTATTAAAATAAAAATGAAATATATTAAATGGAAAAAATAAGTAAATCACTATTAGTCACAAATAAGTCTGAGATGTTTATTGACAAGATTAGACATAGAGTATTTCCAATACTAATTCTATTTAATAAACAGTGATTACATACCCAGTCAAGATGCCAGGAAGGATCAGTTTTTTTATTTTCTGGTTCCAGTCTGATTTTAGTGATCTCTCCTATCTTATCCAAGGTTACATCAAACTCTGTTTCTTTTCCCTGACTTAACAGATTTATGCCAGGCAAATGTATTGGTCTAGAATTATCTTTTGTACCATAAACTGTGAGAGTTACAGGAGATTTGCAATCCGCACCATGAAAATCAGAAGTTCTGACCTTGACTCGCCATTTGCCCCCTGAAAAAATAGATAAAACTTTAATATCTTGATTGAAATTGTTTTGATGTAAATATGTTTGAACGCTGATGTGTGTATTGATAGTAAAAAATAAATAGATGTAACACAAATTTTAGACGACAATAAAATTTTATAATTATAACTAAAACGTTGTTTAAAATATCACTTACCACATTCTAATGGTACTGTCTGAGGATCTGATATATTTAAAAGTCCTAAAGGATAAAAAAAACATTAAAATTTAAAAAAAAAAAAAAAAATTTAGGTTTAAAACAAACTGAAATAATGTGTCCTATTTACCATTTGAACAAAGAATTTTACAATAGATTTATGTGAAAAAACTTACCCACAGTTCTCAGTAACCTTTCTGTTTTCCCATCATCCTCTCCATCATCTAACCATCTACCACATGGAAACACATAACTTTCTTTTTTAGATGAGCTAGTATCTGTTACCACTAAATGCTTGAGAAACCAACCAGACCCTTGACCTTTCCCATCATGACCCACTACCACTGAATCAATTATTTTTAGATCTACGGCTATGATGCTAAATATATCCTCCTGGAAAAGAGTTGTTAAAAAAAAAATTTAATTTCAAGAATTTGAAAATGTATTTCAAAATAACTTTGAACTGTTCTTAGACAAATTTAAAAAAAAAAAATGAGCGTAGTATATAAAATACGTGTATCATCAATGTATAAAATATCAGTAATGTATTTAAAGAGCTGCAGGATACTTACTGAACCACGTTGGAACTTTTTCTTATTGGTTTTTGACTTTTTCATGAAACGTTTTCCTGAGTCTCCTTTGGAATCTTGGAGAATTATGTAAACATTTGCATCTGTTTCTGCTGCCCAATGGTCACCAGTAGTTATTTTTATCTGGTATTTTTTTACTTTATGAAAAAAGGAGAGAATTTTAAATAAAACTGTTAGCCAACACAGAATCAAGCAAAATACTTTTTATAAAATCTTACTAAACAAGTCTATAATTACAACAACAAGAAATGATGTAATAAAAAAAACAGCAAAATTTTATGCCAGATTATCTTGTCTTTCTATAATAACAGTTCAGCACTAAACCATACTTACATGCCAGATGTTCTTGTCCTTCAATAAAAACAGGACGTTCCGCTGTAAAGTCTCCCTCTTCTGTATCATTAGCAAGCCAGCAATCAAATACAAAAACATGCATTTCTTTAGTAGTTTTATCAAGAAGTTTAACCTGTGAAAATATGAATTTAAACAAGTTTATTTTTTAATTAATCAACAAAATTTAAAAAACGACCTTCATTTAAAATCACGTTTTATAATATATTTCATATTAAGATCATCAAACCTCATTCAGATGCCAGGCTGTCCACTCTGGTTTATCTTCTCTTGTTATTCTGATTTTATATATTTGCCCAATATCACCTGTAGAAATCTGTTGATGTCATGATTACTTTTAAAACATATTCATAAAAGAAATCTAAAAATATGCAAACACTATTTTATTTTTAAATTGTACATTTCTTATGAATCACTCAGAGAAAACCCATATGATTAAACAATGAGTAAAGAACAAGAGTTAAATAAAATCTTAAAATTCTATGGCAAAGATAGATCTTGTGATATTAAAATAACCTGGAATTCATCATCTTTCCCTGGCTCAAATAACTTAGCAGTGCTGCTTGGAGCATATAGGTCGATATCTGGACTATGTCCTTTATCTCCATAAATAACTAACATCGCCTTTCCACCGTAAGAAGGCTTAGAATCTTGAGCTGTCTTTACCCATAAAGTGTAATCTCCATCTTTAAAAAAAATTATACAAAAACAGTATGTGAATTTTGAATATATTTAAAAGGAATCTACTAGAAGAAAAAAAATTATGACATTGAAAATAGTATATTGAGGCACAGTATTATCTGGTCTAGATAGCAAAGATGGAAAAATCAGAAAGTAAGTATTGAAAAAGCTCTGGTCTTTTGAATTTTCAGTTATGAAGCATTTCTTTCAATCACTTTCGGCACGATAATTGAAATTGTACTGTAAATTTATTATTTGCCACTGTGGTGATATAGCAATCAATGAAATATATGAGAAATGAATTACTTGACTTCAGCAATGTCTTGGGCCGTTGACCTGGCATCAATTGTCTCTCAGTTAAACCATCACCTTGGCCAGCGTCAAGCCACCTAAGACAATGCATTAAATAAACAATCCATTAAATAATGCATTAAATAAACATGATTCAAGTTCTCAAGAGAATATTTAAATTTGTCTAGAAGAATGAAACAATTATTCACTTATCACAGGGGAAATAGGTCTCCAATTGCTCATCATTATAATCTGGTTCCTTGACAGCAACATATGACAAATGCCAACCAGCACCAGGTTTTTTTTCTGAATGTCCAATTACAACTGATTTAAGACTTCCCAGACTTACAGCTTCAATTTGGAAATGGTCAATCTGTTGAGTAAAAAATTTTCATATTAAATCAAGAATAACAGAAGAGATAAGATAAACAAATCCCACAGCATAACATCCATAATTCAGGTTTTTCCCTAACCCCCTCTGATTATTTCCCGCTAAGGATAATATGTTGATCCTTTATCAAACCAGCAAATACTTTTGTAAAGCCATGACTTGATCTCCCCCCCCCCCCCAACATAGCTAAGTCTGTAATGGTCATGAAACAACCGTGGAGGACAACAGGTTAACTGTTAACTAGGGCTTGAGCCCATAACATGTATCACACTAAATAATATCACAACCATATGGCCATTGAGCCACCAAACAGTTTTTACAGGGCTTGATAAAATTAACAGCTTTAAACTTGTGTGTAAAATATTTAGGAAATAAAAACAATATGATGCCAAAAAAAAATTTGGAAATTATTTTTTAATAGGAATGAATAAAGTAAAAGAGGAAATTCCATAATGATAACATAAAATACCATTAATAAAAAAAAGGTGATTACTTAAATGAAGTGACCCAAGTAGTCAACTAACCTTGCCTTGAGAGAACATTTTACCCTCAGTCAGAGATATATACAGTCTTCTTTTTCCTGTATCTCCTCTTTGACCAACAAGCATTATATAGATAGGTGCTTCTGTATCAGCCCCAGATATATTGGATGTATGAACCTCAACAGTGTACATTATCACTAAAATTTACCACAAAAAAAAACAAAAAAAATTAAGTGAATCTTATTTCAATTTTTATAAATAAGAAAATTAAAGTTGGCATTTTAATAAAGAACTTTATTTGTACCTGGAAGCGGCGGCTCGTCAAAACGTGCAACTGGAATCTCTCGACACACATCACAGTCTTCTCGTTTTCTTGATAACCAGCGACTAATATCAAAATCGAATTCCTCTCCAGAGTTTAGGCTTTTAATTTTCACCTTAAAATCAAAAATTTAAAAACCATTTGTTTTTAGCAAAGAAGTTAAATCAGCTAGAAATATGTATATATTTTTTTTAGAATGATCTGTTTTAGAAAAAAAAAAAAAATTTACTTTTTCAACATGCCAATCACTTCCAGGTATATCTTCTGTTAGTCCTAATCTCACTTTGTAAATAGCATTCAATTTATGAAAAACTGTTAGCTGAAAAGTAGAACATTTTGTGCTAACATCTTTTCTTAAGTAGAACAGTTTATGCTAATATCTTGATAAAAAGTAGAACAGTGCTTGCTAATATATTTATAAAAGTTTAGTATTTTGTGCTAACATAATTAAATAACATTATGAAAATACTTTGATTTAAGGGATTAGATTAAAGCAAGAAAAAAAAGACTACAAATTTTTACCCTAAATTCATCTGTTGCCCCAGGTTTGAAAAGTCCATCTCTTCCTGCTCCCAGTGTTAAGGGAGAAACTTTACCATCTTTACCATAAAGGTATAATATAACTGTGTCCAGAACTGTTCCTGAATTAGGATGTGTACTTACCCATACTTGAATGTCTTCTTTTGATTCTAAGCAAAAGATTTTAATTGCGGCTCATTATATCACTTTATTTTTTTTTTTGTTGTAAACATGGTTTAAATAAAAAAAAGCCTTTAAAGTTTAAAGATACTATTCTAATACAATATTTAAATGTTACCTAAAATTTTTGAAGGTGCTGGCTCTAGAAAAATAAAAACATGAACTGTATAAATAAATGTTTTAAAAACATTAATATTATTGATTCTAATTTTCAATAGTAAATTTTAGATCAAAACATTTAAAAAAAAGAGACAACAATAAAAAAAAAGGAAAAGATAAAAACAAAAAAAAAAATTAAGAATTTCGACTTACCAGCTCAAATTAATATTTTTTTGCAGTTTAAAAAGAATACCTCTTAGAATGCCAAATAATTTGCTTTATGTCTTTTTTTTCTTTACTCAAATATTCAAACACATTACGTTTAATAAATAGTGGTTTAAATTTTTTTTTCATAAAGGTTTGTTCAGGTATTTTTTCCAAAATGACTAGCAACATTCTACTCCTATGCATATTATGAACATACCCAAAGTTTTCTTCAAATGAAGATATTTTAGTTATCCTACATTTTTATAAGATTTATTAGAGAATGAATAACCATCATGCATTTCAATTTTTAATGTGAGGATATGCTGGTTGACATGCATGAAACTGGTAGTAAAAAAAAAAAGTTTTTAGATGATACATGTATATATTTATAATGAACAGTAAGTAGAGCAACAGGATACATGCTTAGAAATTATGGTGCTAGATCCCAATTAATTTATAATAAAATTTAAAAGACAGAAAATATCCACATTACTACGCAAAATTCTAGTAAAACTATTCAAACAAATGAAGATTGCAACATATTTCTAAGCATGCTACTAATTGCTATTTTGTGTATTTTGAAAAAAGATAACAAACAAGTTCTGATAAATTTTCCTCAAAAGTTTTATTGATTTTTATATATTTAATCTTAATATAGGAATAAGCATAATTTATGCATTATAATTTAGTAAAATTAAAACAATGCGTAGTAACTGGACACTTCTGCATGATTTTAATTCATCACAATTTATCAAAATTTTAGTATCACTCAATCATTTATAGTTTATAAATAAAATATAATTAAAATTGATAAGAATCTCTCTATATAAATATTAATAAAAGCATTAATTATAGAGATTAGAATTTTTTAAAAACCCAAAATATCACATCCTTCACCATTTCATTATTAGTAATAAAAGAAGTATCACATGCCATAACTTTTTATATTTTTTAACATAAATGTGTATTTACTTAAAGAGTGACATAATCTCAAAACATAGTAAAAGTGAATACAAAGATTTTTAAAACTTTTTCAATGATGTTTGTGAAAAAAAAATGTACATTTCATAATGCAGTAGATAAAAGAAATCTAAAGCGATAAAGAGGTTCAAATGCATTAAGTGTGGAAAAATAAATACCCTTCATTTTATTTAAATATAGCTTTAAGCATGACAAAAGATTAAAAGATAATATTTATTCAATTTATATTAAGTATAGCTGCTGCAATCAAGATAAATGAATTAAATAAATGATTATAAAACAATCATTTCAAACAAGCAGCTTGGTTAAATTGCGAAAAAATTAATATGCTTTATAATTATTTTATCTTTTAAAAATCCTACTAACTGAATTCAATTAAAAAAAAATATCCCAATGAAAAATATGCCACTTTTAGATGATTATCAAAATTAAATTTAAATGAAGATTATTCATACAATTCCTGATTTTTTTTTAAATCATCTACTGAATTACACTTTTATAGGAAATTTATTTTTCACTTGTTAAAGTTAAATCAATTTCTGAAACATTTTGCTTAAAGCAAGGAATCAATTAAAAAAAATACATTGATAGCAAATAAAAAATGTGAATGAATGAAGCAATTAAAAGTGGAGGCCTCATGAACTTTCTAATATATCATCTTTATTGGTTGTTCTCTCCCTTTTCCATACGATTGTTTGCTAAAGAATGGGAACAATCAAAGATACTCAAAATAATTATAAAAAATAAATGTACCACCCTTGTTTATTTAATTATAAAAAGAAATGAATTTCAGGATTTAATAGAGCTTTTCTTATGGTTGAAACAAATAATACCCCTTTAGTTAAAGAAAAATGTATAAATTTAACTTCATTAACTATCAATATCTATCTAGCCAATATAAACATTTCAGTTTAATAAAAAATATTTCAGAGATCTATTTTAAAACAAGAATAAAAGGGTTTATAGAAAAATGAAAAAAAAATTCCATAAAATATTACTGGTCTTTCCAGACACAGTATAATAAAATGTTTGCTTATTTACAAAAACTTCTAAGTAAAATATTAGTGTCAGAAATATAAAACAACTGATTAGATTTTAACAGCAATGATAACAAAATGTTAGATATGTAAAAGAAAAAAGCTAAAAATGTAAAATGGTTTGATTTTATATTTAAACTTTAGAATAAATAACTCCTCTATCTTTTCCTTGACATAGTGTAAAAAGAATACATTTTTAGAATAGTTAATTATGGAATCCAGCACCAACAATTATCATTTGCATGACCCAAAAGAAAAACTGTGTGGGGGTGGGGAATAATACATGCAAAGAAATAATAATAAAGAAGAAATACAGGCAAAAGAAATCACATACCCTGCACCATTAGAGTTCTCTCCAGTCTTCGATCTTCCATGCTGGAGTCAAACCATCTGCAGAAGAGAACAGTCTATTGAGGTACTATTCATTTAAATTTACTATAAATTTATAATTATGAATTAGCTGCAACTAATTTTAAAAAAGTGGAAAAACCTCTTCTTTTTAATATATTGTCAGAGGAAATTATTTTTATTTTTAGTTACAAACTCATTATTGGCAAAAACTATAATTTGTTTTACTAGTACATGTAAATATATTTTAAAATATCAGAATAAGGATCATGGTCCAATGAAATTTTGATGGGTATTTGCGTAAGAATAAGTTTATGAATGATGACATTGATGAATTAAAATTAAATACAATTTTCAACCTTTTAAAATGAGCTCTCAGAAGTTAAAAAATGTGTATGATACATATAGTAGATACAGGAAGTTAGTAAAATAACAGTCAAAGTGTTTGCAGTATTTTTTTTTTAATACAAATGTATACAGACAAATAAAACAAGTGTGGGATGGGTGGCCGAGTGGTGTAGATACTCAACTGTCGACTTGAGAGTCCTGGGTTTGATCCTCGGTGAGAAACATGGGAATTTTACCAGGTGAAAGTGTTTCAAAGTCTTCCCACAAGTCCACCCAGCTTTAAATGGGTACCTGACTTTAAGTTGGGAAAGTAAAGGCGGCTGGGCGTTGTGCTAACCACACAATTCCTTTATATGCCGAGGTTATAGAAACAGATGAATTCTACACTTCATCTGCCCCGATGGCCCGTTAGGGCTAAGGAAACTTTACTTTTTAAAAAAAATAAAACAAGTAGCCAACAATAAATTCAATTTTATACAATAAAAGGTATCTATTACAACTATTTTATGTTATTAATAAATGAATTAAAAAAAATATAATGGTGTGCTATATTGTATGAATTATATAAAATAACAAATTGAATAATTTTTTTTCAAATGCTAGAACCACAGATAATTAAATAATCATGATTCAGACAAGTTGCAGTTGTTTGTTGTTCTTCATTATTCAAGCCAAAAGATTTTTTTTTTTAATATCTAAAGAGCGGAGTTGGCTTATGTTGCCAGTAGTGATTTAAAGGATCTAAAACATCTCACTCTCTCAGGGAATTAAAAAAATGTCTCAAGATCTCTAGTCACTTTTATTTTAACGGATTTTCTTTTTTTTTTGAGCTCTTTATTATATTTAACAATGGAAATTAAGCTAATGTTAAAGTGAATGCAACAGCTTCTTGACTCTCTAGCCACTTATTTAGTAGAAAGGAAGCATTATAAAAAAAAATTTAATTTGAAAAATATAAAATTTTAGTTGGATAATAATGCAAATGATTTGGAAGCTTCATTGATAAGATTTGATGAAAATGTAAAAGCAGTTTGATGCCATAACTGTGATTTTTGCTATTATTCCTCTTAAATGTTCATTACCAAAGGTGGTTATATTTAAAAAGTAAGTATGTAAATACTGTAAAACAACTTTTTTTTTCTTTACCTGTTACAAGGAAAAACAAATTCCATGTTCGCAGTCTTTCCTTCTCTAATGACAACTTTCTCACAGAACCACCCATCACCAGGTTTTGTCTCATTGTGGCCAATTTGAATTTTATTTAAGTTACCTAGATGGACTGCTTCTATCTCAAAAGTGTCAGACTTAAGGATTTAAAGGAAGAAAAAATATATTTTAAGCAATAAATATTTTTTTCTATGAACTAAAAAATTGTTTAACATTGTTAGAGTTAATTCAAAGTCTTAATTCAATCTAAAGAAAATTCATTTGATTTAAATTTTGTCTAATCTAAGAAATTATTTATAATCAATAACAAAATAATATTAAAAAGTAATCAATTTAACTGGTTTGGTTATTACCTGACCACGCTGAAAAGGTTTAGATTTATCAGAATTTCTTAGCATTCTCTTGCCTGAGTCTCCTAAATCACCATATACATTCAGATAAATCTTGGCAGATGTTTCTGAACCTTGATCTCGTCCAGTGTACAAAGTGGCATAATATTTCACAACTGATAAAAGGAATATAATCTATATAATGCAATAAAAATGTAATAAAATATGCTAATAAAAAACTAGGTGATTTAGAAGATGAAAAGATACACAGTAATAACAAAAATATTATAATGTAGACTTATGCAGCACTAATTATTGAAAATTAAACTTCAAGTTACTTGGTAAACCTTGATTTATCTGACCCTCCTTCACAGCAGGTAGTTCTTTTATGAGATCTTGATCATCTCTCTCCCTGGATAACCAGCAATCAAAGTTTAACACATATTTTTCCTGCAGAGAATGGAATTGAATATTAAATTGTTAGATCATCATTTAAATAAAACACCTAATCCCACTTCCTGTCTTTCTATGTGTCCCAATGGTCTACATTCTGCCACATCTATAAAGTTTAAAAGGTTTTAAGTTTTAAGGTACCATTTAAATGGTTTCAAAGCTGCCATGTTTATTAACAAAAAATTTAAAGAAAAATTATGATGTAATAAGAAAGAGGCAACAGTGAGATGTAAAAGTATTTTCTTTAGAGAGTAGACCAATTTACGACTTAATTATTTTGAATTAACTGAGAAAAGATTTCCCTATTGTACATATTAGTGTCAGTTTGAAACAGATGGGTTTGCATGATATTTAAAGATGTTTAACAATTAATGAAAAAGAGTTTTAGTATTATAAAAGATTATGTTTTAAATTGAAGTTAAAGAAGTTATGGATGGATCATAAGAAAATTAAAATGATTTTTTTTAACATCGTAAGTATTAAACAGATGATTTAGCCTGATATATTTGAATGGATTTTTTATTTGATAAATGATTTTGTTCCTAACTTGAAATTAAAAAAGTAATAGATGGATCTGAACAAGGAAAACAGCCCTGAACTTGTTTAACCTAAAATGTGGAGTACAGGGACATTTATGATATTTAATAGGTACATGTATTTGATTTCCTCAGTACTTTTAGTCTATTCTGATATGACTTTTGTCTGATTTTTGACTAGTATAATTTAATGAATATTCAGATACGTTTTTCAATCAACTGACGATAAAAAATATAGATATGTGGCCTACATTAAGGGCATGAGAGTGAAGGTATTGAAACAAAAAATAAAATAGATTTAGCAGGACAAAACTAACTGGCTCAAACAACAGGCCAGCAAATTTTGCTTATAAAATAATTTACAAGAAAGTTATACAAGGAATATTTAAGAGAAAATTACAACTGCATTTAAAGGAAAATTAACCTGTTAAAAGTAACTTAACATAGTCTATAACTAGATAATCATTGTTAATACAACATTTGAAAAAAAAACATGCCTGATAAATCATAAAATAGAAAGTTAAAATAGTGTTAGCTTCAAAACTGGATTTAATAGTTATGAGCTAGAATACAATTACCTGTGTGTTTAAATCAGTTAGAATCATTTTTTGAACTTTCCAAGATGGTTCAATGTTGTGAGAAAGAGGAATTAGCTCTAATCTTGCTTTGCGTAACTTGCCAAGTTTGACTAAATTTACCTGCAGAAAAAGAAACACAGCATTTTAATTTAGGCATCATTTTGAGAAAAAAATGTAATAATTCTTTAAAAATTTGCTTCTTACTTTAAATTGATCAGTTGATCCAGATTTAAACAGAGGTCCTTTATCTCTAGATCCTGTTAGCAATATTGGTGCACTTGAGCCTCTTTCTCCAAAAACTGTCAGTTGAACCTGACCATTTTCTAAACTTTCTGTTGTTGTGATGTGAATGTTGAAATCTCCATCTACAGAGAAGCAATAATACCATTGGTGTGGAGTAAAAGCCACACTATTAATAAAATGCCATGAACAAGACATACAAACAATGAACAACATGCCATGAACAAGACATAAAAACCATGAACAACATGCCATGAACAAGACATACAAACAATGAATACTGAATAAAGTAAATGCTGACCAAATTTAGGATGAATAAGAGTACAAGTGTTTGTTATTTCACAAATAATAAATCACAAATTTATTTTTTAGAATTCATTTTACTTTATTTTAGGGGTAATATCATTATTTAATTTACGGAAGTGCTGAAACCTGTACGTGTGAACCAAATTGTGTTTGCTCATAACTGATAAATAATGGAAAAAAAGCTGCATCTTTTGAATGAAGATAAGGCTAACAATGACAACATTGACTTTGAAATTGATATTTTTTTAAAATATAGTAGACTGTAACAATAGCTTTAGATAGATCCATACAATTTTAGAACCACTGGTTCAGTTGGTTAGTCAACATTGAAAACTCATGGGTCCAGGATACAGTCATATGTTTTGATAACTAGAATTCCAGCGGTATCTTTGTTTAGGGTAGAATTAGGTTGTCATCACAGGTCTATGACCCCCAGAGGTAGGTGACAATAGATGTAATTAGGCAGACAAAGGAATACTAGACCAGAGTGAGTTTTTAGCCGCACCAATCCCTAGGCTGGAATAAGAGTCATTAATATGTAGATGAGTTAGAAAGGGTGTTAGGGAGCCAATCAAAAGTACTGGGGCCTTAGGGCACGTGATAATTCACCATCACATAAATAAGAGAGGTAGCTGAAATTTGGACAGACCGACAGATCGACAGACTGACGATAGAGACATCAGGACACCAGTTGTAGAGATAGTTAGAGGAGAAGTTAGTGGAGAAATAATTGAGGCACAAGCTATCAAGTTATTGCGTTTTACAGTACACAGTCAAAGTCTATTTTATTGAAGTATATCTGAATAATCCTTTCGGGGACCCAGAATACTAAGTGTCAAAGTATGTCTGTATAATCCTTTCGGGGACACAGGATACTAAGTGAGTGTATGAAGCATTTTTGTGAATACTGCTGCACACAAGTTCATACTACATATGTTTTCTTATTGTTGAATAAATATAATTGAATCGTGGAACTTTGCCTCATTGATTGGTGTGTTATTTGAGAGTGCAATGAGACTGAATGCTACTTAAGTTTATAAACCAGTTGTAATATCGGCAGCTACTTAAAACCAGTATAGTTATCTGAAGCAGCAGTGAGGAACACACAGTGTTACCTTGGAGCAGCATTACATCAACAATCCATTGGAGCAGCATTACATCAATAAGTACATAACGTTCAAAATATATATTACGTTACATAGACTATCCGGTTCATGATTATCTAGCATCCAATAATATATGGCCAAGTTAAAAATATTCATCTGTAACGGATTAGGGTTTTAGTAATAAAAAGGGGATGTTTTTTTTTTGCTACAGAAAGAGCATTGGTTGATTATTTATAGAGTTTTGGACTATCCTACTTTGGTAGTAACCTAGATACTCTTCCACCATATAAGCTGAGAGTTTACAGTGTAAAGTGAAAATAGTTTACATTGTGATATTGTATTAATTTAAAATATCAATTCAAACAATATTTTATTGTGTTTAAATTTTTAAAAATAGATAGAAAATAATTATCAATAATTAACTATAAATTAGTCATTAAAGAGTTTCTTGTGCCTGCTGACTCAAAAAGTAATTTAAAATGTACTCTAGGGTACAAAAAGTTTTAATTAATTAGATTTACCTTCTGATCTAGATTGTCTCCTTGTATCCGTATCTTCATAGTTTGCTCTTTCAGAAATAGGTGTCAGTTTATCATCAGATAACTCATTCTTAGATATACCAACTAAAAAGATGGGAATTTAAAAAAATAAACTAAATAAATGCTGCCTTTAAAATAAAATAAGAGGAAAATATATAATTAGATATTTTAAGTTAATAATTGCAAGTGAAATCAGTAATTACACTCAATAACTTCAGGAAAAATATGAATATCATTTGTGCCACTGTCTACAGTTGGTCGCACTTTTCCACGTGGAGAGAATCCAACAAATTTTCCTCTCTGTTTGTTTAGCTGTAGTGTAAAGTATCCTTTATTTTTATGTTTGGTTACCAAAAAATGTGAATCATCACTACGGCTACCCTGAAATGTTACAAATATTTTTTTTTTTATTTTTAAAAAGATGGAGTGAAATGTGATAAAAAATTTCTTTTTAAGAAATAATTTTTAATAGGTATAGATGAAGTATAATTTACGGAAGTTTATGTGACCAATTAAAAGGGAATACTAAGTTATAATTTATTCTCTGTCCAAAAACTTTCACTGAAGGCAGATAAAAGTGGTTGAAATAAGCAACATGCTGTAGTACTGTTTGAAATGGCCTTTTACACCTAACAGCAAAAGGTTAGGATGAAAACCATTAAGGTGTCAGAAGATTTTTTTTTCGCATTGCACTTTCTGTTAATGTAATTTAATAAACTCATTTGAATAGGTGGTTTTAAACTGATTTTGTTTCTAAAGCACAAAATGGTCTATTCAAAGAGGGGGAATGTTAATGACAGTTTAAAAAAAAAAAAATGAACACCTCCATGCTTACAAAATCAATAGACCATGACCCTATTGAAAAAGCTTTTATTTTGATCCTAAAAAATCAATATTATATGAAAATATTACTTTAAAGCATTCATGTGAAATTTTTTTTAATAAACTGTTTTTAGTAGAGTGTAAAGTAAAATAAATATGAAAACACTGAACAAATATCTGATCTGTCCAAGTGACAATTTTATGTAACTCAAATGCAGTACTTCCACCTGGTTAACATTTAGTTTAATAATACTTATATATCTATATTTTAGCAGAAGTTAAGATTGATTTATTCAATCTTATTTCAAATATATTTATGTATATATTATTATTATGAATGGCAGAATTGTAGCATGAATATTTATGAAAAAATTTCATGTTTAATGTAAAATAATGGTTTCGTATTTTTATTTTTTTTGCTGTGAGTTTAATTCTCTCATTTAGCAAGGAAGTGTAACTTTTTTAAAAGTTAAATTTTTTTATTAAAATAAACAGCTACTGGTTTAAAAATATTTCTTTACATAATGAAGATATTAGATCGTTTTATTCTTTATTAACATGGACAAACTCTTTGGTGCATGACTTTGTTTGGACAAGGAAATGGTTGGTTCCAACAGGTTTTTTCAGGTTAGAGCATATTATCAAAATGACTTAATAAGGTGCTAAAAGCCTTTCTATTACACAAATAACAGAACAAATATTTTAAAATTACTTTTACTCAGTAATTGCCACAACTTTTCTGCAATAATAATCAGAATTGAATAGAACAGCTTTTAACATTAAATCCTTATTATTCTGAGGTATAAATAATATTGCATAATATAAGTGTGTACTCACATTGCAATCTATAACTCCATCCCGAAGTCTTAGATAGAATCCTGGATATATCATACTTTCAAACATACGAATTCCTCCCTGATCAACTTTGTGAACTCTAAAATGGGCAGCACGGTTGCAACGTCCAGTTGCATAGACAGATTTGTCATGATCCACACTGATAGCTTGTGTGTTGGATGTACGAAGCAAAATTATACCCTTGTGTCGCATAATACCCTTTTTGTTTTTGATAGAAAAGTAATTATTTATATTAGTGAAATAATAATGCTTAAAAAATATTTCATTTTTAAAATTCAGATCATTTTTCAAATAAGATAAAAATTAAAATGAAATTATCAATTTATTGTAATTACGTTGCAATCACTTTTTAATTTTGGTCACAAATAAATAACGCATTTTTAAATACAAATAAAAAATAATTCTCTAACCTTAACATAGACATGAAATCTTTTGGCTGGATCTTTATCCAGTGTAGATCTTGAATCCCCAAGTTTACCATTTTCTTGTATGGTGATGAATTGTAAAGGGGATTTAGCTGCTTCCAACATTATTGTGCGGTCAGACTGAACATGTATTCTAAATTCACATTGTGGACCACCTCTGCCCTGGTTGTATTCAAAAACAAACAAAATTGGGATGAATAATGAATGATTACTGGGCTGGGGGTTAAATCAAATGACTGATTAAAAACAATATGGATTATTGTCAAAATTCATACAGTATTTGTCTAATCAGTCTTGAACATATTTATGACTAACTCTTTTTAAACAAGTGTTGGTCATGGACCAGCATTTTAAGTTAGTAACTAAATATCCTTCTTATTTGTCTAATTGATTATTCAAATTGTTCTAACTTAAATCCTATTTTTGTAAGACATTTTTAGCAACAGCGTTTGTCAGGGACCAGCATTTTAAGTTATCTCTAAATACCTTTATATCCAGTCCACATTTTAAGTTATATCTAAATACCTTTATATCAAGTTAACATTAATAAAATGCTTTGGGTGACAGTTTTTCATACTGTAGTTTCTTTTTATAAGATGCCATTTTTATCAATAATATAAGGTTTTTAAACTTAGTATGTATCACCATATGACTTATTCTTTTGTTATGTTGACTAATCTTTTTATGCTAATACGTGTAGCAACAACCTACCATGCCTGTAATTTTCCCATTATCAACAGCCAGGTGATAATTTGAATTATGAAAACTGGCAAATATTCTGACCATAGGCTTCTTTGATGATACAATGAAACAAGCTTAAAAAAAAATATTTTAATTTTATAATAGTTACTCAATTGCTCTAATTCTCAGAATTAGAAAGTAATTAATATACTCTTAAAATAGAAATAATAGATGAAATGCATATTTAATGTCCAAACACAGACTGTCACAAGCACACCATCTAAAAATCTTTTTCATACAGATTTATTTCTTACATCCGGGAAAAGAGTCTTCTCCTAGTCCATCTACAGTGCCATCTGGCTTAATTCTCAAGGCTTTGCCAGTAAGCATTGACATCAACTTCACTTGATTCTTACTTTCAAACTTCCATTTTTCATATTCCCACTGAAATGATTGATGTGAATATAGTAAATGTGAAACAATGGGTGAATAATGTGTAAAAAAGTGAGAAAGAATAGAAAAATATAATACATGTACAAAAAAAAATAAAATGAGTGTTAGGTTGGTGTTGATTTAATTCTCTCTTCCAAAATGTTAACTATGTAAAGTTAAATTTGTGACTTTTGCAATCAACAAAAATTTTAACACAAAAACTAAGTTACATTTCTCTTTTCCAGAATATCTTCCATGTAGTCATCTTGAACTTTAAGTTCTCTGACTATCTTACCATCATCTTCACCAGCGTCTAGCCATCTGGATTAAGTACAACAGGAAATATTATTTGATACAGGAATGTACCATTACTACACAAAGGTTTGTTCCATTACTACACAATAAAGGTTTGTATCATTACTACACAATAAAGGTTTGTATCATTACTACACAATAAATGTTTGTATCATTACTACACAAAAAATGTTTTTAAGGCATGACATCTTATTGTCATTTTTGTTAAAAAAAAAATAGTGTTGGCAGGAGCTAGGAAAAAAATTTCCAATTCAATAAGATATTAGATCTAATCATGCCGATAAAACCTTAAAAGATAAAACTGATAGGGAAAATAGCTCACCTTCCACAGTAGAATGAATAAATTTCATGGGATTTAGCATCTGGTTCTTGAATGCTCAGTCTCTCAAGGAACCAACCATCTCCTAATAAAACAGAGTAAATAAGTGATACCCCAAAAAATAAAAATTTAATTAAATGAAACTAAATGGGTGACATAAACCAACCAACCTGTAGCTGTTCCATCATGTCCCACAATTACACGTTTTATATGACCCAAAGAAACAGCTTCCACTGTAAAATGATTGGTCTGCCCCTTGTTGAATATTTCCTCTTTGTTTGGAGCATAGAGCTGGCGTACACCAGAGTCGCCCCTGTCTCCATAGATGGTTAAATAAACATTGGCCTGTGTACCGCCATTCCAAAGATCACCTGTGACAACTGTCACATCATACTTGATAACTGTAAAAACCAATATGTTTTAATGTGCTATGCATACCTAACATTTATAAATATATTTTTTTAATTTGAGAAAAACAAATCCTCAAAGATTAAGTTAAAATAAAGGTACATGTATTACTACACAGAGACATGCTCACACCTGGCAATTGAGGAACTCCTTTTCTGTCTGTAGATATTTCTCTGCTGATTTCATTATCTCCTTTATTTCTTGCCAGCCACTTGTGACATGGGAAAACAAGGATTTCATCTGTGTCCATGTCCTGCATTCTAATCTAAATTAACAGAGAGGTAAAAAAAAAAAATACACACGATACAATTCAATTTAAATATTGCCTTTTAATAGATGGCTTCAAATATCAAAAGACGTAAAGGGATATGGACAAAGTGTAATAGTAACAATTACCTCATCACAAAACCATCCTGGATCATCTCCTGAATTGTCATGACTTAATCTAATTTTATAGATTTCTCCAATATCTTTGCCCATATTGACCTAATAAAAAAGAATTCAGTACATTTTAAGTAGTCTGAGCAGTAGAGTAAAACATTATTGGCAAAATGATATACCTATTAAAAACAAGAGTTTACCAGTCTACAAATCAGCTTCATAATGAGATAAATTTTGATGACTTACTGTATCACAGATATAAGATCTTACATAATTTAGACTTGAAATAAATGACTATACTTTATTACAAACTTAACATCTCACATCAAACTCATCCATATGACCAGGCTGAAAGTTGGAGCCATCAGGAAATCCAAGAGGAATAGGACCAGAGTTATCTTTATGGCCATAAACAGTTATGCTAACTTGTGCATTTGTTCCAGAATGGGACAGTTCATTTGTTTTACACCAGACTTTCCAATGGCCTCCTTGTTATCAGAAAGTTCAGAGAATAAAAAAAAAAGTCTCAGTGGTGATTTTATTAAATGAAAATTCAGCATAATAATTTAAGGGAAAGATGCTACAAAATTATGCAGTCTAATTATTGCATAAATTAAACAAAACACTAACTTGTCTTAGCTGGTCGATCTTTAGGCCTTTTCATTCTATCATTGCTAAGATCTACTCTGCTGGATCTGTCCATTCGGCTATGTGTGTCAATATGACTTTGCAGATCCAAACGACTGTAAGAATCCACCCTGCTTCTTAAGCGTGAGTCTCTTCCAAAAGCTTCAGGTATGTAGCCCATCATAGTTCTGAAAGCCTCCATACCTGCTGCTACCATGACATCAGGTCCATTAATCAAAGAATAGAGACTATTTATCTAAAAAAAAAAAGAATGTTTAAAATTGTAAAGATCTTATGAATGTAGTTCATTTTTATAAAAATGTAACACCAAAAAAGCAGTTAATTTGTATAAAAATATACTTCTATAACAGCACTCACCAGTTTTCCTTCTAATGTATATAGTTTTCTTACAGCCATACCAAACATGCCACTAAGGTCAGCAAGAATCTGCTCAAAAGTCTGAGCAGTCCTACGGTTGATTAAAACTACATGCCGTACTGTTGGCTCACCATTCTTTAGCATAGTGATCTTCTTGGGTTGTGCTCGGTTGTAAGCATCTGTCATAACCCTATCTCTAGGTAAATATCTTCCATCAGTGCTACGAGTCTTGTTTTCAAAACGATATTCCTTTAGATAACATGGAAGTTAATATGATATCAAAAATAAATAAAAACATACTTAATTATTTCTACATAAATTATTAAGCAGACTAAATCATGCCATGGTCAACAAAAAAAAAATGTGTCTTTCATAAGTTAACAAATAGAATAAAAAAAAGTTGCATTTTAAAAATAAACTTGACAATACTAAGTGATGTGCTTGTGTAAAATATAACTAATCCAAACCTTGGAGCTAAAAAAAAACAACAGAATTTTAAATTTTACACTCAATATGGAACTTAAACATAATGTGAATTTCAATCTCAAAAAGTTTTATGAAATGAAAGTTGAATCTTTATTGCTCAAAGAACAATATTTGGATTTGTTAAAATGAATTGCTTAACTATTGCAGACAGTACTGTTTTTTTCTAAAATAAAATAGTTAATTCACAATAATTCTGAATGGCTGTCAAGTGATCACCAGATTATTCTAAGGGATACAGCATGCTTGAAAACTCAAATAGTAATATAATTTTAAAGTGATCAAAACCAAAAAAAAAATTATACAAAGGTCAAACAAACAAATTTTAAAAGTAAATAAATAGATAGTAGAATGCAAAGTGCAAAAGGTCAAATATATTTCATCTCACCTTCCTGAGCTTTATAAAGCGATTTAGAAATAAGCCAGCTGGATTTTGATAAAGATAAATTTCAAATTTTAAAAAGACTAAAAAAAAATTTCTTTTAAAATATTTTAAGGAACAGACTTCAACCTAAATAGAAATATTGTAACCTATAGCAGAGCTGACAATATTCTTTTTAATAGCTATGTGCACACTTTGGAGAATTAGGGTCTATTTCATGCAATTTAAGGGGGGTTGTCCTGAATTCTGTTAGAAGGTGGTATTATTTCAAAGAAATATTGCTCTATTTCATATTGTGATTGAATTTATAATGAGATATTTAAAAAAAAAACTTAAATCTGATTGTTGTGTGCATTTTATTGAGAACAACATATACACATTAGATAATTGTTTAATTTTATGCATTTCTAACTTTTAAACATGATCATTTATCATTTTTTATTAGTATATTTTATGAAAAACTTCGCTTTCCTTGTTAAATGTGCAAATGGCAGTTTTTTTTTTATCGAAATTTGTTTTAATTAATCTATGATGGAAATCTAAAACTCCTCAAGTAAAACTTCATTAAATTTCATTTGCATGTGTTCTGTCATTTCTTTCTTTCAGAAAATCTTTTGGAATGTTCAAAGACAAAGTTTCTATTTATGCTAAAGTATTAATTTCAAAGGATTTGCAGATCCAATTATATTGTTTGTGTTGATAGTAAAACAGTAACTTCTGTAGTTTGTCTTATGATCTTGTCCCTAATTCACTTAAATTATCAAGGAGAGTTTCTATTTCTTCTAAGAAAACTTTCCTGAGCTTTATTGTCTGTTTAAACAATTTCACTTGTCAGCAAATTAAAATTATTTTTTTTTTTAAATTTTGTGCTCAAGTATGTCTGCTATGAATGCAAGATTAGCTATTCAATGACTTTCATGATGCTTTCATACCAGGAAGTGTTCTGATTTTTTAAAAATGCATAAATTACAAGGTAAAGTTCAAATATTTTTGCCAGCTATTTGCAAAGAGAAAACCAAGAAAATGCAATGTGAAACATGTATACCAATTTATTTTAAAATTCAAAATAATGTAAGAATTTGCAAATATAAGGCTCTTGTTTATATGAAGTTTACTATTGCGCTGCGTTAGATAATTTTACCCATTGATTATACAACTGTCTCGTGGAATATTATTCAGTTTCAGAGCATGAACTATAATTTTATTATAAAAATAATGTTTCGATTAGTGCTTAAGTTTCAGTAAACCTCTCTTACGCCAGGATTCTCTTTCACATCTCTACAAAACGTCTGCCCTTGAATCAAAGCTTGGAACCCAGCCGCCACCCCCAAAAACACTAATACATTATTTTTTTTTTTTCCCAGTTAAATGATAGTGTAAGCATCTTGCCTTGCTTTTGTGAATTATTGTGGTGTATCTTATTTAATAAAGACTTATCACACTGGATGCTTTTCAGTGTTTCCAATAAATAAGCTGTTGGAATAAATGAATGCTGTTGGAAATACTGCTAAAATAATCAGAAAAACCATTTTGTAATGTGTTCAATTTGAATTTAATTGTGTCACTACTAAATTCTGTATGCCTTTATATTGAGCATTGTTACAATATTTTAGAAAAATGAAATTATCATTATAAATCTGATGTAATTTAAGATATTCATTTTAGGAGACTAAAACCCCTCTATGTTTGGATTATGAAAACAGATTTTACTGATGGTAATTTGTATGTCTAAATATGAATAATGCACAGCCAGTATGGATATTCACTTTTTTATTTTGAAATGCCAGGATAAGATGAATATAATGTCTATCCCTTTAAATAGGAAAAGTCATTTTAGAACTCAAAAAGTTTCTATAATAGTTTCTAAGTTAATAATCTTCCCTCACATTGGCCACTTTCAAATATTTATATTAAATCTTCAAATTTTACTGTCAGATTTAGGTTATTTATGCAATTTCTAAATGCTTATATGTTATTCTAGCATTAACTTAAAATTTAGAAATTAATACCTGCAATAAACGATTCAATTCTTTGGTACCGCTTGACGGTTTCTCATAATACCATCTTTGTGGTGGTGTTACAATACTGGGATCCAGACCCTTTGCTTGCTGACGCAGAGGAGAGCAAATGTAATTACCATTGTCCTCAAGCATATCCAGAGAAGAAATCCTATTTGATCCATGCGGAGTATAAATACTTCTGACTCCAAATGGAAGAGTGACTTTAGTAGACAATTCTGAATTTTAAAAAGAAAAGCAAATAAAATATCTTCATTAATTTACAACTTAAGCTTTCAATTATCTATTAGAAGATGCAAGCTTATGATCTTTAAATGTTTTAAAAATGCATTGAGTCATTATAAGATTGTTTTTTAATTAGAAATAAAGATGAGTAGCATATACAGAAAAAAAGCTTGCCTGAAATAAGAGTCTCTAGTCTGTGATATTTTCTTGGATTTACACAGATTTTTACTGCTTTAAATTTTGTGTCCCCATCTCGGTAGAAATAGCATGTTTTGGCTTTGTATGGCTCATGTAAGATTTTCCTATATGGTTCTGGAGATGGTGCTGACTGCCGCTTATAAGATCCTCTTACGCCTGGATTCTTGGAATTGTATTTAGATGCTGGTTGGGATACATATTTGTGATCCCTTTCTCTAACTGGACTAAAAGATTTGCTTCGCTTTTTTGAAGGCATCTTGTTAAATATTTATTAGAAACAGCAGCATAGTTACCTTTAAGTGAATTGAATTGATACTAAGGCCTATATCTGAGTCTGAAAATGCCTTAACTGGAACTGAAAAAATAACAAAAATATACACTAAAAGTCTAGAAGTAAATTTATGACAATTACTATCACTTTTTGTTAAATTTAATATATCCAATTATAATAAAAGTAGGTAATATAGATAAATCATGACTTTTCATGTTAATATTTTTATATTATAACATTATTATTAATATTTTTGTATATTAATTTCTTTCCTTTTGCCAATAACTGTTTGTGTACGTGAAGAGGCAACAATATTTATTAGTAGCCATAATTAATGTCTGTTACAATTACTACTGCAGAAATTATAAAGTTTAAATTTAAAATCTTCATAGTAAAGCGCCCAGCCCGAGGGCTGCCTAAGGCGCGCACACCTGAGTTATAACTTATTTTTACATATATATATATATTGATTAATAACGTAACTTTAACCGAAATACATATTGCTCCAATGGTTTCTTTTCACGCTTAGAATTTTCATAAAACTAATAAAAGATCTAAATGAATATGGTGCATGTTATAAAACAATAATCCAACTTTACCATCCTTTTTCGCATTAGAATGCTGTGGGGAAAAAAGGGCGAGAGAAACTTTAGTGCGTTACTAGTCACGTGATGTAAACTTTCCTTTGGAGGTTGGAGATAGAAAGTTTTCTAAGCCGTTTTAAAAATAGCTTTGTTTACGTGACAGATATTTTATGACTGTTATCGAAATATGGTAAGCCCAGCTTTGAGTAAAAAGCAGTATTAGTTACCAATTTTAAAGGTCTACTAGACTCAAATTGTCTCATAACGCTGTTTTTATTTAGATGATAGAAAAAAATTGGTAATTGTTTGAATGATGAAATACTTTTATAATAGATCATTAATCACGTTAATAATTATGTTTTCCTAGACGTCCTACTCCTAGTTTAAAGTTAGAAAGAACAGATGATACATTGAATGATTGATAGTATTGATAGTTTAATACACAAAAAAGTCCTAAATGTTAAAATGATATATGATTCAGAGAATAGTTGGTGCGCATTATCATACTTACTAAGATACAATTATAGATTTAATAACTGTATTAAGATGGTATTTTGTATACTAGCCTCTATAAATCAATCACTGTTAGTTGTTACTAACAGTGTTAGTTAGTATTAGGTCACAAATAGGAGCAATAAAGAAAAAGAAATACACATTTACACCACACTAAACTGTACAAATTATCCTGATCTGACAATACTAATACCAACAACTTCTAACTCTCACACTTCCTACTATTGTAGGCTCAACCAGCAAAAAATGCTGGGAGGGGGGGGGGGGCTCACATATAAAAAAACGACAGGTTATATAGTAAAATATGTTTGATGTTTTGGTCTGGGAGGGGCCTGAGCCCCCCCTCCCCTGCCCCCACCCCTGGTTGCGCCACTGATAATGATTACACATACTGCCCATACATTACTCAGATTAATATATATTATTTTTATACAAACTAAATGAAAAGTTGGATCGACATTTTTAGTAGCGATCTATCAATTGTTATGGTTTTTATTTGAATTGAATAGTTTTTTATTACCTTTTATAACACTATTACTCATTAGAATTTTAAATCAAATATAATTTCAGTTTTAATTGTTTAAAAAAAGTATATTAATGAACAGACTTAATTTAAAATATATTTAAGGCTTTTTAATACTTTTTAAGCTAATTGACAACTTATTCATTTATATTTTTATCTAAAAAAACAGAGGTTCTACTATTCAAAGACTACTGTTATAATGGAAAAAGTCCAAGGTCTTTAATAAAGCCCATAACATGAAAAATTTCTAAATGTGATACATTGCCCACATTGGACTGTGGATTTAAGGTAGAAGTACTGTTCACACACTACCATGCAATTCATTCCACTCCATCGGTCTAAAAAAAACAGACACAATGTCAAACAAGTCACAAAGCATTTTTCATAATTTTATTTTTATAAAGCATAACTTTCATTTTAACCATGAGAAAAACAATGACGGTTTTAACAATTTACCCTAACTAGTTATAAGTGTTGGAGTGTAAAATGGAATTAGTGATGGATGAAATCATTTATACTCATTTGGTAGGTGTCACGCAGAACCAGTATCTTTATCTAATGTATTAGAAATGTTTTAAGTGTCACATATAGCTCTGATTCTCCAGGTAACACCAGGTACACTGCTAGCTATTTAATAAAAAGGAAAGTATATGCATATGATACAATTTTTTTTTTTAAATTGCTTAAAATTTACAAGGAAAAAACATGAGGAAAGATAATATAAGTATATACACATGACCATATTAATTAGAAATCAGAAAAAACTAGCCAAAAAAGTATTAACCACACATTAAGTATTATTGATTTCATACTTTTATTCTTTTTTTTTATGGGACTTTACATTTATTTTGGGACTTAAAAATAAATAATGACAGCTTATCTGAAGCATGCAATGAGATAGCAATATGTTATAAACTATGATTTTTTTGCTGCAAGTGAGTTTTTTCAACAAACTGCATTACTTCAAGCAATTAAAGAGGGAATTAAAAAAATGCTTTTAATTTATAAGCTATTCTTTTAACATAGAAAAACAAACATATACTAAAGAGAACCAAGCCATGGTCACTACTTTTAAAGCTGTGACCAAAATCAATATTTCTAGTTTTAGCAACCAGAGAAATGAAGTTAAAATAATAACATAGTATATAATATACTGTCATATTAGACATTTTTAATGATTTCTTTTGAATTTTTTTTACAGTTGATTCTACTTTAGTTTGTTCATTGTAGCTGTTATTTAGATTTTGTTGCACAAGAATGCACAAGGTAATTACTTCTCTTTCATCCATTTCTATCTATTTTCATAGCTCAGCTGTTAGAAGAATACTTTTAAAAAAAATTTATTTTTTCTGTTTCTTTTTCAGTCTGCCTTTCATACTGAAACTGGCATGCCATTGCTATTTTCTAACTGGATATTACATGGTAAAAAAGGTGAGCTATATTGTTTAAATGGTAATTATTGTATATAAGCTTTTTTTTTTTTACTATAATCTTAACCCAGTTCTTAAGATGCATATCTGTTGTATCATGAACCTGCTTGATATACATAAACATGTGTTATGAAATTTTGAATATCTTTTGAATAATAATTACAGAAAAATATTTTTAATGTATTTTTTATATATATAATTTATAATTATTATTAAAAAAATATCAAATTTTAAATATAAATTATGTTACTGTGTCATTTTCTAGAAACTTATTTGGCATGTTTGTTTCTCGCTGTCATGGGATTAGTTTATCAAGGTGTGAAATTTGCCAGACAGCAGTATGGCAGAAAGTGTAAAAATCTTACTTGCAAGTAGGTAGACACATTTTTTTTTTAAAATGGTTAAAATACAATCTTCTAAGGTTTCTTTTTAATTTAAAAACTAAATTATAACTGATATTAAATAAGAAAAGAAATTAATGGCTTTTGCAATGGATGTGTTTTTTTTTGCTTGTTATATTGATAAATGAATATTAAAATACACCTATTGTATTAAAAAAATTTCTCAAGCTGAAAAATCATTAGAAACATCAGATCCCCGTATTTAATGTTTTTTTTTTTTAAATTCCATTTCTAAACAGAAGGTACATTTTGAACAAAGGGCATTTCCTTCAAACAATTATGTACTTGCTTCAATTTCTGGGTGGCTATGTACTTATGCTTTCTGTGATGACATATAATATCTGGATTCTAGCTGCCGTGACCCTAGGACTGGGTCTTGGATATTTCTTCTTCGGCTGGGGAGAGTATGAAGAAGCCAGCACCGCTCTGCACATGCACAGGAGGCAAAAATCTTATATGCAGACCTGCAGTGCTGCAAGTGCTTCAAGCAGCACAACAAAAGAGCTACTTCCACTGAGCAAGTCGGATGAAGATGTTCCATTAACAGACAGCAGTGCACACAATATAAGATGTACATGTGGCTCTGCTCAAGTTTAATGTCACTGTGACATTTCCACAAGTGTTCATGGATGGAGGTGATCAAATCGTTTGCGTTTTTTTTTAATGTTTTTGAATCAAATAATTGTTGATATTCATTTTATTTTCAGGAAAATTGTTAAATTGGAGGTGGCATTAAGGGTATATGTTCTGCCAACCTAGCTGTTACTTTAATTAATTAATTCAATTTTAAAGATTGTTGTTTTATTCATCAGTGGTAAATTTGACATTAATTTGCTAAATAATAAATCATTCTAAGTCTTCCTATTTTTTGGAGGGTATTATTTTTATTTATATAGAAGTCATTGTATTCATATAAGTGATTTTTACATTTGATTCAAAACCATGCCTTGATAAATTGGATAAAAAATGTATAATACTTTTCTGGTTTCCCTAAGAAAAACCTTGTTGACATTGGGGATGAAATAATGATTGGGGATGATTAGAAATAAAAAACAATTTAAATCTTGATGTGAAATTTTATAAATATTTGCGATTCATTTAACAAGCTACAGGCCCCCCAATATACATTTTCCTGATGACATTTTCTTGAACTTGAATTTCTCGATGAAGACAAATCTTTATTTTAAACAGCCAACGTTCAGGGCAATATCAGTTACTAAGATAACATTTAAAGTATAAAGAGTTTTTCACTTTTTTGCTTGAATATCTTTGCTTTTATTTGTATTAATATGTATGCTGCTATTTATCATGAACATTTTCTTTATCCACTTAAGGATAATTAAAAATCATTTTTTTTTAATGTATAATAATTTTGATTAATCTGTCAAAGTCAAATGATTTAATTTTTTTATTGATTTTTTTTTTAAGAAATTAATTTTTGAGTTTGTTTACTGCAATGGTTAGATGTTATTACAGGTTTGGTGAATAGGCTTTAATCAAAATCTCCAAGACTAGATTATATGTACCCCAGCTTACAGATTTCTTATCAGTAGAAATGTTTGTTTACTGTCCAGGGTGTGCTACTAAGCTATAATTGACTTTTCAAACCAGATAGTTAAATACTCAAGCTATTGCTATGTCTGTCATCAGCGGGGGGACGTCTCCACAAGATATTCTTTGATTAGTTTATTTTGTGTTTATTTGAAATAGCTTCATGAACATGTGCAGAACTTTTGTAATGCACTGATACATTTTCTCACTGAAGTTAAATCGCAATCTCCAGAATCTCAATGATATGTTTTTATTTATTCTTCTCTATGTTTTTTTTAGATCTGAGCATTTGTACTGCCGTGTTTCAACATGACATTTTCTTTTTTATTGTATGGTCATTATTAAATTTTTTTATTAATATTATTGGCTATTAATTTATTTATAAAAAATACAGACACTAAATCCACTATCAGTCATTATTTCTGAATTTATGTATAAATATTATGAAGGTCAAAATTTAATTTTCCTTTTTTTTTTTTAAAGTAAATAAATTCAACTTCATCAAAATGTACATATATTTGTGAGCTGTGTTGTCTAGATCAGGGCTTCTTTAATTTTTGGGGCGGCCCCTTTTTGGGGGGGGGGTGGCATATTTGTGGGGGGGGGGAGAGAAAATAATTTTTTACAAAAAAATTTTTTTTTTCTTTTAAATTTATTTATTTTTCTTTTTTTTTTTTTTGATTGGGCCGTAAATAAAATTCTTAAAATAGTTGGGGGTTTAAATTAAAAAAGTTTCAGGGGGGGGGGTGTAGATCATTAGGGACATACAATTAGGAGAACCTTTGACCACTAGTCATGACATATGAGATGATTGAATAGCTAACATGATACTCAATTCCCCTCCTATCTTTCGATCAACCATTTGAAGGTGGGGCATCCTTTAGACCAGAGAAATATATATATATTACATTAGGGTGCCCTGCCCTCACACGTCACCCCCCCCCCTTTTTTTTTTGCATTTTTCTCTAACATTTTAGATTATCTAGTTTACAGTTGAAGTTTCTATTGCGTTGAAGATTGTTGTTTAATTTTCAAGGATTAATTGTGATCTCATTGATTAGTCTAATACTTATAATTTACTTGTGTAACATGGCTTTTTGAACTTGTTAGAAAGTTAAAACTGAATGTTATCTAGTCAAAACATTTTAAAATTTGATACATTATTTTAAAACCAACATCTTATTGAATTGAGACCATTCATGACTTGACCAAAAGTATGTTGTGACAAGTGTGTAACATGTATTTTTTAAATAATTCATTCCTGTTTTTAAAAAAAATGTTTTATGAAGTTAGTCATTTTAATGTTGAAGGGTACATACAGTTTGTGATATGTGAGTAATTAGTTTTTACGTTTCTTATAACAGGTTTGTTTACCTCTACTTTGTATATATTTTGTCAAGTAAGAATTAAAGTTTGTGAACCATTGAAAATAAATTTGACAATTACTTTGTGCGTCTGTAAGTTGCGGTGCTTCTCTTTATTTTAATTTAATTTTGGCTGACATTAATGATAATTAGCGGTTGGATAGCGAAGTCAATAGTGAACTCGACTCATGCAAAGGGAACAGGGTAAAGCCAAAGCAGAGGGCGCCAGCGGAAATGTTGGTTTGGCAATATAAAAGAATGGGCAGGGCCTCCAGTGAATGAACTAAAGACAGCCGCGTAGGAAATGCAATTATGGAGAAATATGTCTACTGAGGTGGCAATGCGTTCCCCCAACGACCACACAGGTTAAGGGTAAAGATGATGTTGGAAGCAAAAAAATATTCGCCAATGACTTATAGAGGAGATGGGCGCCACCAAGTCTATTAGCCCGCAGCAAGGACATATGAAAGAACAACAGATGTTGCCCATTAGCACCCCAAACGACGATATCATTAAAGAAAAAAAAATATCAGTTATTCAGAAATGTTATGATGTTGAAAAAAAATGATTCAATACAGTTAAAAAAAAAAAAGAATTGAACTTGGCTGATTATTATGATTTTTCTTAGATTTGTCAGGTGAAATGTTAATAAACGTATTGAATAGGGTAAACATCTGGGCTACATCAAATGATGTTAATATCTTCGTCCCAATGGGACGGTTATTTGAATAGTTTCTGTAGTGCCTTTCTTTTTTTTTATCCCCACCATAGCCAAGTTTGGAATGGTTTTGTAGGCACCACTAAAGAGGTTGGGGAGTGGACACTCTCGGGTTTGAACCTAAATGTGTCTCACAAGGGAACGTTCACATAGCATATTACGCCGAAGGGGGAGGATGCAAATTTGTTATATTTTTATATCACACGTGTTACTTAATGTTATCTGGGGGAGGTTATAAAATTGACATTTATGCGTTATATAATAAGTGAACGGCCCCCAACCAGATTTGTACCGAATTCACCTCGTCAACAAAAACGCCAACTTCGTTTATCTTTGAAATGACCCTATCTGCCTCATCAACGAATTCAGGGGGAGATAATGGTCACCGCCATAACTGTAGAACTTCCGGTACTGTAGACTCCATAGTTTCGTACGCTACCATTGTAGTCCCAAATGATGGAGTGAAAAGTTAAATGATGCTTCCTTACTGAAGAACAGATTTACGATCCGTTTCACCCAATAAGCTAAATTTATCAGGTGGCTTCATCACTCCACCTAGATGGGCTGAGAACAATCCGTGGCATAAGTAGATTTTGTGTCGCCCATGGACGGACTCTGATAATGCCGCCATTCCCCGTTTCGGAATACGAACATGCTTTGAAATTCGAATACACGGGTGTTATTTCTGTTTAGCCCATTCCCTCTGATCTATGCGTTCTGCTATATCTGCTTCGGTATACATGAATTATGTCTGCCTCGGTATACATGTATTATGTCTGCCTCGGTACACATGTATTATGTCTGCCTCGGTACACATGTATTATGTCTGCCTCGGTACACATGTGTGAAGTACTTATAACCAGGGCCGTACTAGCCAGTATTAACACAGGAACTCACACTGGGCTCCACAATAGCTAACTACGGCTCTGCCCACGGAGCAATGAGGGTGCAAAACATCCGGGCGTCAGCCTTTAAAAGGCGGCAAAATTTTCCCTGTAGCATTATAAAAAAAATAAGAATACGTCTAAGTTATTAGTTCCGTTTAATTCTGTGACAGTTTTTAAATTTCTGCTGACATCATAGTGACATCTATATATAGGCTATATATGACTTAAAATATTCTTAAATGCTATTGTTCATACATAGGTTTTACAAATGAAACACTTTTGGGGTAAAATTACTAGGAAATCGTTAAGGAAACACGGCAGGCACATTTTGAAAAGAAATAAATATAACAGAGAACTGAAGTTAACTAATCGCCCTCTTAAACATTTGAATTACCCCTTCCATTCATAATGATGGAAACATAAGTTGTGACAACATAGTTCATGGTATAGCCACACAATTACTGCATGGAGACTGTTAAACAATGCTGTAACATTGGGGAGTTAGATTTTTGAGTAAACCGGCCATGAATCAGTGACTGTGGAGAGTGTGCTGTAGGCCAGATACATTTATGGGTTTTAGACCCTTAGTATTTGATGATGAAAAACTAAAGAATTCAAAAGTCCGAATAAAAGATTTAGCGTGTCATGAATGGCACATCTTCGTGTTATGTGGAGTTTTTAAAATGATACTTCAAGTTTGTCTGATTGTGATATGACATAATACATGTAGGCCTATTGTACACAGGGTAAACATTGTGAGTAAAAAATATAAAAAATCGAAAGTTGGGGGAGCTACCATCTCCTACCAAGCGCGCCCCCAGCTGGCGGATAGGGGAAAGACCCTTAGATATAAGGGTCAGCCGTGAATACTAAATAAGCGGTCGCGGACCAACTGGTTTGCTGTCATGGAGGGTGAGGTGAGGTATCCCGTGGTAATGATACCTTAAAAATGCCTCAAAAACCCTAGGAAATGATAGCAAAAAGCGAACATAGAGCGCTCAAACTCTAAACCCGGTCAGATGAGGCCGTTAGCTAGGGATAGCAGACATCTAGGAGAGAAAACTCCCAAATTAAATCAACTGCTGCCTTGCAGATGGTCTTGGCTGACCAAAGGCTATGGAAGCAAATCCAGAAAAACAGCAGGCTGAAGACGGAGTCAGTGGGCCTTAATGGCGCAAAACATACAGCCACACAATCTCGACGAATATCGAGAACAAAGAAGAAGAAGAAGAAAGTTAATGTTAATCATTGAGAAATCTAGTTGAATACACGAAAAGTATCAGAGATGAAGATGGATTTCATTTAGTTGGCGCAAAGAAAATGGAATTGTGGGAACGGATGGTCGTGCAGTAAAACGCTCGATTGTCGACCTGAGGGCCCCTGGTTCGATATTCTGGTATAACTATAGTGTTGTCGTGTTTGAAGACCGTTTTACACATTTCAATAACGCTACCAACAGGCCCCTCCACGTAAATGTGAGAACCAGCTCACTTGTCAAGTCTTAAGTACCCTCTTTGTTTTTTCATATTGTGCTATACACTTATTAGGAAGTTAATATGAGGATATCAGAGGTCCGCCGATAAACAAAGACATTCCGGCAGTGGCCCTGCTGCAGATAAACAAAGACATTCCGGCAGTGGCCCTGCTGCAGATAAACAAAGACATTCCGGCAGTGGCCCTGCTGCAGATAAACAAAGACATTCCGGCGGTGACCCTGCTGCAGATAAACAACAAAACACTTTCGGCGGTGACATCACTGGTACATCAAAGACATGTCAGGCAGTGGCCCCTGGATCAGCAAAGTAGCATTCCGGCGGTGACCCTAAAGCAGATAAACAAAGACATTCCGGCAGTGGCCCTGCTGCAGATAAACAAAGACGATTCCGGCTAGTGGCACTTGCAGATGAGACAAAGTTTATACACGATCTCACTGGACAGTGGCCCTTAGCTTGCAGACAAAGTCGACACACATTCCACCGGATAGTTGTGCCTCGGCTGCAGACAAAGTTCAAATTTATTCCGGCAGTGGACCCTGCTGCATATGAACATAATGACAACTATATTAAATCTGGCAGCCTGTAAATCTGCGGGGGAAAATGATATAAAACGAATGGCGCCATTTTAAAATTATTTTTTCTATTTCTTTTTCGTAGTAAATCTTTAGTGGCGAGAATACTACAGTGCTTTTCAGATAAACAAAGACATTCCGGGGTTGTGGTGACCCCGATGCTAATGAAAAAAGACATTCCGGCGGTGGTCCTTTACGGGCTAGTCGCGAGAATAAAACAGTTTTCCAGGTAAGCAAATACAAAAATTACTGTGCCTAGTTGATAAAGCGGCCCTGATGACAACCAAACCCGTAGTATTTTCCATTACCCCGAAACAACCCACAGAAAGAATATGTGTCTATTTCAACCCACAGAAAGTATCTGTGTCTATCACAACCCACAGAAAGTATCTGTGTCTATTACAACCCCACAGAAAGTATCTGTGTCTATTACAACCCACAGAAAGTATCTGTGTCTATTACAACCCACAGAAAGTATCTGTGTCTATTACAACCCACAGAAAGTATCTGTGTCTATTTAAACACAGCAGCCTGATGCTGGTTTGAGTTGAATTCCAACTTGACCCATAAAACTTCACCCCACTTATCACATGAAATTGAAGTTGTCATTTGATCACCGATAGTGTGTGTCCTTGTTCACTATAATGCTCTAGCCTATATATTTAAAGAATAATTTCAACATTAAAATATTTGGCCCAATAAAAGAAAACAAGCAATTAAACCTGTTCCATTCTGGACACAGGACGTGTTAGCGCATTTCTCGTGTTATGTATCAGTACGTTTGTTGAAGCTTTCCAGTAAATATTTGTAAATTTTGGAAATGTTTATAAATTCAATTGTGTAATGCATATATCTTTAAAAAATTATAAAGACGTTTCTTTATATTTGAAAAAAAATTATTGTCTCTTAAATCTAACTACAAGTGGTTTGTGGTTTACTGAAATAGGACTCATAATTGAAAACATTCGAAATTATAGTCATTTAATCGTCCGAAAACTCCGTCAATTGTTGCATAGCTCTGATACTTTCAATTAAACTCAGAACACAAGCTTACTATTTCATTTGATGAGTTTCTTAATAAATCTTAGTGAAACTACGTGCTGCAGTATTTCGCACCAAATGAATGGGTTATTGAACGTACAAGGTGTATATATAATATATAAGCCCCTTAGAGCCCTGAAGCCCGGCCCTCAGAGGTCCTATCGCAAATGAACTTTTGATGTACACATGGCAGGCCAAGACCTACAAAATGATATATACATCATGGGTCTAGGACTTATAGTTGCTGAGATATAGGGCGCTCCTTTATTAATATAGCTTATATAGTAAAAAACGGTACTTTATAAGCCTCCCCCTTTACGGCCCTCAGAGGTCAGATCGCGAAATGGAAACTTTTGCTGCACACTGGCAGGCCAAGACCTACAAAATGATATATACATCATGGGTCTAGGACTTATGGTTGTTGAGATCTAGGGTGATGACAGACAGACAGACAAAACGGGGACAATAGAGCATTTTTTTTTCGAAAATGCTCTAAAAATATTTTAAAAATATATTACACATAATATATATATATATATATATATATATATATATATATATATATATATATATATATATATATATATATATATTTTAAAAAAATGTGAACAGAAAGAAGTGGACATTATACGATTGTACTGAAAGGTTAAATTCTCTTTGCACTAAACGGCCATTTTTGAGGCAGACGAAGAGTAGAATTCATCTATTTCTATAACCTCGGTATAATCTTTAATCTTCTTTAAACTTAAGCCAGGTGCCCATTGAAAGCTGAGCGAATTTCCTAGTTTCTCAACCCCATTACTCTCTGGTCGATCGTCTACCCCAGGGCTGGTAAAACTTTTGGAGTCGCGGGCCACATTGGATTCATAAATTTGACCGGCGGACCAAGAGCAGATGGGCGACTAATAATACGTGCCTTAGTTTACCCATGGCGGTCTACACACCAGAGGTTATCTATCTATCTATGCTGCGGACCCTAAAGGTATTCCAAGCCCAGGAAAGGACCCCCTCCCCCATAGCCCAAGGCGCCTGACCTCAAATTTTCGTACCTCGAGTTGGGCCAGAATATGTCTCAGTAAGTTTGAATTTGCAACACAGCTGCTGTTGGAGGCTCAAAATGGCGCCTGCAATGACGCCTGTCGAAATATTGTTCACTGTAAGAAAAGTCAGTTAAGAACGGAAACATATCAAATGTGCCTTCTTCACACCTTCCCCTTCATATGCGAGTTTCTTCTGGAAGGCATTGACTTTGTTTCCGGGTCTTTGCAATGACAGATTTAAACTTTTCAAAGTGTTAAAAATGTCTGCAAAATAAGCTAGAATGGCAACCCATGTCTCGTCTGTAAAGAAAGTGATCCATCGATCTTCGTTATGCGGGTTTAGAAAAATGAGCTCGACTCGTTATAATACTATAATAAAACACATATAAATATTATCAAATATTTTGAATTGTTTACTAACATTTTTAAAAAGTATTTGTCACATAAGCAAGTCTACATGACAACAGAACAGCATAATAAGTTCATCGCTAGAATTCCGCACCATCTGTGGGTGTCATTTTTAAATTAACATGCGAAGTGTAATACCAGCAATTTGATATCAAACCAAAACTTTTGTCGAAGATTAAACAGACTATTTATCAACAATACACACGCTTGCGCAGATCCGGATGTTTTAACAGTGATGTCAGAGCTCAGTAAGTAAGAAATAGGCCTATTGCCAAGATGACATGACTCAAAAACTTACTGCACTAAGTATAAGTAGTATGCAATCTTGCTCGGACTTCAGAAGAAAATATAAGGAAACAAACACCAGCGAAGTTTTCAATTCTGCACATTGTTGTCTGTGCCTGAAACATTGGCATAGGGAGTATTTTTGTTTAGCTAAAAGCTAATCAATCAACCAAACCAAGCAATACTTGAACAAGTAAAATCACTAGTTTCCTTGACTTGCCCACGGTCCCCTTTGAAGCTTCTTGCGGACCCCAGGGGGTCCGCGGACCACAGGTTGAAAACCTCTGTACACATCTATCTATCTATCTATCTATCTATCTATCTATCTATCTATCTATCTATCTATCTATCTATCTATCTATCTATCTATCTATCTATCTATCTATCTATCTATCTATCTATCTATCTATCTATCTATCTATCTATCTATCTATCTATCTATCTATCTATCTATCTATCTATCTATCTATCTATCTATCTATCTATCTATCTATCTATCTATCTATCTATCTATCTATCTATCTATCTATCTGTATGTCTGACTATTTGTATGTCGTGCTCATGTCTGTCTATCTACATATATGACTATCTATATGTATATGTCTCTCTGCTATAAGGCAGTGGTAAGGTTGTGAAGCTGATCGGCAAGAAGCACTTTAAGGGTTCAAGCTTCGATCCGGCCAATACATATGTCCCCCGCAGTAACCCCATATACATGTTAGCCATGGTTGTGGTGGGTAGACAATGTATAAAGCACACAACAAAGGGGGAACATTTCATTCATGCATTTAGGAATTAAGCTTCACAAGATACTATGAACACAAATGTCTCTGTTAAAATATGTAACTTTATTATCAGAGGACATTATTATCAGTGGACAATAGTGGACATTATTAGTGGACATTATTATCAGAGGACATTATTATCAGTGGACATTATTATCAGTGGACATTATTTTCAGTGGACAATAATATCAGTGGACATTATTATCAGAGGACATTATTATTAATGGACATTATTATCAGTGGACATTATTATCAGTGGGCATTATTATCAGTGGACATTATTATCAGTGGACATTATTATCAGAGGACATTATTATTAATGTACATTATTATCAGTGGACATTATTATTAATGGACATTATTATCAGTGGACATTATTATCAGTGGACATTATTTTCAGTGGACATTAATATCAGTGGACATTATTATCAGAGGACATTATTATTAATAGACATTATTATCAGTGGACATTATTATCATTGGGCATTATTATCAGTGGACATTATTATCAGTGGACATTATTATCAGTGGTCATTATTATTAATGGACATTATTATCAGTGGACATTATTATTAGTGGACATTATTATCAGAGGACATTATTATCAGTGGACATAATATCAGTGGACATTATTATTATGGACATTATTATCAGAGGACATTATTATCAGTGGACATTATTATCAGTGGACATTATTATCAGTGGTCATTATTATTAATGGACATTATTATCAGTGGACATTATTATTAATGGACATTATTATCAGTGGACATTATTATCAGTGGACATTATTATCAGTTGACATTATTATCAGTGGACATTATTATCAGAGGACATTCTTATTAATGGACATTATTATCAGTGGACATTATTATCAGTGGACTTTATTATTAGAGGACATTATTATTAATGGACAATATTATCAGTGGACATTATTATCAGTGGACATTAATATCAGTGGACATTATTATTAATGGACATTATTATCAGTGGACATTATTATCAGTGGTCATTATTATTAATGGACATTATTATCAGTGGACATTATTATCAGAGGACATTATTATCAGTGGACATTATTATCAGTGGACATTAATATCAGTGGACATTATTATCAGAGGACATTATTATCAGTGGACATTATTATCAGAAGACATTATTATCAGTGGACATTAGTGTTGGTCTTGCTTTTGGCGACTGATATTGTGTGAAAATAAGAAGTATTGAAATCTCGCATGTCTACCGCCTTCTGTACTATCGTGTCTCGATAGGGGAAAAGGTGGATAGCTAATAGACAATTTTAATTACGGTGACAGTAGTGAAGGGTCTCACTTTAGCTGTGACAGTAGTGAAGGGTCTCGCTTTAGCTGTGACAGTAGTGAAGGGTCTCGCTTTAGCTGTGACAGTAGTGAAGGGTCTCGCTTTAGCTGTGACAGTAGTGAAGGGTCTCGCTTTAGCTGTGACAGTCATAGTCTCGCCTTTGAATATAATCACACGGAAAAACTGACTCATTGGAATACACACTTAACTCAAAAGAAAATGTGCACTAGGTCACTATTGAAGATACATAAGCACAATAGCAAACATTAAAATATGACACTAGGAACATGTTTAGAATGGCACACACACCAATGTAAGATTTGCGTGTGCATTTGATAGTAGGCTTAGAGTTAGTGGTGGATTGACTGACACCCATAGCAGACGACACATGGTGACTGTTCTCAGTGTGCAGTAGCATTAGTTCCTTATGTGACAGAACATCACTGGTGAGTTAAATGGACCTTTACACACTCATTAGAGTGGATAGAAACACACACACAAACACACAATCAATTGAAACACTAATCTAGGCTATAATTTATTCGTTTATATTTTTTAATGGTTATTATGCTATTTTCACTGAAGCTAATGATGGTAAGGTAAACTTCAGGTGTAAACCTTTACTAGGTCATACGATACATGTATTGACAAACGTTTCTTCATGAATCAAATGGGCCAATGTTTATTTCTCAACCTTTTCACATGATATATCATTAAAACTCTCAACAGCTACTCAACTGATAAAACTTTTTTTGTTGTTGTATATTCATACAACTATCTTCTCATGTAGTTTTTTCAGCGCAATATGTGAAGTCGACACCAAAGTTAAGATTCTGTTTGCCTATGTTATGCTTTGTTTGTTGACGAATAACCGTATCAACTTAATTTTAAATCAAGTAGTGTCGCTTTATGATCCAGTCTTTCACTCGAAAGTTTATATTCACAAACTGCGTATAGTATACTTTCACCCTAAAAGTATATGTTAATCGTCTGTTAATGTTTTTAATGTCCAATTTAATGAATTCAACTACATATGGGCTATCAACTCCCACTTGGTCGAGCCACCTACAAATGTTGTAAGGTTGTCAACAAAAGTAACAAGCTCGATTTACACAATTTTTTTTGTACCATTACACGTTGCCAGGCTGCTGTGCACTGTACACAGTTATAATATACACACCTGTTTTTGTTGGTCTCTGACTGCCAACTTTTCCCCCGAATAATCATCCAAAAATAATGAGAAAATATACAAAAATACATACGGATATAGCAAATAATAAACACTGTATGTGAGAACATCAAGTTCTTTTATATACGTAGCATTTTATTTTAATGTAGATGACTTAAAATATATCATCTATGTATCGATATAAATTACCCAAGTTGGCATCCGTATTGTAAACGAACGACCAACATAGACGCAGAAAACTACATGAAGAATACCCCCATGTGTTGACTTAATCTTTATACAAAATAGTCTCCATCTAGTATGACTGTATAAGTGATGATATCGACATACATCTCCTCTACCACTCATTACCCAGCTGTCATAGCAATACACTGAAGACCCATTTTTGTAAAGACTGTACAACTTAGAGATAAAATAAGTCAAAGGTCAACAAGTTTAATTTTTTTTTTTAAAGTTTGCTTCAGCAGATGTAGACTGGTCATTTCTCATCTGCTACATTGTAAATGTTTTTACTTTGTGTGTGTTCTGTTTTTAATGTGTTTCTGGCGTACAACATTTTGGGGAGAAATTTCTGGTATGTTGATCATGTTTTTTTTTTGTGTGTATTTGTATGTTAAATGTGTTTTTCATTTGTTAAACAGCAGTACTTTTTATTTGCAGACGAAGCTCATAATTCGGTTCTATTGCACAACCCGTGTATGAATTCTCTAACTTCTGTATCGCTGGATTGTATAATAATGTATGTACATTTTAAAAGATGTTTCTTATGCCCCATACTCGTCACACAAATGACAACAGGAAAATGTTTTGCATCACATTCATAGACTACATACTATGTAGATCCACTCAGGTATCACAGTCATAGACTACATACTATGTAGACCCACTCAGGCGCGGACTTATGTCAGTTAAGACCCCGAGCGCATAAGAAAATGTTGGGCTCTTTAGAAAAGGACAGCCATATCATAGGGTTTAAAATTCTTCTTCTTCCTTTGGCTCTACAGCCCATTTAGGGCCCTGGCCTGCCATACTACACTTCTCCACTTTTCCCGATCCAGGGTCTTCTTCCTCCACTCTCTCACTCCTATGGCTTTAAGGTCTTTCTCCACTTCCTTCAACCAATTGGGGCTCCTAAATATTCGAGGGGGGGGGGCTGGGCTTGGCTTGCGCCCGGTGCACCCGTCTTTAAATCCGCCTCTGGACATACTTCTATGTGTCTATGATCACGGTACATTATCTCCCTGCATATTGTCTGCTAAATGTCTCATATTAAAACAAAAAGAGAAAAGTGAACTTCCCATATATACTTTGGTACCATTTAGTTTTCAGTTTCACTAATGCGCTGGAGTTTTGTTTATGATTTACTTCACGACAGAGTTATAACCTTAAAAGCACAGCCGCTCCCTGCCTGAATGTCGACCGGGTGCAATCAGTCTCCCCCCCCCCCCATTTCCCGATGATTCATTATCCAGCGAATAATTTCACCTCCGTATTTTGCAAGTATGAATTCAGTTTCAATGCTTTAAAAAAAAATTCCGCATTTATTGCCCAGCTTGGAAATGAGGGGGTGAGTTCCAAAACCTGCTAAGTACAAAATTTTCAAAAATTGAGTTATCATACTCATTAGCTTATTTCCCTATATTGGCATATATTCTGGAAGTGGTTAATAATTAATAGCGCTGATTTAAACGGTATTTAACAGTTTTTGGAATTAACCACTCCCAATATAGGGTTTTGGAACTTACCCCTTCAAATGTAAAAACTATAATTATTTACACTCAGTCCTATACACAAATCTGAATTTAATTTGTTCCCGAAAATCTTATTTTTTCCCCGTCAAATTTTTTATTTTTATTTTTTAAATTTTGTTTTACTTCAGTGTCAGCTTAATCTAGTCACACTCATCTTTAAAAAAAAAATCCAGTAAAGGGACAATCTGATTTATAGACATGAAACAGTGGAATCCATTATTGTTGAATGCGCAATGCCTAGGCCGAGTGTCACACAGGGAACGTTAAAACATAGCTACAGGCCAGTGGTCGGCAAACTTTTCAGCCAAAGAGCCAAACATGAACATTACAACAATTAAAAAAAAAAATTGGGAGCCAAATCTGATTGTTTAGTAAACTTTTATTACACTAAATTTTATTACACTAAATAAGTTGTATACTAAATAAAACTAAATGCCAGAGCCGCACTTAAGGAGCCAAAGAGCCACATGCGGCTCCGGAGCCTCACTTTGTCGACCACTGCTATAGGCTATATAATAGATACTTGCCGTCACAGAGCCGTCCCCAGGCAAGTTGGCGCCCTAGGCAGTCATCTATTAGGACGCCCGCTCCTTCTTTTGAAAGTTTTTTTTCTAAAATTTGGCGCCCCTAGGAATTTGGTGCCCTAGGCAGCTGCCTATGTCGCCTATGCCCAGAGCCGGCCTGCATGCCGATGCAAATCATACAAAAACGCTCTTACCACGGGGGGCTCTTTAAGCGCGAGGTCTTGGACGCCTGCCATAGTTGTCACCCACATAGACAGTGCCGCCGAGGGGGGGCAGGGGAAGGGAAAATGCCCAGGGGCCCGGCGAGTTTTAGGACCCGGACCGAGCTGGCCAATCAACTTTTGAAAATATTATTATCAGCACGGGGGGCCCGTGACAGCATAGCCCAGCCCAGGGGCCCGAAATTTCTGTCGGTGGGCCTGCCCATAGATAGCTACTGCTTAGAACAGCCATTGGGCAAAGTACGGCCCGTGGACAAACCCGGCCTGTCGGGCTATGTATTCTGGCCCGCCGCCCGCCGTCTGTTTCGGTGTAAAGCACAGCATACATGTTTTATTTATTGAGTGACGTTTCCGTTTCATTTATATTAGTTCATGTCAACACACCTTCCAACAGGATAACCAGATTTCTTTACTACTAGGAGATTTCTTTACATAGCATGCACAGACCATCGGGTTCGGATGAAGTAGAGGTTACCTGTTTCTGTGTCTGAAGTCCCTGTAAGGATGAGATGAAACCTCTTAGAGAGTATAACCACTAATGGGACGGTTTTTTTTATGGTGCCCTTCTTTCATCCCCCACCATAGCCGATAGTGCGATAGCCATGGAGGCACCACGGGAGATATAGCCACGGCTATTCTAAGGGAAGCATGGAGGGCTCGAACCATAACCCTCAGGGTACGCAGGTGAGCGCCCTGCCACACTGCAAACCCGACCCCCATTTTACTACTACTTCTGGACTTAAGCCTATATATATATATTTCTTTATTACTAGCTATCGTTCTTTCAGATAGTGGATGTGTGGCCTACAGCAATGGATACATCTAAATAGTCCAGAGTTTTACTGGTAATGAAGCAATCGCAGTCTGCAGCGCCACCACATCAGGTATTTTTAAAAAAACAAAACACCAGTGAGAAATGTTTAAAGCACACATTAAGAAATGGCTGATCTACTTTCAATTTCAATTCAAACGATTCAGCGCAGAGACGTTCTTAGGTATTTTGGAGGCCCTAGACAGGCGCTGTCAGAGATTTTAGGGGACCCTAAGAAAAAGTACCAGTCGGGGCCCACTTATAGCGCCTAGTTTGCCTATCTATAAGAGCGCCTCTTATACCGCGCTGAGGTGTGAGCTATGAACAGTTGAAGAAAAGTAAATTAGCAGGATGAATGGTTTATTACGGTTTGAGAAAAAAATATATATGTGTAGGCCCTACCCTTTATTCTTGTAGTTCTGAAAACAACAACAACTGATACACGTGTAAATAAAATAAAATACTGTGATCGGGCGCAATGGCGTTACTATGGTTGGTGTCATCCGGTGCGGAAAATTCAGGGTGTCACCCCCCCCCCCCCCCCCAGGCTTCCACCATGAGCAATGGTACATATTTCGAATTCAATAGGAGCTTTTACTTTCGGGTAACTATTTACATTGGTCGTCAACTCGTCATGGAGATGACATTAGCTGCTATGATGGTTACTGGTTACCCCGGAAACCAGTAAGAACAAGCGACCAGCCGACCACACGCTGATAGAGTGAGTATGTGGTGCTATAAGTTTTAAGAGTGTTTTCATTTGGTGACACTGCAGTTGAAAGTCACTCATGACGACAATCTTTCCATATCACATTGTTTTTTTTTTCAATCATATCTTTAAAAAATCGACGAGTTTTGACCTATTTACTGTGGCAGAACTCTCTAGCTCATTTTTAAGTCACTTATCTTTATGAATATATCTCAACTTATTGACCTATATAGGGTATACCCCAGAAGTTTCAGCCAACGAGTGTCAAGAGATTCCCTATGAAACCTTCATAGTTATAAAAAGACATTTTGATGGAGATGGTTGCTTTCTACTTTATTGAGGGTGCTGAACAAAACATTTGCTATGACATATCAATGATCATATAATTGAAATCAATGAAGGACCCCCCACCCCCTTAAAAAACCCAGCAAGCTGCATAACTTCTGGGGCACCCTGTGTGACAGTAAATATTTGTGTGACAAAAGATACATTATTAATATAAAACAATTGTTTTGCAAAAAGACCCTGTTAAAATGATACATTTATATTTTTTAAGGTGTTTTTTACCGTTCAAAGTTCAAGTGTTTTTCTGTTCAAAGACTGGCACATTTGCTCTACACAAGGTTATCCATAAAAAATACTACATTTTGTACTTTTTAAAATATTCATATGAAATAAATAGTGCAAGCATAAAATATGGAATAAAAATTTTAAAAAGTTTTGTTTAATCTAAATTCAATGCTAACTTGTAAATAACTAAATTTAAATACAATTATTTCATTTTTTATTACATGAACAGACTATGCCATAGCCCTTGTGGTGGTTTGTTTATTGACCATTGTATATGAGGTCATCCAGGGCTTACTCAGGCTGGCAGAGTGGACCAAAGATAGAACAAGGTATGCATTTGTTTATTTTTTTTTAAAACCCTTGACCAATGTGGTGGTCATTAGGGGGAAACGCATGGACACATCAACAAATATCTAGTGTGCCTCTAGACTATTTTGGCATTACCAGGGATAGAACCATGTACCCTTTGCATATGAGTCGTGTTCACTATTGACTTAGCTATCCAGTTTACTTCATAACATACTTCAGAACTTAGACAAAAAGCTGATTAACTGTTTTCAGAATACACGTTTTTATGGGTCATAATATTTTATGACTATGTGGTTGTGGCAGCCCCATAGCGTGAAAATTCTGCAGCAGGGGCCATGCATTCTACAGCAGTGGTCAGGCAACAGAAGGGGGGCGGCAGGTAATACATTTTACTAAGTAGAACAAATAAGCAGGGGGGGGGGGGGCAGACAAAACGCAGGGAGGTGGGGGGCTGGCTCCCCTGCACGCTACGGGCCTGGGTTGTGGAGACAAATGCTGTCATGGATACATATGAGCTACTTTCTGCTTAATCCATACAATATATTTTATTTAAGAGTGGAGTATTCTTTCTGAATTTCACTTCAATTTATTTTAATTTGTCAAACAGGAGGAGCTCAATCACCCTATTTCTATTGAGCCATGTTGTTCCATCTGTTTTACACCTTTTGCGTGTTGGCTTTGGCTACATATTGATGATTAGTGTCATGACATTTAATGTATGGATGCTGCTGACAGTGACGCTAGCTGCTGGATTTGGATATTTCATAGCTCATCCAGTTATTGTCACACTATATTTGAAGATCAATGAGAAGAAGCGAAAAAGGCTTTTAAAACATCTGAAAGCACCTCATTTATCATCTCCAGGCCTTGCTGAGACACACATACTTGCTGATATCAGCATTAAGGGACTCTCAAGGGAGCTAAACTGTGGTGCACCGCTATTAAAACAGTCCAACACAAGTAATCCACGTTTAACGGGAGAAACAGTTTTGTGTTGATGTTGAAGTGATGTGTGGAAAATGATTTAGTGAAGTCTTTCTCAAGATGTTTATTATGTGAATTGCAGCATGACTATAACATGATTCATGTGTATGAATAAACAAAGTGGACGGTTAACTGTGAGCATTTAGCAGCTCATTTTTGTCTCCTAGATATAACCACTATTTCAAGGCATGTTTTACTTAGTGATAATTATCTTAACAGATAAAAAAAGAAAAAAGATTAATTTGATAAATTTTATTTAGACTGATCTGAATGTAAAAAAAATTGAGAAAAAAAAAAGACAAAAAAAAAACACACTTTAATCTTGTAAAACAAATTGCAATATTAACTGGCAGTAGTTTGACATTTTAAAACACCAGTAATGGTAGTCAGTTTCGCAGCTTACATTTTACCAGTGTGGTGGTAAATTCTCACAACTGATTACCACTACAAATATTTGGTATATACTAAATGAAACAAATATGCAATATTAACCATTGAAAAAATCAATGTTCAATCATTAATATTCAAGGACAAAAATATGGGCACTAATACAGAACAATCAAATTATTTTAACTTTAATTTAACACTCAGTCGTACAGCACACAGAAAATTATAAACAATTTAAAATTAAATGTGGAAAAAAAATATAAAATCATCTAAAAATTTATACCATCTGAAAATTATAAAAAAAAAAAAACACAAATTTAACTTCAGTTGTTAGCTATTGAATAAAAAAAAAAGAATTCACAAACAAAGAAGTTTGCTGACATCATCAGAAATTTTTTTTTCTTACAAAATTGGGGAGTTTTGAAATGCAAACTTATCAGGGAAGCCAAATGTGGGGGATGGGAGAAATCTAATTTAAGTGAGTGCAATGTTAGCTTTGAGTATCCTCATCTGCCTCTAACAATCTTGGACTGTAAAGGAGGACATAGGCACAGTGCCAGTCACCTAGAAAGACAACAAATTTTGTATAGAATGAATAAAATAAAGTTTAAGAATTGATTTGCTCCACTAAGTACATGGTGCTAATTATCAGAATTTTATATTAACAGAGAATAAACAACTGATGCGTCTTAGAATTGTTTCTTTGGTAAATAAAGTAAAATTTTCAGTTTGCCAAAATGAAACATGAAATTAACTCATAAAATATTCATACCTCCACCAGACAGTTTCAATATATCTTCAGACATAACAGATGATACTCTGTCATCATCAAACATCAACCATTCATCTATAAATAGATTGAAGTAAAATTACACTTAAGCACTTCTTTAATTAATTTATCTTGATTTTGAAAAATTACATTTTCAAAATCTTGTAACAAAAATTTCATATCCAAGTAATGATACTGTATAAACATTTTTTTTTTAAAACTTAAATGCACTTTAACATTTCAAAGGGATTTTAAGTGGATAAAATTGATAATGGCATTTTATTAATAAACTATATGGCGCACACTAAACAGAATCACTTAGCCTATTTTAAGCCATCACCAGCCATATCTTATTCTTCCTTCCACCATAAAGCCATCAACAGGGAAAAATTTTGGCATTACTTTTTCAGTACAAAAGTTTTTGTGAATGCCAAAACCCTTCTATTTACATAGGAGTGAGTGAAACTAGAGTATGTGAAAAAGCAGTATGACAGCTGAACAAACATAATTGTATCTCATTCTAGTTTTCCTATTACATTTATATCTAATGTTTTTTCCGTTGACTTCAATGTAGGCATTTAATTTGAATAGAAAAACATCAGAATGAATCATGACTCTAACTAAAAAAATAATAACAGTTGAATTCAAAATCATAATAATAGATTACAAAAAAAGTCAATTTAATTATTAAAAAAAATACACTGTTGCTAAGACTTGGCAAGACAAGCGCTTAGATGGATAAGAATCTATAGATATTTGTAGGTAGAAATAGATAAGCTATTTTCCTTGCAAAAATTCATATGTGAGAGTTTTTGTTTCAAATTCAATGCAGTTCATAAAAGTCTCAAAATTTAAGTCTTTAGTGTTGTTTTGTTGCACTTTAACATGAGTTTGAACTATTTTATTCTAAATGATGTTTCTAAGCAGCTATTTTAGTTTTTTTTCACCCTTGTGAAAAAATTATGTTTCGGAAGTCTGAATACCATTACCAGGACACTGATAAAGGAATTTCAATATTAGTGGGGTTGTACCCATAGATCTATTGTTGTACCCTTACATTGTGATATCCTAAAGCAACTAATCCATAATTTATCCACTTTTTTCTTTGAAATGACGGTCTACAACAGAATCTTTTTGAATAAAAATGAATAAACACTTTCAAATTAGCCATTTTCATGAGTAATTAATGTCAAAGTTACTTTTTAAACAGATAACTGATTACAAAAGTCACAATCCACTGGCTACTTAGGGTAAAAACTAGACGCACCCTGCAATTTCTAAGGGTTTTTTGAGCTTGAGCTAAAATTTTTTGAGAGAAATCAGATTGTGTCACAAAATATGACTAACTTTTAAACTAACAGAGATACTGCATTAAAAGGATAGATTTTATTCAAAAGAAATTAATTACCTTTCTATCTGTGATAGAATCTGAGTTATACATTTAATAGAAAAAATGTTGTTTATCAGAACATTATGATATGTTTTCTTCTTATTTTGATTTTTTAAACCATGTCTCCCACTGAAATTTTTATCAGGAGGATATTAAAATAGCCTACAGGTATATTGAGATACAATAATGAGCATTCTATTTCCTTAACAAAGGTGTACAAATTATTTAAACTGATGGTGATTTGATAAAGCTGTTAAGATTTGAAAATGGTTATCAATTTTGATGGAAAGCCAAGGGCAAAACTAAAAAAACTGCAAAACTAAATAGTACAGTTTATATTCATTGGGACGGATGGTCATGCCGTTAAGCACTACAATGTGACCTGAGGTTCCCAGTTTGATCTCTGGTGATAAGTTTCTTCCATGTCTCCTGTGGTAGCTTCATGGCCATTGCACTTACGGCTATGGTGGGGATGAAATAAGGGCACTACAAAAACTGTTCCATATCTTAAGATATACATAAAAACAAGTTGGAAATTAAACTATCTTTCTAATGATATATTACATGTTGATGTAATACACTCGCACCCAACAGAAATACATCACTTTCACAAAACTAACTCCAAGTATAGGGAGAATTTGAGATTTAATGTCTTCTCATTAATGCATTGTAAGCTTAGAACAAGTTAAATTAAAAAATTGTAAACAAACTACATGTACTAACATACATAACAAAACAAGACGTTTGGCATTATGTAGATGTGGGGTGTAAGGGAGGCAAAAACCTCTGTGATTGTTATTAATCTTGCAATATTTACTCTACTTGATATTGTTTTACATTTTTTGTCAAATTTAATTTTTAAGCCTAAATAGGAAAGAATTAGTAAACTTTTATTTTTGAAACTTCACACAATATAGGCTAGCCGTGGTACAAAGTTTGCCCAGTAACCCTGTAACTTCAATGACACTCTGTCAGTTGGACTATTGCTATTTAATGAAATAATTATGCAAATAACCTACAGATTCAAATAGATGAAAAGCAGACCTTCTCATTGATACCACGTGTGTAATCTTAGGCTAGACCGGTGGCTTAAACCCTACATAAAAAACCTTTGACACTTCTGAGTAAACGTATTATTTTTACCCTCTTACTACTAAATTGTGGGACAGGTGGCAGAGTGGTGCAGTTACTCGACTGTCGACCTGAGAGTCCTGGGTTCGATCCTCGGTGAGAACCATGTGGAATTTTTCCAGGTGAAATGTGTTTCAAAGTCGTCCCACAAGTCCACCCAACTTTAAATGGGTACCTGTCTTTTAAGTTGGGGAAGTAAAGGCGGCTGGGCGTTGTGCTAACCACACAACCCCTTCATATGCCAAGGTTATAGAAACAGATGAATTCTACAATTCATCTGCCCCGATGGCCCGTTAGGGTTAAGGGAACTTTTTTTACTACTAAATGCTAAATAAAAAAAGAACTATCTACAAACGGATGGAAAACCTAATACAATTATGTGTAGAAATGATTTCTCTAAAAGAAGATACAGATTTTTCATGATATATTTAGAATAAGGTATAGAAATGTATTGCTGAAGTGAAATGTAAAATATCTGCAGCCATAGTTCAAGAAACTTTGCCACTGCTGCCAAAAGTCTGCATCAGGAATGCAAGAATGAGACGATTAATACCACATTGCATGATTAATACCACATTGCATGATTAATACTACATTGCACGCTACATTCTGCTTACTGTGTATTATTAGAAAGTTAATACCATAAGAAATATTCCTTTTTTTTTTGGTTAACAATTCCTTAAACCAGATGAAAAAACAAAGCAATCAAAGTTAAAAAACAAGTAAACACTTGACATCATATGATAAAAGACAATGCATTACCTCCTTTTCTACGAACCCAGGCCACATAATGTCCACTAGAGCTTGACCTTCCTTTGTGAGTAAGAACAGCGCTGAGTTCATAATAACCACTGTTGTTGGAACCAATATCTGGTAAAAGATTCCACAATCAAGGGTGTTTATATTTGAATAACTAAAGTGTATGTTGAAATAGTTCCTCTTAAATATCTTAAAAAAAAATTTAAAAAAAGCAAATAGATGTATACCATCAGGAAACCAGTATGGTTCTGTCTTGACAACTTTCTTTAGATCTTTGACCGTCAGTATTTTTCCTTTACCCTGAAAAAAAAAATGAAGGCATAAAATATTTGATTGTACAAACTCTGGACATGTCAAACAAAAAACTTGATGACCTTGGTCTTTAAAAATAACAAATGTTTATTATTAAACCCATTGTCAACAGAAAAGAAAATAGATTCAGAAAAATAGAATGTACATTATTATAACACTGGTTGTTTAACTGCGGTGAATGTGTCACAGTTATTGTCTCCAAATTAGCAGCACATCATAGTCAATTTTTTATAATAATGTATATGAAAGTAAAGTTCCCTTAGCCCAAACGGGCCAGATGAAGTGTAGATTTCATCTGTTTCTATAACCTCTGCTTATTAAGGGATTGTGTGGTAAGCACAATGCCCAGCTTGCTTTACTCCCCCAACTTAAGTCAGGTACCCATTTAAAACTGGGTGGACTTGTGGGACAACTTTGAAAGAAATTTCACCGGGAAAAATTCCCATGGTTCTCACTGAGGATTGAACCCAGGACTCTCAGGTCGACAGTCGAGTATCTACACCGCTCTGCAATCCGTCCCAATGTATATGAAAGGCAGCATCAAATATAAAAAAAAGACTCCACTTTATCCATCACTTTGTTAAAAGTTGTGTAAGATGGAATGTTATTTGCAATGTAAGCAGTGATGGATTGCCCCAATGTAGGCAGTGATGGATTGCCCCAATGTAGGCACTGATGGATTGCCACAATGGAAGCAGTGATGGATTGCCCCAATGTAGGTAGTGATGGATTGCCACAATGATTTATTTGTTTCAATTTTCGGCTACAGTAAAGTTTATGTTAACTTACAGCTTGAGCCTCTGCAACTTTTTTATCTTCCATATTCTTGAAATGTTCTCTAATGGGTATCAGTTTCTGTTGAAGACTTGGTGTGCAAAGGTCAAAGACATCCAGTGACAGTGGAAATTTTATATCCTAAACAAATAAATATAAAATAAAATAAGTCTGCAGTTTTATTATTTAATAAATTTCAATAAAAGCTATCCAATTATTTTCCACATTCTGTTAAATCACTGCTTGATCCTCTATGTCACTAACACAGCAAGCTTAATGTCATCCATTATTTTCACTGGCTTTGAATAAATCTAATAAGAGTTATATGCAACAAAATAAACTAGTAAGTACACATGCGTTTATCAAATTAGTTTTTTTCACATGTGTATTTCAAAAAGAAGAAAATTATTTTTAATCAAAATATTTTAATATCATCAATTAATACCAATATTAACCAATACAATATCATCAATTAATACCAATATTAACCAATGCAAAATTAAATGTTGAATCATTAATACTCAAAGACAAAAAATATGGTTATTAATACAGAACAATCAAATTATTTTAACTTTTATTTAATATTCAGCCGTAGAGCTAAAAGAAAATTAGCAACAATTTAAAGTAGATGTAAAAAAAAAATAAAAGAATATGAAATCATCTAAAATTTATACCATCTAAAAATTAAAAAAAAAAAAAAAAAAAGACACAAATTTAACTTCAGCTGTTAGCTATCAAAAATAAAAAAATGTGCTCAGTGATGTTCTAATACATACCTTCAAAATTTTGGCATTTGTTGACTGCTTCTCTTTATAAAAAAATCTAACAAATTGAATAGTTAAATAGCCAGGTAACCTTCGAATCTTACTCTGTAAAAAAAAAAAAAAAAAAAGATATGAAAAATGAAGTAGTTTATGAACATATTAATACTAGGAATTTTTTGTTCACGATAATCAATACTTTTTACTGCAGTGCTGTTGTTGTTTTCAATAATTGTAAAATCATCAAAGAATATAATAATTTATATATTCTATCAATTAAATTATTTATTTTATTATGATCAAATGATCTAGTCTGTAAGATATCAACAAATAAATTTGTTTAGCCCTTATTTTACATTCTAAGCTGATTTGAAGATAAGAATAAAATATTTTAACCAACTGATAGCGAACTGATCAAGGAAACTTCTAAACTGGTATGTACTCACAGATTTAGTGTAGACAGCATCACGTCCTAGTGTGGGGGAATTTTTAGTAATTGTCTCTTCCAGCCTCTATTTAAAAATAAATTGAAAGAAAAAGATTCTACAGTTCTTAAAATACACTGATAGTACATATCAGTAAAATGTTTTAAGGGAATGAATATCACTTAAAGTAAACTATCTTACTTACACTCTGTAGTCCTGTGTGCATATACTTGACCTCTGTAACAAGAAAACATTATCATAATTTTAACACAAAAAGAAACACAGTTGACAAGTTTGTTTAAAAAAATCAAGTACATGTATAAGGTAACATTGAAATTAAAAATACTTCTAAAAAACTTTGAGAGTTTTCTGTTTAACAACACACAATTTAAAGTACTGGTGTTAACTCATTCCCTAATGCCCTTGTTTCCTTGCTGTGATTGCAAATTTTCACGATGCAAACTCCTTTGATTAAATTTAGTGACATAGCTTGACATATTTAACTAAACATAGGTTTTCTATCAATTTCAGTAGAAATAAAATTTAATCAGAGGGATAAATTAATCTGTGAAGATAAAAACATTTAGAGCAAAATTTTAAAAGGGCCCATATCCACTAAGGTCCATAGGGGTAGATGAAGTGTAGATTTAATCTGTTTCTGTAACCTTGGTATATAAACAGCCAGCTGCCTTTACTACTCCAACTTAAATCAGGTACCCAATTTAAAGCAGGGTGAACTTTAGAGACATTTTACCAGCTTTCACCACAACAAATATTCCTAAGTCTCTCACATAGAATTGGACCCATGACTTACAAGTCGACAGTACACCACTCAGCCAATTCCTCCTTCAGAACAAATAAGCTCAGCGTTTAATAGTAAGAGCTGTCTCATAAAATAAGACTTAAGTAATGGGACCCATAGATATTGACATCAATAATAAAAAAATATATAATAACAACATGTAATACAATTAAAAATTTAATATTAAAATTTTAGGCAAATTGAATGAGAAATAAAATTACGACAAATACTAAAACCATTTTTTAGTTTTCTTAAGAAAAATAGAAAATAAACCCCAACAAAACACGCAAACACTGAAATAATAAGATTGAAAGCATTTTTAGTATTGATATTTTAAAATTAAAGTTCTAAGTATAAAAATGGGAAATTGAAGTCATTCACTAAAATTTAATCCACATTTCAGCTTTATTATAAATGCATTTTAAAAAATAAAATGCACAACTTGAAACGCAAAATGTTCCAAGTTAAGGAATGAGTTAAGAGTAATATAATTACAGTATACTTAAATATATAATTCATTCATTGAAAAATTTCTATATATTTCAACATTATAAAAAAAAAAATATTTAAACATTTTTGATAATTACCTTTTTCTATAAAACATTTTTTTTTTACCTTTTTCTATAAAACAACTGAGTTGAAGAAATTTCTCCACACCATGCACTTCACCTTCCTCTGGTGCTTCATTACATTTCATACTGAACAGCAAGTTAAGTAAAAAAAACAACAACACTGAAACTGGAGTGAAGAAATAGAAGTGACTGCCCCCTAGCTTCTGTACGGAAAGTATTCAGTGAAAGTGAAACATCTTCCTATCTACAATAAAGTCTACCTTGGAAGACTGAAGCTAATAACTATGGTACATATTAAAAACTAAATTCTAATGTCATGTTTTTTTATTTAAGGTGTCAGATTTGGAAAACTAAATCTTAACTTAATCTTATAACTACCAAAATAAAACATGAAGTAATGCATAAATGAAGAATTTTGTGTGTGTTTGTTTTGGCCAGCAGTTCACTTAAAACTTCATGAATCAGTTAATTGATCTAAAAACATGTAACTATTTTTATTTTAACAAAGTATATAATAACTGCAAATATTTCTTATGGCCTGATTTATTGAAAAAAAATTATCTGAGAAAGAATTTTAAAAAATTGATTAAATACATTTTAGATCTGTTTAAGATTTGTACATGAAAGATAAAATTTGATTCAAAAATTATTTTGTGTAGGTTTAACCATTTACATCTTGAACCATGTAACTAAATTACTTCCCCAATCTTGAATTAAGACAGATAACTGTGTCAAAACAAAAAGTTTTTTGTTTTAAAAATTAATTGTAAAAAAACTTTGTGACTTCACCAGAAAGTCTTAATACATTCATACTTTCCTTGGAATCATTATATGACTAGCTATTTTTCATCGAAAATTAAAATGAAATTTTAATCTATATCAATATCTTGTTAAAGTTCATTACAACATGTATATTCAAAATAACCGTGAAACGTCGTCCATTTTAACCTAAACATGACAAAATCCATTAACTTAAAAAATGTGCAGCAATTTTTTTTTTCCAAAATGCATTTCTTATAACCACATGCACACTTTAGAAAAATTATGATGTAAAGAAATATTTTGTGTAACAGGTAAAAAATGGATACGTAGTTTCAAACTCTCCGCCAAAATACTGGTCAATAAATCCTCGTCCATCAGAGAAGGAGGCTGCTGCAGTTAATGATTCCTAAATACAACAAAGAAATTTTTACATCCATTAAATTATATAGACATGTAATTCATTTTATACTCTGTATAAAGTCTGATGATGGCTTTTAATATATAAAAAGAAATGCTTCTTATTACTTACGCTGGATGGTGGGCCTACTGGTTTCAGTTTCTGTTGTAGACTTCTTACTATTTCACTCCAACATTCATTGGCATCCTACACGTGGAAATAAAGACAACAAAATATCAGATGACATGCAAATGTTTCCGCCCATAGTTTATCACCTAATAAAATGTGCGTGGGTGATGTATGAATTGGAACCAAAGTGTTTCTCAGTGCTAAGCTGGATTTCTAACCATACCTATATACAGTTGCCGCTTTCAGTTGCCACAGCACTCCCCCATAAGGCAGAAATAGATAACATGGTGTCATTGATGACTGAAGTTGTGTTTAGCACCCAAATGACAAAAAAAATTATCCGAATTTAACAGTAAGAACAATTAACACTTGGTTTGACAATAGGAAGCAGACCTCACCCAGTACATAAGGGACAGAGCTGCCTTATGTCAGTTTTTTTGGTCAGTGGGGGAAGCCAGCAGTTAAGTGATTTTTGAGGGGGCAGGTGGTATGGGAGAGAATCAAAGAATAAACTGTACATAAAAAAAAGTTAATGATCTCTTTCTGGCTTTGTAATTTAATAAGGAAATAGAATCTGTGGAACTGACACATGTGAATTTAATTATACAGAACGGACTTGTTTATTATGCCGGTATGATATAGTGTAACAAGCGTTAATGAAAGTCATACTCTGGTTTTCTTATTTAGTAAAAATACTTTAATTAGCTGCACTAAATTCAATTTAAAATGATTAAGTGAATAAAAGTAATAGACTAATAGAAATTAATAATGGTTCATTGGGAGCCAAACAATACTAACTGAAGATGTGGCTCATAGAGCTGCATTTAGCCACCACTAGATTAAAATGACAATTGAAATAATTTGTGTCAATTTTATTTTAATTATGATTAAAATTTGAACAACTGCCCACTAAAAATATTACAACACTTTTGTATCTAAAAAAAGCCTTTAATGCATTAGGATATTTTATAAATCATTGTACTACAGTATGAATTACGTAATTAAAATGTTTCATTCTTAAAAAGTATTCAAATAAATTTTCTTTAGAAATAATAAATCTCAGTTGCAAGGCTTTCTGTTATGTGAGGCTATTATATAAGTGATCTTCATTTTGTACCTGTTGCTGATATCCTCCATTCTCTCCCTTCTCAGCAAACCTTGGGAAAACCATATGTAGCACTTGAAGAAATATAACAGGAGGTATAGGAGCTGATGTTCTATCCATAGAGGTGAAGAGGTCACGAAGAGCTGCAATTAAATAGCCCATGTATTTTTTTGCGTCTATTATTATTAACTTTTTAAACAATAATTAGTATTTATTATATTTTTAAATATTCTATTTCTTTTCGTCAAAGAAGATCACCGAATGTGACCTTGCCTGCTGTAATGGAAGACCACCGAATGTGACTTTACCTGCTGTAATGGAAGACCACTGAATGTGACTTTACCTGCTGTAATGGAAGACCACTGAATGTGACTTTACCTGCTGTAATGGAAGACCACTGAATGTGACTTTACCTGCTGTAATGGAAGACCACTGAATGTGACTTTACCTGCTGTAATGGAAGACCACTGAATGTGACTTTACCTGCTGTAATGGAAGACCACTGAATGTGACTTTACCTGCTGTAATGGAAGACCACTGAATGTGACTTTACCTGCTGTAATGGAAGACCACTGAATGTGACTTTACCTGCTGTAATGGAAGACCACTGAATGTGACTTTACCTGCTGTAATGGAATCTCCTGCTGATGTGGTGCCTGCCACTGTTAATCCACCTGTGAAACTGTAATATGAATAACAGTTTCCTTTTTTTAAGCATGTTAAATTTCCTTTTTTTAAACATGTTTAATTTCAGTGAAATCACAAATGAAAATAAAAGTTAATTATGATTAAATAATTCTCTTCAGACCAAGATTTCAATTCAAATTTAAAGCCTAAAAACCTTCAACAACATTTTTATATTCTTTTGATGGTATCATTATAAAAAATCTCTTTGAAGAATTTGATCATTTGCATTTGATGATAATTCACATTATAATACGTCTTTAAAATATTTACATACAAGCTCAATTTATAATTTCCACAGAAAGGAATTAAAAATGTGAATTTTGTAAACAACTGAAATTTTTTTCTAAACTTCTTAAGTAAATACTTGTTAATATATCTGAAATAATTGCTAAATGAATGGACAAGTTGAGTAGGCACTTATGAGAAAATATTGTAGATGATAAAGAATATTTTGTACCATTTGTATGTATAAGAGTGACAAAATGCAATAACAAATCCCTACTTTAACCAAATTAAGAGAAAAATATGAGCAGTAGTAGTAAATAAAGTTCCTTTAGCCCTACCGGGCCATTGGTCAGCAGATGAAGTGTAGAATTCATCTGTTTCTATAACCTCGGCATATGATGGGATTGTGTGGTTAGTATTTCGCCCAAGTTAAGCCAGGTATACATGTACCCATAAAAATATGGTGCAGTGGAAACCAATTGCCAGATTCTGTATGATTTTTAGGTCGATGTAGTAGAACTGATTTAGATCATTAACTTTGTTATAATCTATTAACACTGATATTATTATAAGAAGAATTAAAATATGTGTTTTTTGTTTTATTAAAACAAATACATTGGCTAAAGAAGTGCGGTAAATAGTTCATAATTAGTTTTGTTTTTTACGAAAAATAAAATAAAACATTTACGTCTGATATAAAATTAAACAATTTATTTAATCATAAGAAAAATTTACTTCCATTTAAATTTATAATCACATAAATAAATATGTTAGCTTGTTTTTTACTGTCAGTTTATTCAACGATGAAGATTACTCATCTTAACACAAGTAGTTTAAACACCATTTAAAAAAAATAAACAAAAACAGGAGGAAGTTAGGATCTTACGTAAAAGAAAACAATGAAAGTAAAAAAAAAGAAAACTGGAGAAAATGTATACAAGGGCTTTACTTAGAAAGGAAAAATAAAAAAAAAAAAACATACCGTTTGAGAGCTTCCTTCAGTTCTGGCACTGCTCTTAAACATTGAACAGTTGCATTCATATAGCATGTATTGCCAAGATTTGTCAATCCAGAGGGCAGATCCATCTATAATATACAAAATATATGGTATATTTTCAATTAGAATACAAACAAAACTCCTAGCATCATACAATCATTATAGGAACTTAATGATGAAAATAGTTCTGATCACTTCACTCCGGCATATTTATTTGGAACAAACATCCTTTAGAAAATGTAACATAAGACAATAAAGTATATTTTAAAATGTGCTTCAATAATATGAATTAATCTACTGTCTATATTAAAATTGTATCAATTAAACATTCTTAATTTAAGAGAATGAAAATTAAGTTATAAATTTACACTTTACAAATACTGATTTTTTAAAATTCATTTTTTTTTCAAGCAGAACCCTTAATTACAGTTTTAGAGAATTTTTTAGAATTCACATTTATTATATTCATACTGTTAGAACAGGAATCGTTTATTTTTGTATTGAAATGGTGAAAAGAGTTAAATTTCAAACTTTATGGGTTAAATTATTGAATTCTCCAATGCATTAAACATGATTTCTCAAAAGCTAATCTAAATAGTTGTTTGTGCCACTCTGTATCTTTTTTTAAAAATGTACAGTTATTCACACCAGAATAAAATATAAAGACAGTGTTTCTCACAGCGGAGGCTAACTGCTGCTCACTCATATCCTCAACAAAGACCGGTTTGTCAACTGGTGCTTGCGGTAATTCATCTGCCGTTCCCATCATCAACAGTGTCACCCCCTGTCAGTTGATAAAAAATATATTTTTTTTATTATGATTACAGAGACTGATGGAAGCTTTATAAGAAAAAAATAACTCATTGTATAAACTTACATCTTTTAGCTTATTTCTTGCTGGTCCCCAATCATCATCCTAAGGGAAAAAAACAAAACAAGAAACAATAAAAATATACTGTATATCTCAAGCAAGGAATAAAGTTTTATATTTATCTATAGCTGTAACATTAGAGTTATTTATATATTTTTTTGTTTACCTTAAGAATGGTTCCAGTGACCATAACTTTCTGTCGAGATGGCTGAACACCAGATAAAGCAAACAATTGAGCTTTAAATAATTCTGGCGACTCATCAGTATTGCATTCAACATCTGAAAACTTCTCTTTACCCCATTTAACATGAACTGTTTTTTTTTTAAAAAAAGAATAAGTTACTGTTAGTGGTTATGCTCATAAATGTTAAAAAAAAAGGTGAAATTAAATGATTAATTGCAAGAAAAAGGCTGAAAATTTATTTATCACTTTCTTCAGTTTCATGTACAAATGCAATGTACAATATGACTTTCTTTCTTCTCTGTAGCTTTAATTAATTAGTCTTTCATCTCAAAAAATTTTGAGGCTTAAATTTGTTTGTAGCTTTCTAATTACTAATAGCCCTACAGTTCCAGAGTAATCAGGAAAAAACGGATGAGAATTTAATAAAATCGAATTCCTAATGGACTTGTCACCGCAAAAAGAACTCCAAGCAGTTATAGGTACTATTAAGAGTATTATACTGATGTCAGATCACCATTATAAAATATGGTTAGACTTTGCCAGGACCTGATATAAATCCAGAGCACTCACCGAGGTTTTTGAACCTGGAAACAACAGGTCTACACATAGATCAAAATTTCCTACTTCACATAACCAGCCACCAGTACTGAGTAGACTCAATATTTCCAATTACAGATCTGACAAAAGCTAAACTTTAACTATCTCACAATAAAATTTAAATAATAAAATCAAATCAATAAACAAAGAATAATTTTTCATCATTACTAACGCAATTTAAACCATTTGTGATAAACCCTAACATATTTGAATGACATACTGGCTGAGTAAAGTGAGTGGCTAAAGCCAAGGGGTTTTAAGTAAGTGAATGAGACGATGCAGACACTGCAGGGAAGTGGAGGAAACCGTAGATCATTTGCTTTTCGAGTGCCCCGACTGGCAGACCACAGGGTGGACCAGTCCGGAAGCTTGCTGGCCATCTGGCTCTATGGCAGTCTCCAGATGTTGAGAGACACAGCAAGGTGAATGAGACGATTCATGGTCCCGGTTTAAATCTCAGGCTACCTTAACCACTATCTATAGTCAATAGATTATGATAGTTAATTTGTAAAAACCACGAATACTTTCTTTAGGCCTATTAATTATTTTTATTATTTATAATATTAATAGTATAAGTATAGAATAAGTAGACTTCAATATATGATTATATCTCTGTGGATGTCCAATCGTCACCCATTTTCAAGTGAAAAAATATTTTAGTGTGGGCATAGCACTTTATACTAAAATCAAAGAGATTCTGCGTACAAATGTTACATCAAGATCTGAAAAGAATATACCGGGCTCATTGACTTATGTACCAACGAATCACATTTCATTAGTCACTCTCAAATGTCTATTAATTTAAGTTTTCTAAATTAATTGTTTTACTCACTATGAAGATTGTTCAATAAAGTCTAAGAAAATGATTAAAAATGAGAAACAAAATTAAATACAATTTTACCCTTAAATACTGGCATTTTTAGAACTTTTAAAAATGAAATGAAAAAAAATTAAAGTATTTGTTTTGCAAAATCATGCGGATTTGTAAGCAACGGAAGTTTGAGCAAATTTCTCTGTCATGAAAGTATGCATTCGGCTTTTCCCTATTCGATTAAAGTTATTAAAATTGTCATCTTTAATCTTCCTAGATACTTTTCTCTCTTATAAGTTAAAAAAAATATTGAAAAAATAGCAAACTAAATGAGATATAATAAAATTATGCAGATTATCAAAGAAATACAGCTGCAATCTAAAGTGACTTCAATGGAAAATGAACAAAGATCTTATATAAGTCAATAACTACGTTTTGGGATTCGAATTTACCATTCACTAGGCTCATTTTATAGAGATTATTATTATTATCATTATATATATATATATATATATATATATATATATATATATATATATATATATATATATATATGTTACGGCCAATGTCTGCTAGGCGGACAATATCTTCTATTGGCCAGCTAAAACGGCCAATGTCGAAGTGACAATTGTGAAAGTATTGTGTGAAAGAGATAACATCAATTACGGACTTTTTGAACATTTAAAGCCAAATATATTTACTGCAAACAGATTAGCCACTGGGCGTAGACGACATCTTTTATTAAATTTGAACACATTTAGTTGAGGTTTCTAGTTCTTTTGATACTAATTGACATTATTAAAACTGTTATTTGTTTTCCTTTGCTATCCAGATGATGCTGAGCATTTTTTTTTTGTTTATTTTAACTTATGTAACTGAGTTAAAAATGTAACAAATGATTAAATGACCCTTCTCTGTGACCATTAGCTACAACAAGATGAACTTTTGTGACATATAGAAAAACATAAATGCAAGGTAAATTAATTGAAACATATTGACCGCTGGGCGTAGCCGACAAAAAAATACAATCTTTATATCTATATAATCTAATTAATCGTAGGCAACGAATAAATAAATGTTAAAATGATTAGGCTTAGGCCTATATACAAATCAATGAAATATTTTCTTTGCAATGAAGTTAATTCCGTTTAATTGATTAGGAGGGTGATTTCCCGGGCAACGCCGTGTATTAAAGTGCTAGTTTTTTTTAAATTATATAAATCCCTTCTCTAATAACTATACATTGAGCAGGACCATTTTTTGTAGTGGCTATAAACTTATAAACTTGTCAGATTGTTGAGGAATTGAGCTTAGACCAAGACATCCGCATCCAGATAGTAGATACCATTTACATTTTCTTATGATGACTGGTGTAGTGTTGCTTTCATTGACGAAAACTAAAACTAAAACCTTCGTTGACGAAAATGTTGACTTTTCGTCAACGAGAACTAAAACTAAAACTAAAATTAGCAGCAAGACTAAAGCTAGACGAAAACTGAAATTATTACAGAAAAAACGAAATAAAAACTAAAACTAAAATATAGTGTTGCTTTCGTTCAAGAAAACTAAAACTAAAACCTTCGTTAACGAAAATGTTGACTTTTCGTCAACGAGAACTAAAACTAAAACTAAAATTAGAAGCAAGACTAAAACTAGACGAAAACTAAAATTATTACAGAAAAAACGAAATAAAAACTGAAACTAAAATATGACCTAGGACTAAAACAACACTAGACTGGTGTCTAGAGAGCAGTGAATAGAATACAGAATACAAGGTATTTTGAGTATCAAATAGTTCCTTGCACAACGGCTATTACTACAAAATACACAGTATTTTGAGCTTCAAAAAAGTTCCTTGCAAAACGGCTATTACTACAAAATACACAATATTTTGAGCTTCAAAATAGTTCCTTGCAAAACGGCTATTACTACAAAGTACACAATATTTTGACCTTCAAAATAGTTCCTTGCAAAACGGCTATTACTACAATATACACAGTATTTTGACCTTCAAAATAGTTCCTTGACAAACGGCTATTACTACAAAATACACAATATTTTGAGCTTCAAAATAGTTCCTTGCACAACGGCTATTACTACAAAATACATAATATTTTGAGCTTCAAAATAGTTCCTTGCAAAACGGCTATTACTACAAAATACACAGTATTTTGAGCTTCAAAATAGTTCCTTGCAAAACGGCTATTACTACAAAATACACAGTATTTTGATCTTCAAAATAGTTCCTTGCAAAACGGCTATTACTACAAAATACACAGTATTTTGAGCTTCAAAATAGTTCCTTGCAAAACGGCTATTACTACAAAATACACAGTATTTTGACCTTCAAAATAGTTCCTTGCAAAACGGCTATTACTACAAAATACACAGTATTTTGAGCTTCAAAATAGTTCCTTGCAAAACGGCTATTACTACAAAATACACAGTATTTTGACCTTCAAAATAGTTCCTTGCAAAACGGCTATTACTACAAAATACACAATATTCTCAAAGTTTTTTTTTTACTTTATGTTCTATAGTTTATTCTAGAGATTCTTTTTACTTAGAAATGAAAGGGATTTCTTAGTATTACGGATATTTTCCTGGGTAATCATAGTGCTAATGCTAGTTTGTTATGAATTTAGCGAAATTTTAAAAAGAAATTATACCTCTTGCTAAAACAATGGGTCTTTTGCTGTTCACAACTCATTGAGAAACCTGTTGTTTTTCACAAGGTGTAAAGTAATAAAATAAAAGATACAATAAAGAAAAACTAAAATTAAAAATATATATTATTTTATTTTCTATTAAGTCATACTTTAATTTTTTGGCGATCTATTCAAATTCAACAGTGGGTCGCTACACACACATCGAGGACCACTGGGCTGGAACATTTAGTGGTTTAGTTTATTATGAAAAAAATACTTTTTAGAACCACCGTGCTAGAGTTTTATTATTATTAAGAACTGCATTTAAAATTTAATTGAAAAACGCCCATGATCCAAGCACCTCTATGGGATTCTGTCCATAGTTTAACCAAAATAGCCTATATGTTCACAACAAAATGAAAACGAGGCAGGTTATTGAGAAGGCTGTATTTTATTTCTATTTTCACAAATATATTATTTGTCATGTCACTTGTAAGAACTCTCGTTTCAAATCGAATCCAATAATATTTCTATTATTAGTATTAGATATTTAAAGTTATAACAAATGTTTCAAATGATTTCCTTAATTATTGCCTCGCCCTATATATATATATATATATATATATATATATATATATATATATATATATATATATGTATGTATATATATATTACTTATTATAACAAACTTTAGTGTAAAATCATCATACACATTTCCATTTACTTATCACCATATTATGTCCATATTGTCTGAATTATAGGTTGGACATATCAGTTACCAAGTGATGACCCCCAGAAAAGACGCGAGATAAATCCATACAGTGTACTTGGGGGGAAACCAATCGATACTCGATTTGGCGTGGCCGGAAATGTACGCGTGCCCTGGCTTGATATCATAAATGATTAGAGCCATCAAAGTAACTAATCTCACAGTTAGTCTAAAACTAATATGAAATGTTAGCACTAAACTAGCCTAAGTGTCTTTAACTTATCTGACAGTTAGTCTAAAACTAATATGAAATGTTAGCACTAAACTAGCCTAAGTGTCTTTAACTTATCTGACAGTTAGTCTAAAACTAATAAGAAATGTTAGCACTAAACTAGCCTAAGTGTCTTTAACTTATCTGACAGTTAGTCTAAAACTAATATGAAATGTTAGCACTAAACTAGCCTAAGTGTCTTTAACTTATCTGACAGTTAGTCTAAAACTAATATGAAATGTTAGCACTAAACTAGCCTAATTGTCTTTAACTTATCTGACAGTTAGTCTAAAACTAATATGAAATGTTAGCACTAAACTAGCCTAAGTGTCTTTAACTTATCTCACAGTTAGTCTAAAACTAATATGAAATGTTAGCACTAAACTAGCCTAAGTGTCTTTAACTTATCTCACAGTTAGTCTAAAACTAATATGAAATGTTAGCACTAAACTAGCCTAAGTGTCTTTAACTTATCTCACAGTTAGTCTAAAACTAATATGAAATGTTAGCACTAAACTAGCCTAAGTGTCTTTAACTTATCTGACAGTTAGTCTAAAACTAATATGAAATGTTAGCACTAAACTAGCCTAAGTGTCTTTAACTTATCTCTCAGTCTCTAACTAGTTTCCATGCTAGTCACAAACTAGTCTAAAATGTTGGTTTTTAAAAAAATCTGACAGTTAGTCCTTAACTAATATCTTAGTTAGTAGACCTTTACTAATCTGACTGTTTTTTTTTATAGATTCCATTAACAAACATGGTCGTTGGGGGAACGAATGGACACACCAACAGATGGACACATCAACAGATGGACACACCAACAGATGGACACATCAACAGATGGACACACCAACAGATGGACACACCAACAGATGGACACACCAACAAATGGACACATCAACAGATGGACACACCAACAGATGGACACACCAACAGATGGACACACCAACAGATGGACACACCAACAGATGGACACACCAACAGATGGACACACCAACAGATGGACACACCAACAGATGAACTTTCAAACGTCCATTCTGTAGACTTGGTGGCGCCCATCTCCTCTCCAACTCAGAGGCGAATATTTTTGGCTTTACCAGGGATTGGTCCCTGTGTACCTTTTTGCATATGTGTCGAGTTCACTATCGACATGGCTATCCAGACGCCAATCTGACAGTTAGTCCTTAACTAATCTCAATGGTAGTCTTTATCTAATCTCACTGTTAGTCCTATATTAATTGAGTTTGCTAAATGTCAGTTATTTCTATAAAGTTAGGGCATATATTGTAAATTATTTTTGTAAAGTTATGGCATATATTGTCAATTATTTTTGTAAAGTTATGGCATATACATGTATTGTCAATTTTTTCTATAAAGTTTGGGAATACATTGGTTGTTAACAATTTGTTATTGACAGCCATCGTGCGTCAAGATTCAGTTTCGGGTGGGGGAGTTTAGAATTCAGAAAAATAGCGCAGTGTTATAAAAAAGCTCACCTCAAATAAAACAAATAAACAATAAATTTATTATCATAACAAGTTTATTTCATTAATAATCAATGTAAAATAAAATAAAACAACATAAGACTGAATGCATAAGAAATATACAATACTTTTAAAAATTTGTTTATTTTTTTTTTTAATTTGATTTTGTATACATTCAAACATGCGCACAATTTTATGCTAAAAAGTAAATTAAATAAAAATCAATTATAAATAAATAAATATGTTCTTAGTGTTGTGGTGACCATACACTGTTTGCCATATTGATTTTAAATTATTAATATATCAACTGTTGAACAGAAAGGGCTTTACATACAATTTAATATTTCGTAGGTTATTTTGTATAAATTGATTCATGTCCATGTCAAAGTTTAGAGGTAGAATTGTCTCCATACAGATGAAACACCAGAGTCAAAAAGAAGTAGTTAGAAATCAAACGTAAATCAATAAATAGTTTACAGTCGAAATGATGATAACAAAACCTATAAACGTTGACTTAGAAAACACCGATTTGATCCACTCTATGTAAACACTACAAGACTGAGTAAAGTTATTCTTTACTGTCGAGTATTACTCTCCAACTGAACAGTTTTAAATCACTTTTAGAGATATTCATTTTATTTTAGTTTGCCAGGTATTTAGGAGATGAGAGTCAAAATCGATTTAATTTTTTTTAAAAAGTAGCCATGTCTATAGTAAGCCAAATAAATGTCTTACAACACTGAGCTTTGATATATTTGGAGTGCTCATTGGGTTTAAATACCGAGGGATATTTATCTACCGTCATACTGAATGTGTTGACAAGACCTTAAATGTGAGCCCTCACCAGTGGGAAATTTCGGTATCTAGACTTAGCGAATTTGGTCTATTTTTCGCTGCACCGAAGACATACCGATAGAAATATTTAGGCAAGTTCAGAGCAGCGAACATTTGCATCCCAGCTGCTTGAAAAGTGGGTTTTTTTTTCGCAAAGGTTTAGTTCTTACAATGGTCAAAATTTCAAAACGTTTGCTAAGAAACAATCGTTTAACTTGATAAATAAGAATATTGTATTTATGATACAAGCTGCATTATGTACGATACTGCCTGGATTCTATATCAAACAGTCTTAAGGTTTATTTATTCAAGTAAATCCTTTAATTTGCATTAATAGTCATTCATCATTAATTGATTTATTGTTGCACTCTTCATTCGATTGGTCCATTTTAATTCATCAAATACAAAAAAAAAGAGTTTTATTAGATAATAAAAGTCTACAAGTTAACGGGATTCATATTTAATACAACTTTCATGGCCCATAAAATGTTTTCGACCACTGGCGGGCTTCTGACAATCTCCGAAATACCGTGTCTCTAACCCTATTGTTAAGTAATTTAAAAAAAAAAAATATTGGAAAGTGATTGAGCCACAAGACATTGTCACACTTTCAGTAAATAATTTTTTTTTATAGAAACGTATCTTTTGTCAGTGGTTTTTTTTTTTTGATCACAGAGAGAAAATAATGGTCGCTCACCAGATGGCATTAGCTGCAGCAAATTTTAATTATCACATTTCTTATGAATTAGTTTTAGCGTGCTTTGCTAACGAATATGTAAAGAACGTGAACCGAGAAAATTCATTTAATGGTTCAATTGAAACACACACAAGGGAAAAAAAAGTTACTGAAATTAATGCCATTGGTTGAATTCGTTGGCGTCACATACACAATGTTCATCTCGCTTATATTTTTTTGATTTAAACCAATGATCAGTGCCGTAGCGAGCTTAACTCGCGCCTGGGGCACAATACCTTTTTAATACCTATTTAGCGCCCCCCCCATTCGAAAACCATATTATATTATTTGTAAAATATACCATTTGGCGCCCCTTTGTGACTAGCGCCCGGGGCATGATGCCCTCCCCCTTACCCACTACGCCTCTGCCAATGAGCTTAATATAACTGCAGTAGGCTAACTTAAAGTCTATACACAGTGGGAACTAGATGGGCTCCCATCTTAATATCAAATGTAAACTTTGTGCATTACTTCTGTTATAGATCATCCGTGACTTCAGTCATAAAAGCCATTACTTATGTCATATCATCCGTGACTTCAGTCATAAAAGCCCTTACTTATGTCATATCATCCGTGACTTCAGTCATAAAAGCCCTTACTTATGTCATATCATCCGTGACTTCAGTCATAAAAGCCATTACTTATGTCATATCATCTGTGACTTCAGTCCTAAAAGCCATTACTTCTGTCATAGATCATACGTGACTTCAGTCATTAACGCTTACTTATGTCATATCATCAATGACTTCAGTCATGAAAGCCCTTACTTATGTCATATCATCAATGACTTCAGTCATGAAAGCCCTTACTTATGTCATATCATCAATGACTTCAGTCTGTGTGTGTGCGTGTGTCCTCAAATCTTGTAACTCTATTTTGGACAGATTCTAATTTAGTGAGACGGATCTAATTCAACACACTCACGTGTGTAGATTCTACCTGACAATCAACGCGGTTTGAATAATTTCGAGCAGAATTACATTTAAAGTAATGTTTTTAACGTGGAAAAATTGACCTTTGGATCATCATTTCAAAATAAATACGATGCTTAGCACTGGTGCAGAAGAACGCAAAATTGTGACATTTTTTTTAGCCTTATAAGGAATTTCCAAATCAATAAATTATATTAGGCCCATTGTTTGCAAAAACAATGGAAAGTTTTATTCATTCAAAGTTAAATAAAAGTAAATAAAACATGCTCTAAAAAGAAAACAACAATAACAACTCATTATATCATAAAATTTTCTTTATAGAAATTATCATAACTAAAATTCAAATCGTGGGTGATTACAACATACTGTACGAAATATGACATCTTTATATTAGATGATAAGAAGAAATTATCAGTCAATAAATAAAATCTATATAACTAGATGGGCGCACACGCTTATATTTTTTAGGATGCACACATATACATAGCATACATATACATAACAGATGTACACATATCATACATATACATAACACATGTACACATAGCGTACATATACATAACATACATTACAAGATGGCTGCACATCAATTGATTCCTGCCCAGTAATATCACAAATGATGACATCGTAATTGTATTAATCACAATGACATATGTACATACATCTGTGGGCGTAGATCGTATTAAACTCAATGACATATGCACATACATCTGTGGGCGTAGATCGTATTAAATTCAATGACTTGTACACATACACCTGTGGGCAAATGTCGTACACTAAATATGTATATGTATGTTTAGGTACATATTAGTACTGTCTCAAGGTAATGCAGCATAGGTTAAGAACAAGGACTTATAAGACTATTCTAAAAACATTTGAATAAATACACAAAAGTTGCCTTTTTGAAAGGGTTGAATGAGGAAAGAGGGGGTGGGGGGGATTAATAACAGTATGTTGAGCTTGGTGCATGACTTCTCTGCAACTAGGTCGCTTTCAATACCATACAGTTACGTAAGTGGTTCAGTGACTGTGGTGATCCAAATAATGTCTGAGACCTAGCTGCTACTGCAGGAGACTATATAGAATTTAAAAAAAACGAAATGCAATAATCCATTAGATACAGTTTTATATATAACTAGTCCCATCCACTACTGTTGTCCACATAAACTAGAAATATTTTTTTTGCTTTATTTTGATTCCATTAGAATGTTAGCTTTATAGGAGAGTTGCACAAAAGAGCGGTCTGATTAAAAAGTAATTGTAATAAAGATAATAAACACTTGCTTCAAAAACAATATTCTCGCGATTAATGATGAAGCCAGAGATGCCAGTAAAAGTTACAATAAATCTTCCATACAATTGGATCAAAAGTCACAGTGAGTGTGATTTTCTATAATGGGAAAAATAGAGATAAGAAAATGTGGAGAGAGCAGAAATGTGAACTAGGGGGCCCATAGTGACGTAAGGATGGCTCTGTGCCTGCTAATTGACTTAGTTAATTAAGCGCGTGAAATAAATACAAAAAAAAACACACACACACACACTAGGAGAAACTGCAGATGCATAACAAAGAAAATTCAACACAATCATTTCAACGTTAACAGTATTGTTGATTGGGCTGTTGAACAGTTCGCATACATTTGGTATTGTTCCACTCGTCCGAAAACGGTTACAAAATGCGATATTTTGAACAGCGATGTGCGTTTGTGTCGGTGTGAGTGTGCCTTAATGCTCAATACATGTTAGTTTACCGCAGTGCAGGGGACAGAACAAAAGAAGATGGACTGTCCAGTCAGTGTCCGGCCCATCCACTAGCTGCCCATTGGTTCTGTCCCTTCACCAAATGCACTGTACAGGAGATGGTGAGGGGGGTGTAGTTAGGGAAAGAAGAAATTTCCTTGATGAAGTAAACGTACATTTTGTGAAACAGACCCATTGGTTATCACCAGGCTTGTGGAGCCGAGCCGGAGCCGGAGCCGAGGAGCCGTGTAGCCGCTACTTTTTTACTGGAGCCCACCGACAGAAATTTCGGGCCCCTGGGCAGGGCTGTCACGGGCCTCCCGTGCTGATATTAATATTTTCAAAAGTTGATTGGCCAGCTCAGTCCGGGCCCCTAAAACTCGCACAAAAACTCGCCGGTCCCCTGGGCATTTGCCCCCCTACTGCCTTCCTCTCGGCGGCACTTGGCACAATTGCAAACATTTTGTCTCGTGTGATAATCCCTTAATAGGGAGCCGGAGCCGGTAGCCGAGCCGGAGCCGTCAAATTTGTTAGAGCCGGAAAAAAAGGCGGCTCCGCAAGCCTGGTTATCACATACATATACACTGTTTTTTTTTTACTGTAATATAAATAATAATGAAAGATTCTACATTTGGTTTCAAATATCACAAATATAAAATAATGTTTAATCCCATCACTTATGTTGATTATATTTATAGCGATCACAATTTTGTTTAAGATAATTGAACATAGATAACATGAAAGTATTATAAAATATACATTTCATCAGCAGAAGACCACAAATTAGATATTATACAGATTGCGTAAGCCTCGTTTTGAAACAATGTTTTCATCGCCGCCATTTATGATATTTACACTCATCAGTCCATTCATTGGATATAAATGTTTATTATATATGTATAAAGTTCCTGAAACCCATGAACTCGTGAATTAAATAATATATTATCGCTTTTTTATATTTATAAAGCAAATAGAAAGCTTTTTCATTCATATTTTATGTCTTGAAAAAACAAAAAAGAGGTGTAAATATGTATATGGGTTTTTATGAATTGAACGCGTCAATGGAAACAAAAGCTAATAACAACAATGGCGCGAGAGTTTTTAACACAAAACCGATGACTATCTACATAGCGATGCGCTGTCTGTATAATATATAATCTGTGTAGAAAACCAACATCTATATAAATAAGGGTTGTGGGGGTGTCATAACTCTGTTATATTCTTGGTAGCACTGTAACGCACCAAATGAATGTGTAATAAAAACGGAAGTTAAGAAATAAAGAGGGAGAAGACATAGACGGTTATTTGGTATTAAGTTGGTTGACATCACAATAATAACAGTAATGCAACGTTCTCGCTGTTTTCCATTACCACCAAGTTAATAATACTTTAACCTAGTAGCTATTGTCTTTCTTTAACGCTGCCACCAAATAAATAATACGCTATGTCGTATCTCTTCGGAAGACGAACTAATAACAACAAAATAACCGTCTATGTCTTCTCCCTCTTTATTTCTTAACTTCCGTTATTATTATATTAATTTGGTGCGTTACAGTGCTACCAAGAATATAACAGAGTTATGACAGAGCAAGCTTTGTTTCAGACTTAGGATGTTTACATCATTAGCCAACTAACTAAATCATTCATAACAAGTACAAAGAATAAAGTAAGCGATAAAGGAAATTTCATATTAAATTGTTGCACCAATGCATAGTAGAATTATAAGGAAAAATAAAGAAACAAACGAATATATCACATTCATTTTTTTTTGTAGAACATGAAATTTATGATGCGTAAAAATATGACAGGTAGTCCTTTTTAGTGTGCTCAGTTTAAACTATGGTGAACATTTTGTTTATATGTCAACAAAAATACCGCAGTACAAACTTAACGGACGACGGTTAATAAACTTGTAGGTTTGGACTTTGTAAAAATTTTCTGAGTTTATCGCTGAATTTATGGAAATTATGTACTAAAACCAGTGGTTCTCAAACTTCAACGCTTCGCGACCCCACTATAACATCAGGACCCCACTATAACATCAGGACCCCACTCTAAAATCAGGACCCCACTATAACAACAGGACCCCACTATAACATCAGGACCCCACTCTAACAACAGGACCCCACTATAACAACAGGACCCCGCTATAATAACAGGACCCCACTATAACAACAGGACCCCACTATAACAACAGGACCCCACTATAACAACAGGACCCCACTATAACATCAGGACCCCACTATAACATCAGGACCCCACTATAACAACAGGACCCCACTATAACATCAGGACCCCACTCTAACAACAACCCCACTCTAACAACAGGACCCCACTATAACAACAGGACCCCACTTTAATAACAGGACCCCACTATAACATCAGGACCCCACTCTAACAACAGGACCCCACTCTAACAACAGGACCCCACTATAACATCAGAACCCCACTCTAACAACAGGACACCACTATAACAATAGGAATAATATCGTCATTAAATTTCTAATAAAATAATAGCGATTTTAGTTCTGCGTTAAATCGAAAGTAAAGAATTAATACAACAGTATTCTAGTTTAAAATACAATCATGAAAAAATCGGATCTGCCCGAAACCAAAATTAAACTAGACTACCCATCAAGCATAAGGGGATATAACTCTATGCAAAGGTTTTGCAGGGTATAGCTAGTATACAAATATTTTTCAATTAACTTTGCAGATCGACATACATTTAGTTTTGTAACATATTGAGAACAAAGAGTCGTGAATGTTCACATATGGATCCTACATCCTTTAATTATACAATTTGTCGTGACTCTCCAGAAATGTGTCCCCAATCGACACTTTGAGAAACACTGCTACAGGCCAATAAATAACTTTTTTTTTATCATTAGTTCCCTTGGACAAAAATAAAAAAAAATAAAATAAAATAATAGATAAATAAGGACTGTGAGAACTATACAAAATAGGATGCACCACAGAAAATAAAAACTATATTCTGTGGTGTGCACATTCTGTTTAATTTATATTCCATAGTGTGCACATTCCGTTTCATTTATATTCCGTGGTGTGCATATCCTGTTTAATTTTTATTCTGTGGTGTGCACATTCTGTTTAATGTATATTCCATAGTGTGAACATTCTGTTTCATTTATATTCTGTGGTGTGCATATCCTGTTTAATTTACATTCTGTGGTGTGCACATTCTGTTTAATTTATATTCCGTGCAGCAGACTACATGACACGAAGAACAGAAAGACTTTTATTGATTCAGACACTCAGTAGGTAAATCTGGAAGAAATTCATAAACAGAAGATTGAATTGAATAAAAGTTTCATGACTTTTTAACTCCACACAGACTTACTAAAAGTAAAATGGTATAGGCAAAACCTGTAGTGGTGCTTGGAGTACTACTTATCGCCACAAGTACTAATTTAATGACCAACAAAAGAATTATAGATGGCAAACAATATTAATAAATCTGGTTTAAAATTTTAATGAGGAAAAATTTATCTGTCACAAAATAAATGAAGTGTTCCAGTTTATCATTCACAGAACAGATGAAGTGGCAGTAAATCTGTCACAAAAAAGATGAAGTGTCCCAGTTTATCGGTCACAGAACAGATGAAGTGGCAGTAAATCTGTCACAAAAAAGATGAAGTGTCCCAGTTTATCGGTCACAGAACAGATGAAGTGGCAGTAAATCTGTCACAAAAAAGATGAAGTGTCCCAGTTTATCGGTCACAGAACAGATGAAGTGGCAGTAAATCTGTCACAAAAAAGATGAAGTGTCCCAGTTTATCGGTCACAGAACAGATGAAGTGGCAGTAAATCTGTCACAAAAAAGATGAAGTGTCCCAGTTTATCGGTCACAGAACAGATACAGTGACAGTATATCTGTCTCAAAATAAATGAAGTGTCTTAGTTTATCAGTCACAGAACAGATGAAGTGGCAGTAAATCTGTCACAAAAAAGATAAAGTGACAATAATGAGTAAAGCAATAACTTGAATCTGATAACAAGTTAGGCATTACAACAGACGGTGATGAGGAAATACACAACTCTAATTTGCTTTGAAAAAAATAAACCAACTAGATTTTGACAAAATGTCAATAAATGAATTCATCGCTTTTTCTATGCATATATCAAAACAATTGTAATTATTCAAATATATATATATATATATATATAAAAGGATAAATTGTTATTTATACACAAAAAACACTAAAAGAAAATCCAGTAACCGCCCAGAAGGACTCAAAAAAAAAAAAACTACTGTTTACTTGCAAAGACTGATGTTCTTTCTGCTCATGTTAGTTCAAAATGTTTCTGCCATTGGTAATTCAAAACAAACATCACTCTGGTGAAAAAGTTTTAAAAAAAAAAAAAAAAAACCTTTGTGACATCACACTTATTGATATTACTGACAGTGGCCACTCTACTATTGATTAACAAATATTGTGCGTCAGTGACATGTGACATTTGAGGTCAAAGGTCAAGAAAAAATGCTATTTGGTAACAAAAATATTATTGTTGTTGACAGTAGAACCAACATATAACAGGAAAAAAAATAACAATAAGTAAATAACAGATGCCAGATAGGTGGTGTAACAAATAATTAACAGAAGACTGCTGGTCTTTTGACTCTGGTAATTCAGTTGGTTGATGTCAACACCATGGACTGACTTCTATTATTCTTTCCAGGGCTGGTATTTGTGGGCTTGAAACCGCCTTTGTTTAGAACCATATGTATAACCCGTCAGATAGGCTACTCAACAAAGATTATTGAAACTTGTAAGCAAGTAGAATAACTCTCTCTAAAAGTGAAACAGAGTCAAACAGGGGAATGTTTTTGCAATAGGGCCAATCGTCTTTCCAGTTTCGCTTTCTCCCGGAGAGCTGTCTCCAGTCGCCGGTTTAGTTCTATCTCCGAGGACTTCCACAGAACAAGTAGTTCCTCTTTCGTGACCGTGTCCAGCGAGAACAGGTAGGGAGACGCCTCCGCGTTGGAGCACTCGGCCAGGGAACAAAGATGGTCCTGGTAGGAGCGTGTCTTGTGGAGCAGGGATAAACTGATGTTGCTGGTCTTGGGGAGTAAGGCTTTCTGGCTGTAGCTGCTGCATGCGCTTTTGTCCACCAGGTTATGTAGATCGTCCGTCTTTTGTTTCAGCAGATTGGAGTGCACGTCCAGGGCAGACGCCAGCTGACCCGTGTGACGTGGCGTGCCGTCCTCTGGTGGTGAATCTGGGACACCGGTCAGTCGGTCAGCATTGTAAGGAGGATCCCCAATTGATGCCTCCTTTTGGTTGGACTTGGAGAATCTGATTCTGTCGGCGCCTCTCGGTAAGTGACACTTCTGGTGCTTCGATCGGCACGGCGGAGAGAGTTCGTTGACAAAGGAGGCAGACGGAAGTGCTGACCCTGGGGAGAGTCTGTCCCTCGTGTTGTTGGGCGGGGAGTCGAGGCCTACCAAAGACGGGCATGTGCCGTCCACAGAAAAACTCCTATGTCGGCCGGCGTCGTTCTCGCACTCGTCCACGCCTTCGAAATAAAGGTTGGGCGACATATCCAGGTCTGGGGACGATGCGGTGCTGTATTTTTTGCACCTCCTTCTGCGGTACTCCTCCCTTGCTTTCTGCGACCGTCTTGAGGACCCCCCGGCTGACGACGAGGGCATGGATAGGGCCAGCTCACGGCCTGTCACAAGTGTGTTGGGAAGGCTCCTATTTGAGGCCCCTCTACTAGCGCCCAGAAGGCTGTCGTCAGATTCGGCCGAGGATGACTCGTCACTGCTGGGAACTTTAGCCTCAGCCACCTTCTTAGAGGTCAAAGGTGAGCCAATGCTGTCCAGCTTCAGGCACGATGCGCCAAGTTCCACGTTGACGGTGAGTTCCTTGAGAGGAATCTCAATGATGTTGGGCGAGGACAGGGTGTCGTCATCTGTCAGTCCCGAGTCTTTCATTTCTTTAAGCCTGTTGTGGGTGGGGAATGACGGAAGTGTTAGTTAGAAAATATTCACAACATGTTGTAATTGGTTATGTGACAACAGGAAGTAGTAGACTACTTTGAGGAGGAATATGATAACAGGAAGTAGTAGACTAGTTGTAAGGAGCAATATGACAACATGAAGTAGTAGACAAGTGAGGAGCAATATGATAACAGGAAGTAGTAGACTAGTGAGGAGCAATATGATAACAGGAAGTAGTAGACTAGTGAGGAGCAATATGATAACAGGAAGTTGTAGACTAGTGAGGAGCAATATGATAACAGGAAGTAGTAGACTAGTGAGGAGCAATATGATAACAGGAAGTTGTAGACTAGTTTGAGGAGCAATATGATAACAGGAAGTTGTAGACTAGTGAGGAGCAATATGATAACAGGAAGTTGTAGACTAGTTTGAGGAGCAATATGATAACAGGAAGTTATAGACTAGTTTGAGGAGCAATATGATAACAGGAAGTTGTAGGCTAGTTGTAAGGAGCAATATGATAACAGGAAGTAGTAGACTAGTGAGGAGCAATATGATAACAGGAAGTTGTAGGCTAGTTGTAAGGAGCAATATGATAACAGGAAGTTGTAGGCTAGTGAGGAGCAATATGATAACAGGAAGTAGTAGACTAGTGAGGAGCAAAGAGAGAGAGAGAGAGAGAGAGAGAGAGAGAGAGAGAGAGAGAGAAAACATCTGTAACACAGAAACAGATAAATAGACCAACACTGATAGACAGAAAGAAAAATACTAGTCTAACGGGAATTTGAAAAAAAGCAAAGATATAAATACAGAGAATACATAATGAAAATAAAGAAATTCGGAATCATATTGAAAGGCAGTTTAATTCAGTAAAAAATAGAGAAAATCTGTTATAGAGACAGACAGAGATGGACGAAAGAAAACAAAAGACAAGTGATAACACAACTAGAGAGCAGCAAACAAATATAAATATAATTCTATAGAGGCGGCACCAACCACTTTGCTTTCTCTACGATGTCACAAAAATTCCTATTGATCCGCTTGGTTTTAGCCATGTCAGCCAACCTGTTCCTCTGTGCGAATAGAAGTTACAATATTAACTGAGTTCTTTTTATCTTGGTCAGTGAGAGTGTGGTGGTTTTTTTGGGGGTGGGGGTGGTGATATGAAATAAAATGAGAGAGGTGGAACGAGAAGATGAGCACGAGTGAGTGTTTGTGTGTGAAACAGAGAGAGGGAGAGAGGGAGAGAGAGAGAGAGAGAGAGAGAGAGAGGCAAGGAGAGAGAGAGATAGGGAGAAAGAGAGGGAGATGGTTGAAGAGGCAATCTGGTCTAAGGATTAGATGATAAGACATGTACAGAAATATTTTACATTTAATTTTAGAAAATGCAAAACAGTGTCTGATTACATATTTTGATCATTGTGTTGTACACAGTCAGTACTGTCACACAGTCAGTTCTGTCACACAGTCAGTAAATTTTGTGGCACTGGGTTGTGACCCAGTCAATTATTTGACACCAATATGACATGACTAAAGCTATGACACAATCAGTGATGTCATACAGGCTAGGACACGGCTCATGGTATGACACAGTTTTCAAGTTTATTACCTCTTAAAATTTAAATACATATATGCGGTCGTCATAACAATAATGTATTGTTTAAATAAACTATAACAACATCTCGATCAGACGGACCATGATTAACATAAACAGTCCATGTGACAACGATACATATTGTTTTCTACACATTCTCTGTGTGTTCCGTCTGTCTTTCAGGTATGTTCTTCTTACCCTTATTGTACTCTTTTGGAACAACCTCGCAAAGTCTCGGCTCTTGAATATTCCCAACATTTCTTTCGCAGACTGATGAGCTGATACAAGCTCTGCACTCGCTATAGTCCTCTGTAGTCTCTGTTGATAAAACAAAATAATTTCAATCCCTGGATGTAGACATGCTGAAGTATACATTAGGTCGATGGTCCCATACATTTAAATCTCTTCTAGGATTTATTGTCTTATAACGAAGGCCCTTGGGGCTTGGGTCTATATTTATAATGAAGTTCCTTGGGCCTATTTCAGTAACGAAGTACATTGGGTCCATGTCTGTAACGAACGAAGTACATCGGGTCTATGTCTATAACGAACGAAGCACATTGGGTCTATGTCTATAACGAACGAAGTACATCGGGTCTATGTCTATAACGAACGAAGTACATCGGGTCTATGTCTATAACGAACGAAGTACATCGGGTCTATGTCTATAATGAAGCATAGTGGGCCTAGACTAAGTAAATTGTGTGTTTTAGATGTAATTTTATTTATTTTATTTGCCTTTATATTAAGAAGGCTAAATACACATTTGATTAATAAATGAATAAAGTTTGACGAGAAAGCCTTTAATCATACTAGGCCGACTGATCATATCATATAGATTTTACAGAAAGCAAATCGCTATTTAATTAAAAAATTCTTTTCCACTTGCTAAAATAAACTCCGTCATGTGTGGTATTTTTCTTTTTAACAGTGTAGCACCTAACAGTGTAGCACCTAACAGTGTAGCACCTAACAGTGTAGCACCTAACGGTGTAGCACCTAAACATTGTTATACAATAGAATAATACACAAATATGGCGGCTTTCGGACAGAATCAATTTTCATCGACGACGTGCATTCATTCAGATGTATATATTGTGTAATCTACTATAGACTAGACCAGTGGTCGGCAAAGTGTAACCAGAACCGCATGTGCCCTCTTGGATTCTAAGTGCGGCTCTGGCATTTAGTTTTATTTACTGTACTTCTTATTTAGTGTAATAAAATTTGATATAATAAAAGTTTACTAAACAAGCAGATTTGGCTCCCAATTTTTTTTAATTGTTTTAATGTTCTATTTGGCTCTTTGGCTGATAAGTTTGCCGACCACTGGACTAGACTAATGATTTTATCCCCATGCTATCATCAAACTTCATTATCAGATGAAACTTTCTAAAATAAAAAAAGTATAGGTCTACTATGTATTCATTTTTTTTGTGACTATTTCATTATCATCTCCAAATTCAGTGAGTCTATCACTGCCAATTGTTTCAAATCACTGGCGACTCATATTGATTTGTGTTACTGCATGTGGGAGCCTATGTCGTCATCATCTATTGCTGTGATAAGCGCTAAGAACTAGGCCGGATTTTTCTTAACCTATTTCGGCTCCCAGTGTATTGATGCATGTGGAGGAATCGAGTCAGATGTGCCTGATTGGCTCACGTGATTGATACATTTCAAATATTTGTTGTCATCACGAACACGTCTTGGGCTAGAATGAAAGGCTATTCTGCATACACATAGATATTAAAATGTACTTCTCTTACGTCTGATTTTTTTTGTTGTTGAAGGAACGAAAGTCGATTTGCGGTGCTTAAACTTTATAAGAAAAAGAGTTCCTTTATACCCAAAGTTTTATACAAGTTGTTTCGGTCTTTTAAAACAGGACTTGGTGATACATGGTAGAAACGAGAGTCAAGCTGTAGTGCTATAGCTTATTTTCATAAAAGAACACTCTGTATCGTTCATACTTAGTTGCTCTAGTCAAAATTTAATATATTTAGTTATAAAAATTCCTATTGATATAAATAAGAGTTCTGGTTTTATTTGAATATCTATAGACAAAAGGTGATTTTTAAAAAATGGATTACTATCTATCTATCTAATTTATCTATCTAATTTATCTATCTATCTATCTATCTATCTATCTATCTATCTATCTATCTATCTATCTATCTATCTATCTATCTATCTATCTATCTATCTATCTATCTATCTATCTATCTATCTATCTATCTATCTATCTATCTATCTATCTATCTATCTATCTATCTATCTATCTATCTATCTATCTATCTATCTATCTATCTATCTATCTATCTATCTATCTATCTATCTATCTATCTATCTATCTATCTATCTATCTATCTATCTATCTATCTATCTATCTATCTATCTATCTATCTATCTATCTATCTATCTATCTATCTATCTATCTATCTATCTATCTATCTATCTATCTATCTATCTATCTATCTAGCTATCTATCTATCTATCTATCTATCCATCTATCCATCTATCCATCTATGTATCTATCTATCTATCTAATTTATCTATCTATCTATCTATCCATCTATCCATCTATCCATCTATCCATCTATCTATCTATCTATCTATCTATCTATCTATCTATCTATCTATCTATCTATCTATCTATCTATCTATCTATCTATCTATCTATCTATCTATCTATCTATCTATCTATCTATCTATCTATCTATCTATCTATCTATCTATCTATCTATCTATCTCTCACTCTCTCTATCTATCTATCTCTCACTCTATCTATCTATCTATCTATCTATCTATCTATCTATCTATCTATCTATCTATCTATCTATCTATCTATCTATCTATCTATCTATCTATCTATCTATCTATCTATCTATCTATCTATCTATCTATCTATCTATCTATCTATCTATCTATCTATCTATCTATCTATCTATCTATCTATCTATCTATCTATCTAAATATCTCTCACTCACTCTCTCTCTCTCTCTCTCTCTATATATATATATATATATATATATATATATAATAGTGGTGTGGGTTCTGCGAAAGTAAAGAATTAATACAACAGTATTCCACTTTAAAATCGTCAGACTTAAACAACAGTAATAAAAATTATGAAAAAATCGGATCTGTGTGAAACCAAATGTAACCTAGCCTACTGATCAAACATAAAGAAATATAACTCTATGCAAAGGTTTTGCAGGGTACAGCAAATATTTAACTAATATGCGTGTTGTGGCCACTGTATTAATGTTTTATATATTTTCTTGTATATAAGGAAAATATGAAAACAAAACAAAAAAACTTCTGATTTTCTTACAGAACATATAACACAGAGCTTCATAGTCAGTACCACGGGATGTTAGGGTACAACAGTAACTGAATACCACAGGTAGAGCATTACAGACAGTCAGTACAACAAGAAGTTAGGTCATCACAGTCATTCAGTTCAACGAGAAGTAGGGCATCACAGTCATTCAGTTCAACGAGAAGTAGGGCATCACAGTCATTCAGTTCAACGAGAAGTTAGGGCATCGCAGTCAGTACAACGAGAAGTTAGGGCATCACAGTCAGTACAACGAGAAGTTAGGGCATCGCAGTCAGTACAACGAGAAGTTAGGGCATCGCAGTCAGTACAACGAGAAGTTAGGGCATCGCAGTCAGTACAACGAGAAGTTAGGGCATCACAGTCAGTACAACGAGAAGTTAGGGCATCACAGTCAGTACAACGAGAAATAGGCCATCACAGTCAGTACAACGAAAAGTAGGGCATCACAGTCAGTACAACGAGTATTAGGGCATCACAGTCATTCAGTTCAACGAGAAGTAGGGCATCACAATCATTCAGTTCAACGAGAAGTAGGGCATCACAGTCATTCAGTTCAACGAGAAGTAGGTCATCACAGTCATTCAGTTCAACGAGAAGTTAGGGCATCACAGTCAGTACAACGAGAGGTAGGGCATCACAGTCAGTACAACGAGAGGTAGGGCATCACAGTCAGTACAACGAGAAGTTAGGGCATCACAGTCAGTACAACGAGAGGTAGGGCATCACAGTACAACGAGTAGTAGGGCATCACAGTCAGTACAACGAGTAGTAGGGCATCACAGTCAGTACAACGATTAGTAGGGCATCACAGTCAGTCAGTACAATGAGAAGTTAGGGCATCACAGTCAGTCAGTACAACGAGAAGTTAGGGCATCACAGTCAGTACAACGAGAAGTTATGGCATCAGAGTCAGTACAACGAGAAGTAGGGCATCACAGTCAGTACAACGAGAGGTAGGGCATCACAGTCAGTACAACGAGAAGTTATTCAGTTATTACTGTAAACAAAAAATGACTACTCAAATCCTCTCTCCAATCTTCACCTGCGGTTGTCGTGCCACTGATATAAATCAGCAGTTCCAGGAACTGACACCAAACACATGACATTTGTCTCTGTCACTAATGTGAAAATGCCACGCGTTTAGTCACACCAAGCAGAGCCGAGCCGACTTTCCGAAAACATTAATAAGGATTACTTCCCTCAAGTTTGTACCGTCATTCAGAAATGGATTTCCTCCCCTTTAGAGGAGGGCGCCGTAAATATTACACAGGGCGCCATAATAGCTGGGTACGGTTCTGCCAGCCCCCACACTGTTTAAAAAAAACAAACATCAAAACAATATTGTGATAAATATCAAAATAAAGCCAAAATTGCTCCGCGGGAAACTTCATCCCATTTCCTCACCAACCCACCTACCTACCGTCATGCAACGGGCCTTGTGTACAACCACCACTTCCGGTATTCCATGACTAGAGTGCCGACATTTCCCATGACTCTTGACACAAAAAAAAAATTTACGCATGGCTTTCCTCGTGCCAATCACGCGGAGTGTCAGAGAAAACAACCAATCGATGGGGCTCTGGATGTCTTGTAGGACGGCAACACACGATACCCAAACGCTTTCACCCACATCCAAAATAACCATATCTTCTACTTGAGCCATTGGCCATATGGCGTCTTAAAATGGACACTGGTCAGCTTATGTCTTTACAGCCGGGCAACGGTGAAAAGTGTAAACAAAAATTGAAGCTATTGATCCGAACACACATTTTTTTTACTAGTTATGTAAAGTTTCAAGTTTCAGAAAACTGAAGTGGTAAGGCGACGAGCATATAAAGTGTAGCACTAGCTCCTGTTGTGAGGTATCTAGCTTAGTGAGTGTAGCAATAGCTCAAATAGTGAGGTATCTAGCTTAGTGAGTGTAGCACTAGGTCATGTAGTGAGGTATCAAGCTTAGTGAGTGCAGCACTAGCTCAAATAGTGAGGTATCTAGCTTAGTAAGTGCAGCACTAGCTCCTGTAGTGAGGTATCTAGCTTAGTGAGTGCAGCACTAGGTCACGTAGTGAAGTATCTAGCTTAGTAAGTGTAGCACTAGCTCCTGTAGTGATGTATCTAGCTTAGTGAGTGCAGCACTAGGTCATGTAGTGAGGTATCTAGCTTAGTGAGTGCAGCACTAGCTCAAATAGTGAGGTATCAAGCTTAGTGAGTGCAGCACTAGCTCAAATAGTGAGGTATCTAGCTTAGTAAGTGCAGCACTAGCTCAAATAGTGAGGTATCAAGCTTAGTGAGTGCAGCACTAGCTCAAATAGTGAGGTATCTAGCTTAGTAAGTGTAGCACTAGCTCCTGTAGTGATGTATCTAGCTTAGTGAGTACAGCACTAGTTCATGTAGTGAGGTATCTAGCTTAGTGAGTGTAGCACTAGGTCTTGTAGTGAGGTATCTAGCTTAGTGAGTGCAGCACTAGTTCATGTAGTGAGATATCTACCTTTCTAAGTGCAGCAATAGCTCATATAGTGAGTTTTTTTGACTAGGTTTCAGAATATTTGAAAAAAGAGCTATGTTATATTATTTATTTCAAATTATTTAGGCCAACCCAACTATAAATGTAATATTTTGTGTATTTATTGCATGATTTACCGTACAGTAACATTACTAAAAAGCCCCCAATTTTTTATAACGTCTTGCTAAGGCTAAAATATTTGAATAGCGCTAATTTAATGTATGTTTTTTCTCCCATCGAATCTACAACAGTTTGTATATAGAAGAGGTTAAAAAAAATACATCTGCTATAATCTTGATTAAAAAAAATCTCTTTGCACGCAAATAGAAACCCATGGAAGGGGAAAGAAAAAAGAATGAAGGCAAACAAGGGGAAGAATCCTCGCCACTCGTTTGATCAATAGGCAGACGTGAAGCCCTGAAAAGCGTTCTAGCCATTCGGGATTGAAGCTCTTGAAGGGGGCAAGAGAAGAGGATAGGAGCAGATAATCCAGGCTAGTTAAACTTTTCTTCATTAAGATACATTAGGATGATTATCTCCCAGTGTCTGGACCTGCACACTTGAAACGGTCGTTGACCAGAAAATACATTCATGTGGCCTTATGAAGTGAATAGATTCAAACATCCCCCACCAGTCTGACCAACGTAACCGCCAGACATAAAATGAAAAGGGATATTTAGGAAAGAGTACCATTACCATACTGTATCATAATACCCTAACCCTTATACCCAATTCCATACCACACTAAGGTATACTTTGCTTAACCATATGTTTACTAAACTTTGTGATGCCAGGTCAAACTGTGCCAGGCAATACTGTGTGTATAATATATTGCAATACCGAACTGTGAAACATGCTGCATTATAAACAAACGTCCTGGACTGCATTACAGCTCATTTTAATAGACTGAGTAATCAACAACAAAATGTAACTACACAAAACTAGAATACAGTTACAGTGCTGTGTACATTACTTTGTCGAATTATAGCACATTTATTCAATATACTTCTCACATTAAATTACACACAAATATACACACGGCTTAATATATGTTGCATAATATACGTTACACTGTAATACACCACACTGTAATACACCATACTGTAAGACACCACACTGTAATATACCACACTGTAATACACCACACTGTAATGCATCACACTGTAATACACCACACTGTAAGACACCACACTGTAATACACCACACTGTAATACACCACACTGTAATACACCACACTGTAATACACAACACTGTAATACACCACACTGTAATACACAACACTGTAATACACAACACTGTAATACATCACACTGTAATACACAACACTGTAATACACCACACTGTAATACACCACACTGTAATACACCACACTGTAATACACCACACTGTAATACACCACACTGTAATACACCACACTGTAATACAAAACACTGTAATATACCACACTGTAAGACACCACACTGTAAGACACCACACTGTAAGACACCATACTGTAAGACACCACACTGTAAGACACCACACTGTAAGACACCACACTGTAATACACCATACTGTAATACACAACACTGTAATACACCACACTGTAATTCACAACACTGTAAGACACCACACTGTAATACAAAACACTGTAATATACCACACTGTAAGACACCACACTGTAATTCACAACACTGTAAGACACCACACTGTAATACAAAACACTGTAATATACCACACTGTAAGACACCACACTGTAAGACACCACACTGTAAGACACCATACTGTAAGACACCACACTATAAGACACCACACTGTAAGACACCACACTGTAATACACCACACTGTAATACACAACACTGTAATACACCACACTGTAAGACACCACACTGTAATACACCACACTGTAATACACCATACTGTAATACACCACACTGTAAGACACCACACTGTAATACACAACACTGTAATACACCACACTGTAATACACCACACTATAATACACCACACTGTAATACACAACACTGTAATACACCACACTATAATACACCACACTGTAATACACCACACTGTAATACACCACACTGTAACACACCACACTACATTGAATAAACTACATTGTAAAGCATTACAAGGTAATACACTAGGCTATATTACACAATATATGCACTGCATTTTTTTTCTCTCACTACATTACACTACACTCTGCCAGGGGGTTCTCAGACTATAGGTATTTCTGACATACTGAGAACACGTTCAGTCTTCGTGACCCACTTCTAAAGAAAGAAACAACGATTTGAAGATTAAAAATCCAAATCCTAAACGTCTAATTATATTCTCGACTAAGCAGTTATTCCCACTGTCGACGAACCTCTTCAAATCACATAGCAACCCATATTATTAGAACCACTGTAACAACTCATTTTAACGGTACATATTATTAGAACCACTGTACCAAATCATTTTAACGGTGATAGAAAAATGTTGATTGAAATCAGGTCGTTCAAGCTCGAATTTCATCAGATGGATGGATCAACATGTTTTCGATTTTGTAAACTTTTACAGTAATTTAGGAAAGACTTCATATTTTATAATGAAGAAATGTATTTATAGTTCATTACGGTTAAAACCTGAATTGTATTACAAATTGTATCAAATCTTGCCAAAAACTCTGTAATATTACCGTTGCAAATTTGTAATCTTATATTTAAACTTTCAAACTATGTAATGCCATAGTTTGAAAGGAATCATGCTATAGTTGAAATTGTGTCATGCTACAGTTGAGATTGTGTCATGCTACTGGTGAGATTGGGTCAAGCTACTGTTGAGATTGGGTCAAGCTACAGTTGAGATTGTGTCAAGCTACAGTTGAGATTGGGTCAAGCTACTGTTGAGATTGGGTCAAGTTACAGTTGAGATTGTGTCAAGCTACAGTTGAGATTGTGTCAAGCTACAGTTGAGATTGGGTCAAGCTACAGTTGAAATTGTGTCAAGCTACAGTTGAGATTGGGTCAAGCTACAGTTGAGATTGGGTCAAGCTACAGTTGAGATTGGGTCAAGCTACAGTTGAGATTCTGTCATGCTACAGTTGAAAATGTGTCAAGCTACAGTAGAAATTGTTACATGCTACAACTGAAATTGGGTCAAGCTCAGCCCCGTAGCGTGAAAATTCTACAGTAGGGACCAGGCATTCTACAGCAGGGACCAGGCATTCTACAGCAGGGACCAGGCATTCTACAGCAGGGGCCAGGCATTCTACAGCAGGGACCAGGCCAATAGCGTTTGGGGGGGGGTACAGGAAATAAATGTTACTAAGTAGAGCAAACAAGCAGAGGGGGCCAGACAAAACGCAGGGGGGACCAGCCCCCTGCCCCCCGCACGCTACGGGCCTGGTCAAGCTAAGGATAAAACTGTATATGGCTACAGATGAAACTGTGTCATGTCACAATTGCATACAACACAGCGAGTCGACGAGTAGTACCCAAAAACCAGTTTGTGTATATACAAAATCAGACAACATTTTGTGATCAAACATCCGAAACAACACATAATGCCTTTTTTTTTTGAAAGGCAGAATTTAAACAAAACTGATTGATCTATTTAAGGAGATATATTTTTGAAATGAAATTTTGGAAATGAATTTTTTTTTATTTTTCATTTTTATAAAATTTTTGCATCTCGTTACTGAAAAGGCCAGAAAATGATCCATAATTTGTCAGAGAGAATTTAACACCAGGTAAATATAGACGTACAATGTGAGCAACATAGTCAGAGACCGTTTGACAGTCAATTAAATTCAACTTAAACAACAACTCAAATGACATTCTGAAATTGTGAAAAACTAACTTAAGAATCCATCCATTGTTTACATTGTTAAATTTAAAAAAACTGATTAAAAAAAACCCTGAAAGACTTGGAATTTGAACGATTACTATATGAATTAAGTTCGAATTCTGAGGACTGACTTTATTAAAACATGATTCAGCCACTCTAAGGCGGCAGGGTAGTTGCCACAAGGTGCGGACCCCCCCCCCCCTCCCCCATACACGCCACTGCCTATTTGCCTATTTACAAAACGAGCAAATAATTATTCAATCAATTGCAGTACTGGAATATCAGAATGACATCTTTAAAAAATTTTGGACGAATTGAACAAATGTTTCTAAATATAGACATAGGCCAGATGTATTACTAAGACCAAAAAAAAATATTTGTCATCTCCCCTTGCTTACAGCCGAGAATTTTCTGTGGGAATGGAAGCTGGAAGACAAGAGAAATTTAAATTGGCCTACCCGTGCGTTTGTTTTATTTTGTCACATGTCATGGCGTTCTCTTGAAGCTGATTGGGTGAAATTTAAATATGTGCAGAATTAACAAAGACAGATAACTGTGGTCATAAAACAATGAGATAAAAAAAAAAAACCCAGTTGCCTGGTGGCTGAAACATGGCAGGGACAAATGTAACAATGTCCAGTTTTGTCAGATAAATTTGTTAGAATTATGAATTTTCTTTTTTGTGTCTGGCTATTAGCAGAAGTAGAGCTCGTCATAAAGGCTGATTCATTTGTCTTGATGGGAATTTTTTTTATTGAATATATTTTTCATCACGGTACTAGGGGGATCTTCCTATTAATCGCATCTGAGCACGAAGCAAAAAAACTAAGCTACAATCAATAATGAAAAATAAATAATTTGTATTGGTACAATTATAATATTATAATTTGAACTATTAATAATATGACATCTTAAAAGTAAATTGAAAGTATATTACAGTAGTTAGACTTGGCAATACCACCTGATGGTCAAACATAACAAAACAACAAATTAGTCAAATATGTCAATACAGCATTATGGTCAAGCATAACAAAACAACACATTAGTCAAATATGTCAATGCAGCATTATGGTCAAACATAACAAAACAACACATTAGTCAAATTTGTCAATACAGCATTATGGTCAAACACAACAAAACCACACATTAGTCAAATTTGTCAATACAGCATTATGGTCAAACACAACAAAACCACATATTAGTCAAATTTGTCAATACAGCATTATGGTCAAAAACATTAAAACCACATATTAGTCAAATATGTGAAAGCAGCATTATGTTCAAGCTCGACAAAACAACATATTATTCAAATATGACAATAAAGCATGATGTAATACTTGACTATATATTGAACAGCTTAGTCAAACATGACAATACGACATATTAGTCAAACATGACAATACACACAAGATAGTCAAATATAACAACATATCGTGAGATTATAACATAAAACCAGAACATAAAAAGAACAGGAATCTAGAACTTGACAAGAGTTTCGAACTTGACAAAAAAAAAACATGACATGGTCGAGAGAGAGTAAACTAACCTGACTAAAGAACATGAGATGGACACTCCTCCAAATGCTTTGTTCTGGACACTGCCTAATGTAAGGCACCAAGAACTTGTAAATAACGTGTTCCAGTAGCAGCACCAGTGCGCCGACACCGAACCCAACACACAGCATGACAAACAGACCTATGAAGGTATATAGACATGACCAGTGAGTCATGTATGTTTTTGTAAATTTTTTTATGTAAATCTCATATCAATACATGAATCTATAAATATATATGCCCAGACCAAAGGCCATTTACCAGATAAGCATTTCATCAAGCAAATAATGCCACAAGCCATTTACCGTAATGATAAGATCGCACGCTATTTCTTTAACGAGTAACTGTGCAAGCTAGTCATCCAACATAAACTCGTAAGTTACATTTCGAATCAGCTTCCAATGCTAAAGAACACTATCATTTATTTCAATACATTTAATGTAAAGCTTGCATGAATAATGTCTCAAGACATTCTTCACCGTATCTTTGTACTAATTTAGATCTGTATTTTGGTTTGGGTATTTCTTATTGCTATTAATGCATTATGTACATGTGAAATGTTTACATCTTCATGCTTAATCAAAGTAGTAAACACTATCTGTGTAGTTTTCATGGGAGCTGTTTGAACGATCCCTCCCCAGCTAAAGCCAAGTGGTAGGTCAGAACATCATTACTCGGGGTCACGTTTGGTCAAATCAGTGTCCGATATTTTTTCCCTCTCCAGAAGGTCAGCCTCGTCTTGGTCAATGAAGTCAGTAGGTCACAGTTAAATATCATCCATTGGAACCAAATACATCACTGGCGATGTTGTCTTGACAAGCTTAAGTGTCAAAATGTGGTGTCGTGATATAAGTAACTAGCGTCATTGGAGGTGCGTGTGTGTGTGGGGGGGGGTGGAGGTTCGAAACCGCCATCTTCACCACGCCAATAAGGAATCACAGCACCGAGTCACACTGTATTAGAAGTTCTCAGTTCTCCAGCCACAGCATAGACTGGAGTGGCCATGGAAGCACCACAGTTCATGGGCGCAACCGATGTACGGGTCGTGTGGGTCCGGACCCTACCAAAATTCAAGCCACTGGTATTCGACCTTACCAAAATTTGGGGGCATACGTACCAATGTTCAACTTACCTAATATTTTGAACCCTACCAACTTCAACATACTGGTTGCGCCCCTGCCACAGTGGACGTAGGAATCTTGGACAATCAGGGTCTCGAACAACTCACCGTCACCACATATACTGGGCTCACAATCTCCTCGCCACTCAGCACAGTGTGGCAAGACATTTCGCACCAAACACAAATGCTCCGCAATACAAACCTCTATGTCCTAGATCCATGCCCCACCACCCCACCCCACCCCTCAACGTGACAGTTTCTACTCAGTGGGACACTAAGTTCACAGACACCATGGACACGAGAAAAGGATTATCTCTGCTCCCCTGTTGCCTGGTCAGAACATCATTACTTGGGCTCAAGTCTGGTCAAATCGGTGGTCGAAATTTTTTTTCTCTCTCTCCAGAAGGCCAGCCTCGTCTTGGTTAATGAAGTCAGTAGGTCACAGTTAAATACCATCCATTGGAACCAACTACATCACAGACGATGATGTTTAGACAAATTCTGAGTACTTCTTAGCATAGTATATGTGGCCAATATATATATATATATATATATATATATATATATATATATATATATATATATTTAAAATACACATATCGCTTCACTTTATATTAAAACAAAAGGCAGACACTCAAAGTATGTACACAGATTTTAAAATAATTTAATTTTTTTTAGGCGTAAGGTTTATGTTTTGTTTTATTTCATTTTCAACGTTCTGTGGCTTTGTTTTTTTTTTCCTGGGCTGAATATTTATCCATGAGATAATCGTTCTTGTCGTTCATGATTCCTGTCCACTCTGATAGATTTATGATATTGATGAATATTGTCTCTCATTATATAATTTTTTTCTAGCTAGCTTTACTTTATTTATTCACGATACTCGATAATTTAAAGTTAATGGTTAAGCTTCACTAAATTCATCACATTTGTGTATTTTATACTGCATTGTAGACTAAATATTAAACCTTTTTTTTGTTATTGTATGCAGTGTGCACTTCAACGCAATTTGAAACATCTGGATTGAAATTTAACTGACATCTTGTTTTAAATTTATATTTTCCACCAGGCTGCGATTTAAATTTTAAACTACGTCTGGTTGTAAATTTCATTAAAATTTTGCCTGTCTATATCTAAATTATAATCGTATCTTCATGTTTGATATATTCAAATTGTGTATAAGCTGAGTATTTAAATAAAATAAACTCAGATAAAAGTGCAATGATAAAATTGGTAAATACGAAAATATAGTGAGTTTTATATTCTGTAAGATGTACAGATAACAAGAGAGATTTAGAATGATGTAATTGATAGTAATGGTTGAAAAAAAGTATGACTGATGAAGTTTGACTGATGAAGTATGACTGATGACGTTTGACTGATGAAGTATGACTGATGAAGTTTGACTGATGAAGTATGACTGATGACGTTTGACTGATGAAGTATGCCTGATGAAGTTTGACTGATGAAGTATGACTGATGACGTTTGACTGATGAAGTTTGACTGATGAAGTATGACTGATGAAGTTTGACTGATGAAGTATGACTTATGAAGTTTGACTGATGAAGTTTGACTGATGACGTTTGACTGATGAAGTATGACTGATGACGTTTGACTGATGAAGTATGACTGATGACGTTTGACTGATGAAGTATGCCTGATGACGTTTGACTGATGAAGTATGACTGATGACGTTTGACTGATGAAGTATGACTGATGACGTTTGACTGATGAAGTTTGACTGATGAAGTATGACTGATGACGTTTGACTGATGAAGTATGACTGATGACGTTTGACTGATGAAGTTTGCCTGATGACGTTTGACTGATGAAGTATGACTGATGACGTTTGACTGATGACGTTTGACTGATGAAGTATGACTGATGACGTTTGACTGATGAAGTTTGACTGATGAAGTATGACTGATGAAGTTTGACTGATGAAGTATGACTGATGACGTTTGACTGATGAAGTATGCCTGATGAAGTTTGACTGATGAAGTTTGACTGATGAAGTATGACTGATGACGTTTGACTGATGAAGTTTGACTGATGAAGTTTGACTGATGAAGTATGACTTATGAAGTTTGACTGATGAAGTTTGACTGATGACGTTTGACTGATGAAGTATGACTGATGACGTTTGACTGATGACGTTTGACTGATGAAGTATGACTGATGACGTTTGACTGATGAAGTATGACTGATGACGTTTGACTGATGAAGTATGCCTGATGACGTTTGACTGATGAAGTTTGACTGATGACGTTTGACTGATGAAGTATGACTGATGACGTTTGACTGATGAAGTTTGACTGATGAAGTATGACTGATGACGTTTGACTGATGAAGTATGACTGATGACGTTTGACTGATGAAGTATGACTGATTACGTTTGACTGATGAAGTATGACTGATGACGTTTGACTGATGAAGTATGACTGATGACGTTTGACTGATGAAGTTTGACTGATGAAGTCTGACTGATGAAGTATGACTGATGAAGTTTGACTGATGAAGTCTGACTGATGAAGTATGACTGATGAAGTCTGACTGATAAAGTTTGACTGATGAAGTTATGGTGTAACAGAATAACTCTAAATAAACAGAATATAATACTGCAACTTTAACACTGTAAATAAAACACAACATAAGTCATAAGTACAAACAATACATTTGATAACCCATTCTGTGGGAGCTCAATTCTACGAAATCAATTAAGTTGAGCCGGAAATCTGAAATGGAACTACTGTACAGCAGGCACTTCAGCAACACGCGGAATCAATGATGGGAACCCTAGAGGGTAGAGGGGAGATATAGGGCGGGGTGGGGGGAGGGGTGCATATGGAAAGAAAGAAAAGTAAGACGACGAGAAAATCAAACCAGTCAAAAGATGGGGGTATGGGGAGAGAGAGAGGAGGGAACAGCACGTTCAAACCTATGGGAGGGGGGGTGAGTTGGTGGCGGAGTGGCTTGCCATGGGTATCCGCTGGGATTTCGTACATGACACATCTTAAAAGTTTTTGTATTGGGGGTGTGTCGAACAATGTGTTGTAGAATGTCTGTAACATTTATTGGTGTGTAGAATGTCTTGAACATTTGTTGGTGTTTAGAATGTCGGTGTGTAGAGTAATGTGTTGTAGAATGTCTGGAACATTTGTCGGTGTGTAGAGTAATGTGTTGTAGAATGTCTGGAACATTTGTCGGTGTGTAGAGTCATGTGTTGTAGAATGTCTGGAACATTTGTCGGTGTGTAGAGTAATGTGTTGTAGAATGTCTGGAACATTTGTCGGTGTGTAGAGTCATGTGTTGTAGAATGTAAATATAGACGTCTTTGTTTCGGAAAGAATGCATTGTTTGAAATATTATTTAGTGTACTGAACAATATATAGAATATAATATACAGAATTGTAATAGAATTGACTTGGAATGTTTGGTAGAACAACGTTTTTAAAAGGAAATGGTGTTGGTGTCTCCCCTTGATTATTCTGAGATGACGAAGTGTTATGTTTGATTTGTTGCAGTGTCAACATTTTTTGACTTTGTTTTCTTGAAGTCGGTTAGGTTGGTGTATTATATTTCTAGAAGTTTCATGTAGTATTTTGGAGATTTTTTTTGATGATTTGTCATGTATTAATTTTATTTTAAGGTAATTGCGATCAATGTATGATTTGGTTGATGTTTGGGATTGTATTCATGCTTTTTTTTTTTCAATTTTTAGCGATGTCTTGGTGCTTTAATTAACGTAATGCGATGTATTCATGCTTTGTTTTGATGTATTAGTGCTTTGTTAAAATGTTTTTGATATATTAATGCTTTGTTTATTCATACGAAATGATCGTAATCAGTTTAAACCCCAGAGTGAATCAATGAGCTGCATTTGACAAACACCCAAACATTTTGAGAAGTTTTATTTCAAATAGAATGGGGAAAGGGTCATGCCACAGGGCAAGCAGGGCTCGATTTACCTCCGGGGATGCCGGGGATAACCCCGGCACTGAGAACTGTCATCCCCGACTCTGCTTTAGCTAATATATCCCTGCCGGGGATGAAACCATAGACATTTATCCCCGGTTCTGCAGAAATTGTTGTTCATCGCCAGAATTGGTTTTTTCCTTAAATCGAGCACTGAGGGCAAGTACTAAGGTAGGTCTACGAGTTAAAACACCTTAACCTCAGAGCCGTTCTCATGAAATGACAAACCAAAAAATGGGTGGCTGTGTAGCCCCCCCCCCCCCCAATGATGACAGCCTCCCATTGTGCTGTAAATTGATATTGACAATACTTACTAAACATTTAGGGTCAGAGCGAAACTAATTGTCAAAGATAGTAAGACGCCCACGATTTCCAAGATGTTTTACTTCTGAGCGTTTTTGCTTAGAGCCCCTAAATGCACCTTTGTATAAGACCCTAAATGTACCTTAAAATAGGGCCCCAATGTAACCTTTAATTTAAGGCCCCCAAAAACGTAAGAACGTTTCTGCCTGCCATTAATCCATATTTCGAAACCATGGCAACTAACATAACGACTTAATAATGGGTGTAACAGTCAACACACTGACTTAATAATGGGTGTAGCAGTCAACAAACTGACGTAATAATGGGTGTAAAAGTCAATACACTGACTTAATAATGTGTGTAACAGTCAACACACTGATTTAATAATGGGTGTAACAGTCAACACACTGACGTTTTAGTGGGTGTAACAGACAACACACAAGGCCTCTGATCTGCATCTCCCTCATCCCCTGTGACCTATTTACCTGCATGGTGGGTCACTTCCAGTTGTGAGTCTTCCTGAGATATTTTCCTTTTGAAGCAATGTGCGTCAGCGAAGTGGACATCGGTCAGGTCGTCAATAAATCCAGTCCGGTGGTACTCAGAGATTTTTTTGGACAGAGCTGCCTGAATAGAAAATCAAAAGTACAATGAATACGAAACAAATAATTAAAGTGGTTTAAATTTGTATAATGGGTGGCACAGTTTTTATACTTTACTAGTGAACTTGATCGTTATTCTAGCTTAGAAACGTAATACGAAACAATTATCTAACGAGTGTTTTTTTTTTATAAGTAATGCACAGTTATTACTACTAGCTTCCCTTCTAAACTTGATAATTAATTTATATAGTCTAGATTCTGAAAAGTATGTTATCTTTTTTAATTCTACATTCTGCCAGGCCTACACTACTAACAGTTCGGCCTTCCACTGCGAATGGCCATCGGCCTTCCACTGCGAATGGACAAAGGCCCTCCACTGCGAATGACCATCGGCCTTCCACTGCGAATGGCCATCGGCCTTCCACTGCGAATGGCCATCGGCCCTCCACTGCGAATGACCATCGGCCCAATTGACATGAGCCACGAACTAAAATAATTGAATAGATATGTTCAGAGTGATCAATCATTTGTATTCGGCGGCCTCTACAACGTCTTTACTGATAGCCCCCACCCCCCAAGTTAATCAGCCTCAGAAGCCCCAAAATATACCTAATCCAATAGCCCCCCCCCAGCCCTAGCTCCAAAGTTAATTATGCTAAATGAGAATGAATTATATTATTACTACACAAAAAAAAAGTCTGATGGAGCGAATTCCTTTAAAGGAAATTTCTGTATGCCTAATTATTTTACCGGAAATTTCATTTTAAGCTACTCACCTTAAGTGGAGACTCACGGGGAAGTCCCAAACCGTATTTATCATCTCCAAATATCTTAGAGATAAGTTTGAGTTCACAGGACGGGGCCAAATGGGCTCGTGCATAGTCCAAGATTGGGTAATCCCCAAGTAGAGCATCCAGCTTACCTTTACTGAGGACGTTAAACACAACATATGACTTGGGTGGGGAATGACATTTCACTGACATCATATGTGGGGCTAGGGGGGGTATTAACATATGAGCACATAATTTTTGATTCTCTGAATATTTCACATGTTTGTTTGTCTGTGCGAGCGTGTGATGTGCAGGTTGAATAAAGCACACAGTGTAAAACAATTTCAGGAAATGCTCCTGAACTCGCCTTTATTTAGAAAATTATTCGTCTTTAGCTTTTATCTTTTTCCAAAAAAAAAAATAAATAAATAAAAATCAAATTAATTTTTAATAAATTTTTAATAACTAGTAAATACTAGAAAAAAGAATTAATTCTACTGACATTCAAAACTTTAATCACTTGTTAGAATCTGAGTAGGAGTTCGCTATCCAGTAATATCACTGAGTGTTAATCGCAATGTATCCAGTAATATCACTGAGTGTTAATTGTAATGTATCCAGTAATATCACTGAGTGTTAATCGTAATGTATCCAATAATATCACTGAGTGTTAATCGTAATGTATCCAGTAATATCACTGAGTGTTAATTGTAATGTATCCAGTAATATCACTGAGTGTTAATCGTAATGTATCCAATAATATCACTGAGTGTTAATCGTAATGTATCCAGTAATATCACTGAGTGTTAATTGTAATGTATCCAGTAATATCACTGAGTGTTAATCGTAATGTATCCAGTAATATCACTGAGTGTTAATTGTAATTTGGTCATGCACGTATTTTAGAAACACCCCTCTCGCCGAATCCGCATCCGCATTCGAATCCGACGGATTTATATTTGCCAAATCCGAATCCGACGGATGTGGATTTTCATCAGCTCCGTCACATCCCTAATTGTATTGTATCCAGTAATATCAATTAGTGCTCAGTGATTACAACTAGGCCACAAACAACCCAAACACAGCAACACACAACTATAAACAACCAAAACACAGCAACACACAACTATAAACAACCCAAACACAGCAACACACAGCTATAAACAACCCAAACACAGCAACACAGAGCTATAAACAACCCAAACACAGCAACACAGAGCTATAAACAACCCAAACTCAGCAACACACAACTATAAACAACCCAAACACAGCAACACACAACTATAAACAACCCAAACACAGCAACACACAACTATAAACAACCCAAACACAGCAACACACAACTATAAACAACCCAAACACAGCAACACACAACTATAAACAACCCAAACATAGCAACACACAACTATAAACAACCCAAACACAGCAACACACAACTATAAACAACCCAAACACAGCAACACACAACTATAAACAACCCAAACACAGCAACACACAACTATAAACAACCCAAACACAGCAACACACAACTATAAACAACCCAAACACAGCAACACACAACTATAAACAACCCAAACACAGCAACACACAACTATAAACAACCCAAACACAGCAACACACAACTATAAACAACCCAAACATAGCAACACACAACTATAAACAACCCAAACACAGCAACACACAACTATAAACAACCCAAACACAGCAACACACAACTATAAACAACCCAAACACAGCAACACACAACTATAAACAACCCAAACACAGCAACACACAACTATAAACAACCCAAACATAGCAACACACAACTATAAACAACCCAAACACAGCAACACACAACTATAAACAACCCAAACACAGCAACACACAACTATAAACAACCCAAACATAGCAACACACAACTATAAACAACCCAAACACAGCAACACACAACTATAAACAACCCAAACACAGCAACACACAACTATAAACAACCCAAACATAATGTCACAGTCACACACAGCCACAACCTCCCTCCCCCCCCCACATATCTACACACAACTCACATACATCCTCACTCGTACAATTTTGATTAAAGAGTAAACAGAGTGATTTAATGAAGCAATACATATTTATTTGGACAGCTGTTAAAAGAACAGAGAATATATATATATATATATATATATATATATATATATATATATATATATATATATATATATATATTAAACCAAGTAATGTATATTTAGGCAGTTGTTAAAACGGTGGTGTAATGTAGTTATATTTAATAAAGCAATGCTTACATAAGCTGGCGTTTGAACAGAGAGTGTATAAACTATATTTAATAAAGTCATGCATATTTGTGCAGCTGCTCTGTATTTACATCTCAACGTCTGGCCTATGTTAAATTAACGACCACCACCCCATACCCTCGCCCCACTTGTTACAGATTTGACGAGTTAGCGATGTAGATGTTAACACATAATTCAATTACTTATTTCATTTGTTGTGGACATTGTCTTTTTAATCAGCCCTGTTGATTTCAATGACGAAAAAAAAAAAGGAACATGAGTAATTGCCTCCCTTGTCAAATTTTTGAAAGATTAAAAAAATTAAAAAAAGGCAAAAAACATGAAAATAATGGAAACATTTCTAACTCGGATCGATATCAAGTATGACATTTTGTCCTGAGTTCACTAATACAGCAATTTACCATTTAATACCTTGAGGATATGATGAAATACACGATATATATATATATATATATATATATATATATATATATATATATATATATATATATATATATATTATACAACAGTACATGACTAAGTCATTTTGCTTATCAATATATTTCCACCCCCCTCCTCCCCTAATGTCGTCTATTCAGACATATTGGTTTAGTCGCAGTCAATACATTTTCTCGAATCATAAAATGGACGGACAGTTTCAAGTTACTGCTGCCGACCTGACATACATGGTTTCCTCAAGAATTACTGTTTAAATTGATAATCAGTTGAACCAATCAGTGAAAAAAATCAATGAAATATCATGTTTTGTTTAGGAAATGACGTCACAAAAATTTCATCACAATGAATCTGAGCTCAAGAAATCTTCCAACGCTAAGAATGGTGATATTCTATGTCCATTTTATATTATTGTTAATATTTTGAAATAGGCTAAAAATACACACAAACGAAAAAAACATACATACATAATTGTGTATACATTTGCATTTTTTTTTATATTACTTTGTCTTGTGCCTGTTTTAACACTATGCTAACATAGTAGGCCTCCATTAATATTAAATAAATACATTTTTACCCCCCCGCCCAAATGTGGTTAGTTTTAAAATGAATGTGATCACATCTCACACATAGTAAGTTCCTTATATCTATCTGGTCACCTCTACCGCACACATATCTGGTCACCTCTACCGCAAACATATCTGGTCACCTCTACCGCAAACATATCTGGTCACCTCTACCGCACACATATCTGGTCACCTCTACCGCACACATATCTGGTCACCTCTACCGCAAACATATCTGGTCACCTCTACCGCAAACATATCTGGTCACCTCTACCGCAAACATATCTGGTCACCTCTATCACACACATATCTGGTCACCTCTACCGCACACATATCTGGTCACCTCTACCGCACACATATCTGGTCACCTCTACCGCACACATATCTGGTCACCTCTACCGCACACATATCTGGTCACCTCTACCGCACACATATCTGGTCACGTCTACCACACACATATCTGGTCACCTCTACCAGCGCTCAATGTTTTCTCTCTCTCCCTCTGTACCCCCTCCCCCTGTTTTATAATCAATCTCAAAGAGATTTCATTAACGTCCTGACGATCTCTGGAATATCTCAACAAATCATTTCACGCTGTTCAGTTTCACTCCCGACGAAATTCCCACGATATTCCATTCGCTTCCATTATTCTCAATTCAGTTATTGCAGCAGCATTGGAAACACAGAAAACACAGAAGTTCTATATCAACTCAACACAATAAACCGAGCAACACACCCACACACACACCCACAGATTAAAACACAGACATTGAGAAAACAGACTGGGGAATTCCCCCACACAAAAGATGTTTTTTTTATTTCTTCCCAAAATAAACATTTTATTTTTATAAATAAAAGGAAAGGGAATAAACAAATAAAAAAAGTTCAGAAAACAATCCTTACATTTCTGTATCAAACACAGACAATAATGATGGCGGTAACTACATACATTCTGTGTTGTTCTTCTTACTTTAAACATTTATTTCAAACAGCCGAATTTTAGTTTTGAAGAAAAAAAAAACAAAAGCAACGAAAACTTTAAAGCTGACCTTGTAGAATGTAAATAAATGAAATTAGGTTTTTGGGTGTGTTGTCTCTCTGAACCTGGACATTGTGGGTGATTTATGTTGTTGTCGATTTACTGAGATCATTAAGTTGAATAGATGTCGTGGGCTGGTGGTGTGTTCATCCATACAATTCAGACCTATTTACGTATCTATCTATCTATCTATCTATCTATCTATCTATCTATCTATCTATCTATCTATCTATCTATCTATCTATCTATCTATCTATCTATCTATCTATCTATCTATCTATCTATCTATCTATCTATCTATCTATCTATCTATCTATCTATCTATCTATCTATCTATCTATCTATCTATCTATCTATCTATCTATCTATCTATCTATCTATCTATCTATCTATAAATCCATCCATCCATCCATTCATTCACCCATCCATCCATCCACCCATCCACCCATCCTTTCACCCATCCACACATCCATCCATCCATCCATCCATCCATCCATCCTTTCACCCATCCATCCATCCATCCATCCATCCACCCAAAAGGTTAGTTCGTCTTTAAAGAATATTTTTGGAGGGGGGGGGTGAAAAAGGAGGGGGGAGTGTTTGCTAGATTTCATAAAAAAAATCTATGCAAGAAAAACATGGCAACACTTTCCGCCAAGACCAACACAAGCAGAAACAAAGAGGGGCATCATTCCCCGGGCGCTACTCAAAAAGGGGCGCCCAATGGTATAGTTTACAAATAGTATTATATGGTTTTCAAATGGTGTGGGGGCTGGGGCGCTAGAAAGGTCTTGTGCCCCGGGCGCGAGTTAAGCTCGCTTACGTCTTGAACCCAAGTAAATAATGTAAAATGTCTGTGTTTAGAAAGTGAGATTTTGTTTATTGTTTCAGTATTTGTCTTTCTCCTTATGGTAATAATTCATGTTTTTACTAATCAGTCTTTCATTTGTCCATATATATTCTGCCAGTTCTTCACCCTCCGTTGGAATGAAGGATCGGTTACTACTGCCTCAACATAATTAACCTTTTTTCCCGGTAATTTATTATAAAAAACAAGATTTAACATTGATGTCTGTTATGAATGCAATAGTTATAAACCCAGACGTAGAAAATTAAAACGAAACGAAATTCCCATAAACCTAACCATCTTTCTGCCAAACTAATAATATGATTTAAAAAAAAAATAAATAAAAGATTTTTAAATTTCAATTTCATGTCTAGAATTCAAGATGTCCGCCAGGGATGACTGGATATGACGTCATTCAGAAGCCCTAATCGATGTCCTGTCTGGATCAATCGATTATATCAAGTCTATGAACGATCACAACCGTGAGTCGATAAGGTTTAAGGGGACATAATGTTTACCTAAAATTAACTCCCCTTTGCTGTCCCTGTGGACGACAGCTCTGTCAGTTTTATTCCTGTCATCTCCGGTACCGGACATTACAGACGTAATCAAGACATATGTATGATCAATTTGTTCTATGACGATTGTGTGTGTGTGTGTGTGGGGGGGGAACTCTGATATGTACTGAAATAAGATTTTTGTCACGAGTTAAGGTTCATGGCCTTACCTCGCTCTTCTCCCCCGACCCCCACCACCACCGCTATCTGATTTCGCCACTCAGCGAAAACAAGGGCACTTTATTGCCAGGATTTGCTTGTAGAGTTATGGGCCGATAGTATCCACCCCACCCCCATACACTCTTCCAATTCCTGTATATCTTTCATGGATATTTCATTGATCGAGATGATGCCACAGAAATAATTCACATAGATCCTGATATATCCCATCACCCACACATGGAGACATTTCATTTTCACGGACATTACACAACCTCACACGGAAGCACCCACACTCTCAGACACACCCAGCCACAGACATCACCACAGACACGCCCGCACCCACATGCAGACACGCCCACATTAAGACACAGACACGACAACACTCACTCACTCACTCACACACAGACATAAAGTCACGCACAGATACGCCTACACTCACATACAGACACGCCCAACGACCTACTTATCTACCCTAAGCAAGAACGATAAAAGTCTACATTTTAAAAAACCACGAGTTATTTCTCATGTAAGCCCCCTCCCCCAACCTCTGCCTCCCCCCCCCCCCAATTTGACCAATGGCTCTCAAAAGTCAGCACACACAGTCCGGTTCCTGGCTAGCCACAATATCAAATGAAGCGTTTTTAAGTCGAACTAGCTTAATCCATATATTGCGTTCTGACAGTATGGCTTAATACACTCTTCTGATATATCTTCTTATCTTACAACGTCGAAGGGGATTGTCGGTCTCTAAATCTACTCTAGTTCCTAACAAGGCCAGTTACATACTTTGCCGAACGGGAACTCGGCATTCTATAGAATGCCAAGGCAATGTATGAAATAGCGATTTATTTCATACTTTGCCTGACAAATTCAGGCATTTTATACGTTGCCTAAGCATTCTATAGAATGCCGGATTTCACACTTTGCCGGTAACACACACACATATATATATATATATATATATATATATATATATATATGAAACATTTGGGCGTTATGCTAGCCACACAATATCTTATCGTCATTTTTAATCTTCCTCAATGGGCCCCCCCTTAAGGGCCTAGGACACTTTTCTTACCCCACGACCATTTAGAGCCATGGCAGCTTAGACCAAGATGTGTGTTAGGCTGGTCTGGCTTATAACGCTTTAATTATTTTGTATGGATTGCATGATGTTCTTGATGTGTTTTCCCAGCCAAAATGGTGGAAGTTGAAAACATAACTTGCTTTGTTCTAAAGGTGCTACTACTTTTTTATTCTAGAGGTGCTGCTACTTGCTTTTTTCTAAAGATGCCACTACTTACTTTGTTCTAAAGGTGCTACTACTTTTTTGTTCTAGAGGTGCTGCTACTTGCTTTGTTCTAAAGGTGCTACTACTTACTTTGTTCTAGAGGTGCTGCTACTTACTTTGTTCTAAAGGTGCTACTACTTACTTTGTTCTAAAGGTGCTACTACTTACTTTGTTCTATAGGTGCTACTACTTACTTTGTTCTAAAGGTGCTACTACTTACTTTGTTCTAAAGGTGCTACTACTTACTGATTCTCAGACTCACTAACAGAGACGGACTAAGGTCGGTTGAGACCCGGGCTAAAGATACATTAGGGCCCATACAAAATGAACGACAGCAAAAGAGCCTTTATTCCCTGTGCATTTGCACTTTCTGGGGGCCTAACCAATCGGGGCACCCATGCGCGTCTTGTGCGCCCCCTGAATAGTCAGGTGAACGTTTGATTTGAAACAATTCAACGACTTGTTACTCCTTCTGTTTCACTATACGCTGCAGCTAGAGGGGACAGTTTGTGTAGCTCTCACTCTATACCCACACTACAGTTGTGTCAGCTATGACCATACCCACTCTACAGTTGTGTCAGCTATGACCATACCCACTCTACAGTTGTGTCAGCTATGACCATACCCACTCTACAGTTGTGTCAGCTATGACCATACCCACTCTACAGTTGTGTCAGCTATGACCATACCCACTCTACAGTTGTGTCAGCTCTGAGCATACCCAAACTACAGTTGTGTCAGCTATGACCATACCCACTCTACAGTTGTGTCAGCTATGACCATACCCACTCTACAGTTGTTTCAGCTATGACCATACCCACTCTACAGTTGTGTCAGCTATGACCATACCCACACTACAGCTGTGTCAGCTATGACCATACGCACACTACAGCTGTGTCAGCTATGACCATACGCACACTACAGCTGTGTCAGCTATGACCATGCATGGCGTTATTAGGGCCGGACCAAGGCAATAAAATGATACTTGCTTTTGATCAAAAGGTAAGTACATACTAAGTATGAATTAAGTATAAATTAAGTATAAATTATAAACTTAGTATAGCTAAGCAAAGACTGATCATAAACTTAGTATAACTAAGTAAGAATTCAGAATGAATAAAGTATACAAAGTATAATCTAAGTATTAAGTAAGTATAAACGAAGTAAAAACTGAGTATAAGCTAAGTATAGTTTAAGTATGAACAAAGTATAAACTAAATATAAACTCAGTATAAACTCTGTATAAACTCTATATAAACTAAGTATAAACTAAGTATAAACTAAGTATAAACTAAGTGTAAACTAAGTATAATCTAAGTGAACCTATACACCAGTAGTAAACGAAATCCCCCCCCCCCCCCCATTTTATAAAGTAAAACTGACCAACATCCTCAGTTCACCTAATAGAAATAATTCTCTGACATTTAGATGGAGTTACCAGGACACACCACCACGATACAGTGTTGTCACCAGGACACATCACCACGATACAGTGTTGTCACCAGGACACACACCACCATGATACAGTGTTGTCAACCAGGACACACCACCACGATACAGTGTTCTCACCAGGACACACCACCACGATACAGTGTTGTCACCAGGACACACACCACCATGATACAGTGTTGTCACCAGGACACACCACCACGATACAGTGTTGTCACCAGGACACACCACTACGATACAGTATTGTCACCAGGACACACCACTACGATACAGTGTTGTCACCAGAACACACCACCACGATACAGTGTTGTCACCAGGACACAACACCACGATACAGTGTTGTCACCAGAACACACCACCACGATACAATGTTGTCACCAGGACACAACACCACGATACAATGTTGTCACCAGGACACAACACCACGATACAGTGTTGTCACCAGGACACACCACTACGATACAGTATTGTCACCAGAACACACCACCACGATACAATGTTGTCACCAGGACACAACACCGCGATACAGTGTTGTCACCAGGACACAACACCACGATACAGTGTTGTCACCAGGACACACCACCAAGATACAGTGTTGTCACCAGGACACACCACCAAGATACAGTGTTGTCAACAGAGTTTTGAGAACCGCTGATTTGAAAAACAAGCAAAAATTAAGCCTGTAAAAACAGGACGTTTTAGAGCATTTTCATGTATAGAGAGGGAAGTAAGTCATGTTTAATAACTGTTACAAAAATAAATAATGATTTCGCCCCTTTGTTTAGCTTATAATCTATATATAATATATAAGCCCTTTAGGAGCCCTGAAGCCCGGCCCTGAGAGGTTCTATCGCGAAATGAACTTTTGATGTACACATGGCAGGACAAGACCTACAAAATGATACATACATCATGGGTCTAGGACGTATGGTTGCTGAGATCTAGGGCGCTCCTTTGTTAATATAGCTTATATAGTAAAAAACGGTACTTTATAAGCCCCCTTTTACGGCCCTCAGAGGTCAGATCGCGAAATGAATTTTTGCTGCACACATGGCAGGCCAAGACCTACAAAATGATATATACATCATGGGTCTAGGACTTGTGGTTGTTGAGATCTAGGGTGATGACGGACAGACAGACAGACAAAACGGGGACAATAGAGCATTTTTTTTCGAAAATGCTCTAAAACGTGATCCTGGCTTCACTTTTACTCCACCAGCAGCTACACATCACTTGGGGTAGCTTTGTTTAGTTATCTCTCTCTCTAGTCTCTCTATCTCTAGTCTCTCTATCTCTAGTCTCTCTATCTCTATCTCCCCTAACCTGAGCCCCCACATTCCTACAAGAGACATGGAACTTGTCCGAGTTTCTGCAAAAGGCCAGGCTGTAACAAATAAAATGAACATCCAGTGATAACAAATATCAAAGCTGCAATAAGGACAGGTCCAGCTAAAAGGGAAGCAGCCATCTTGTTTCTATTGTTTGTTTCGTCGGGAAGTTTTCTCAATTTTTAAGGGACATCACAACAATTGAAAAATATACAAAATATTGTGCTGAAGGCTCGGTCCCCGGACATTATTTTACATGGCCTTGACCTCTCGTCTACACATTACACACGTCTGACCCGGCCTTGACTACTCGTCTACACATTACACTCGTCTGACCTGGCCTTGACCACTCGTCTACACATTACACACGTCCCGACCCTGCCTTGACCACTCGTCTACACATTATACACGTCTGACCCGGCCTTGACTACTCGTCTACACATTACACACGTCTGACCCGGCCTTGACTACTCGTCTACACATTACACTCGTCTGACCCGGCCTTGGCCACTCGTCTACATATTACACTCGTCTGACCTGGCCTTGACTACTCGTCTACACATTACACACGTCCCGACCCTGCCTTGACCACTCATCAACATATTACACAGTGTGACCCTGCCTTGATCACTCATCTACACATTACACACTTCTGACCCGGTAATGACCACTCGTCTACACATTACACACGTCTGACCCAGCCTTGACCACTCGTCTACAAATTTAACACTTCTGCCTCGGCCTGGACCACTTGTCTACACACATCTTGAAAAAGACAAACAATAATCTAAACGTGATATTTAATGCCTCGCTTTATTTTTTTCCATTTAGGAATTGGGTTAAGAAATAACGGTTAATTAGCCTTAAGATTGAATGACTTTCCCGGCAAGCAATAAACACTGGCCAGTTTGGACTTTTCGGGCTAAAGATTCGGCCAAACGAATTTTTTTTTCAACACGCCATCAGTCAGATTTTTCCTTTTTTTCCCCGTCCTCGCTCCACTTCAATGACGTAATCGTGATTTTCTTTTCTTACTCTCGTGGAATGAAGCTCAGAGTCAGGCCAGTCGGGGTGAAGGAAAGTAAGAGAGAGAGACAGATAGAGATAGATAGATAGAGAGAGAGATAGAGAGAGTGAAATGTAGGAAGATGGACGATTGTAGTGGTGAGCAAAGACTAGCCTGGACTGACCAATTCTAAAACGACCAATCTCGCCCGCCCCTAACCCCCCCCCCCCACCTACACAATGTTTGCAAACAAAAAAAAACCAGAAGAAGAAATGAACTAATAAATAACGTGGAGTATTCCAATGAGGGAGGGACGGGGGGAAGATAGAGAGGAGAGAGTGAGAGAGAGGGGGGAGATAGAGAAGGAGAGAGTGAGAGAGAGGGGGAGATAGAGAAGGAGAAAAGGAGTAAGAGGGGGAGATAGAGAAGGAGAGAGTGAGAGAGGGAGAGATAGAGAAGGAGAGAGTGAGAGAGAGGGGAGATAGAGGAGAGAGTGAGAGAGGGGAGAGATAGAGAAGGAGAGAGTGAGAGAGAGGGGGGAGATAGAGGAGAGAGTGAGAGAGAGGGGGGAGATAGAGAAGGAGAGAGTGAGAGAGGGGAGAGATAGAGAAGGAGAGAGTGAGAGAGGGGAGAGATAGAGGGGAGAGATAGAGAAGGAGAGAGTGAGAGAGAGGGGGGAGATAGAGGAGAGAGTGAGAGAGAAGGGGGGAGAAAGAGAGAGAGAAAGACAGAGAGGGGGAGAAAGAGAGAAAGAGAGAGAGAGAAGGGGGGAGAAAGAGAGAGAGAAAGACAGAGAGGGGGAGAAAGAGAGAGAGAAAGACAGAGAGGGGGAGAAAGAGAGAGAGAAAGACAGAGAGGGGGAGAAAGAGAGAGAGAGTGAGAGAGAGGGGGATAGGGAGAGGGGGAGAAAAAGAGAGAGAGAGAGGCAAACAGAAAAGAGTGAAGATGCCGACAGTCCGGTTCAGCATGAAGACAACTTGGTAACAGACTGAGTTATAAATACATTTCAGTTGATATGTTGTTGATATGATATTCTCTCAAACAATGGGAGGGGGGGGGGGACGGGAGGTGGCAAAAGTGTGTCGTCTGGTGCTAGGTGAAGTGTTTTTATTGGCTGATGTGTTAAATTGGGTTGAACCATTTCTTTTGGACAGCGTCAATCGTTTGAGTACCATGTTGTGTAGTATTTATTTATTCACGTTGGGCATCTCAAATGTATTAGTGGAAATCAAAAGCATATAGATATTTAGTCGGCTGGCCAATCATTTCCTGTGTTATTCGAGTTGTTTCAATGACATTACATCTTGACCTAATCTCTATCTTTGCCTGACATTTAATAGGATGACGTTGATGTGAAACACAAATAATATCTATCTATCTAATCTATCTATCTATCTATCTATCTATCTATCTATCTATCTATCTATCTATCTATCTATCTATCTATCTATCTATCTATCTATCTATCTATCTATCTATCTATCTATCTATCTATCTATCTATCTATCTATCTATCTATCTATCTATCTATCTATCTATCTATCTATCTATCTATCTATCTATCTATCTATCTATCTGTCTATCTGTCTGTCTGTCTGTCTGTCTGTCTGTCTATCTATCTATCTATCTATCTATTTATCTATCTGTCTGCCTGTCTGTCTGTCTATCTACCTCGATCTATCCATATTCCTAACTACACATCTATCGAACTATCCGTGCATCCATTAATCTACCACGAATCCAACATTTTACCCATCAATCTATCCACTCAAGCAACTATCCACCCATCCAACTATCCACCCATCCAACTATCCACCCATCCAACTATCCACCCATCCAACTATCCACCCATCCAACTATCCACCCATCCAACTATCCACCCATCCAACTATCCACCCATCCAACTATCCACCCATCCAACTATCCACCCATCCAACTATCCACCCATCCAACTATCCACCCATCCAACTATCCACCCATCCATCTATCTACCCATCCAACTATCCACCCATTAATATATATTTTTTCCTTTATACATCTGCTCATCAGTGGATCGATCCATGCACCTATTTACTCATTCGTATTTCAATTCATCTATCTTACACACTGGTGTAAAAGTGTGTTATTAAATTCTAGTACAAAATATTTATGTGCATTCGTTGTTTACTCCAAAAGTGAGCAAGCTATTCATACACTTGTTTGTTTAAGAATATGCAATACATAAAAAAAACAACACAATACGAACTTGAATATACCAACTAAAAGAAATAACAAAAATGGATCTGTTTACTTAAAGCTAGGCCTAACGACCCACATTTAGCCCCTCCCCCCGCCGCCCCCACCCCCAGATCTACTCTATATTCAAACTCTTTCTCTGGTAGTAAATGGATGTTGTAATGTTTACTTTCATTAGATCGCCGGTGACCTCAGTAAAACCTATTGGCTGAAGGCCAGAGATCGGCCATGTTTATGAATACATTGCTGCTATAGAAACGATGATGCTCAAATCATAAAAAGGGGGGGGGGGCGGGGGGCAGAGGTCACTGTGAAAACATTTTTTGATGTGTACACAGGGTAAAATATATAACGGTTGTCGATGTACACACACGAGAGCCTTGCATCTAATGGGTAAAATATACACAGTTACGGTACTCGGTTGAAATCAGAAGGATCGATGCTCACTGGCTTATATCGAATATTTATATAAAAAAGATATTAATGGTAATTAATAAATCGATCAATGATCGATTATATTGTTTTCTAATTACTCATTCTATTCGTGAATGGCTTGGATTTTCAAGAGTGCTATTTTCATACAGTCTTTTCAAAAATACAAATTGTATAATACATATTTGCATCTTTAAAAATTGCATTATTATTTCGTATTGATCGGAATAGTAATGAGTAATCAATAAACAAAATTTAAAAATAAATAAATAAAATGAAATAATAATAACGAGTCTGTGATTAAAAAAATGACATTTTCAATATGGTCTGTAAGTGTTGCGTCCCTCTTTATGTCGTGTAACTCTTTATGTTGTGTTCCTCTTTATGTTGTGTCCCTCTTATGTTGTGTCTCACTTTATGTTGTGCCACTCTTTATGTTGTGTCCCTCTTTATGTTGTGTCTCACTTTATGTTGTGCCACTCTTTATGTTGTGTCACTCTTCATGTTGTATCGCTCTTATGTTGTGTTTTTTAAGTTGTATCACTCTTTATTTTGTGTCACTCTTTATGTTGTGTCACTCTTTATGTTGTGTCAGTCTTTATGTTGTGTCGCTCTTTATGTTGTGTCCCTCTTTATGTTGTGTCCCTCTTTATGTTGTGTCACTCTTTATGTTGTGCCACTCTTTATGTTGTGTCCCTCTTTATGTTGTGTCCCTCTTTATGTTGTGTCTCACTTTATGTTGTGCCACTCTTTATGTTGTGTCCCTCTTTATGTTGTGTCCCTCTTTATGTTGTGTCAGTCTTTATGTTATGTCTCTCTTTATGTTGTGTCGCTCTTTATGTTGTGTCCCTCTTTATGTTGTGTCCCTCTTTATGTTGTGTCCCCCTTTATGTTGTGTCCCTCTTTATGTTGTGTCTCACTTTATGTTGTGCCACTCTTTATGTTGTGTCATTCTTTATGTTGTGTCGCTCTTTATGTTGTGTCGCTCTTTATGTTGTGTCACTCTTCATGTTGTATCGCTCTTATGTTGTGTTTTTTATGTTGTGTCACTCTTTATGTTGTGTCACTCTTTATGTATGATTGTGTGTATAATAATGACAGAGATATTAGATCCCCCAATCACAATCAATCTCGATCGGTGTTACCTACGAGTTGAATAAAACATTTTCAGACATGACAACATTACAACATTTTCAGACATTACAACATTACAACATTTTCAGACATGACAACATTACAACATTTTCAGACATTACAACATTACAACATTTTCAGACATTACAACATTTTCAGACATTACAACATTACAAGACATCATTTTTCTTAGCACTTTACTGTAAAAACAGTTTTTCAATTACTTTGAAGAATAAAAAACATATTACAACACGGTACATCATTTTATCACGTTACATCATTACAACACGGTACATCATTACAACACGGTACATCATTACAACACGGTACACCATTACGTTACATTACATTATTACATCACGTTACATCATTACAACATGTTATACCATCTGATCTACGGTGCATCAATTACATATACGTTACATCATTACAACATCACGTTACATCATTTTTGTTTCTTTCGACACTCAGGATCAAATATTACCTATAACAGCTTTCATAAATCAATTACAGGGACACACATTGAGATTTCACAATCCAACGCTTACCGAACAGCGAAACCAACCCTAAAATAGCACTTCGATACCAAGCACTTTAACCCACACAATGAATAAAGACATAATTATGAAAAATAACCTCTCAGTAACTTCAGACATATTGATTATACCGTAACAACGACAACAGCATACAGCAAATAGTAACCTCCATCCTTCAACACATAAGATAAATATAACCTTCAACACATAAGATGCATCGAAATCCAATCTTCAACACATAAGATACATCCAACTTTCAACATATAAGATGCGTCCAACTTTCAATACATAAGATACATCCAACTTTCAACACATAAGATGCATCCAACTTTCAACATATACGATGCATCCAACTTTCAACACATGAGATACATCCAACCTTCAACACATAAGATGCATCCAACTTGTAACACATAAGATACACCCAACCTTCAACCCAAAAGATACATCCAAATTCATCCTTCAACTCTTAAGATACATAAAACCTACAACATAGAACTTACATAACCCAGTCAATTCCTTCATCAACCTACAACATAGAACTTACATGACCCAGTCAATTCCTTCATCGGTTTTGGGCACTGGATAGCGGTCAGCTACGGACACAATTTTGCTACCAGTTTGTTTCAAGAACTCGTGCACTGCCGACCCTGGTAACAACCCAATCCTTATGTCTTGCAGCTGAAAGTAATCAAACAGCATTGTATGAGTCCCAGTACAGCATGAATTTATGACTGGACATTTTTTAAAAAATAGACTGACGTTGAATGACATGATTTACTTACAACCGAATTACATGGTAAATACAGTATGAGTTTATGAATGGAATTTTTTAAAACAGTAGACTGACATTGACTGACATCTTGATTCTCACAACTAAATTACAACAGTAAGACCTCGCTTAACACTGTTTCGTTTAGCGCTGTTTCGGTTTTAACGCTCTTTTATTTGAATTGTGGGATTCCCCGAAATTGCACATGCAGAGTTAGGTTTCCCGATATCTGAAGCAATTGATCTGTGTTTCGTCTTTCCTGCGTTGATATACAAATGTGTTTCAAACATTTGGTTATTGTTTTAGAAAAACTACAATATCCTGAATGCTGTAGAAAACATAAACTTTTCTTGGAATGAGTTAACAGAAATATGTTTGAAAGCGGGGGGGGGGGGGGGGGTGGAAGAAAATTTGGCCAGATTTAAACAAGGGCGGTGACACTGGACACACTGTCGATATGAATAAAATAGTGGAATAAATAGTGGAATTAATAGTGGAATAAATAGTGGAATTAATAGTGGGATTAATAGTGGAATAAATAGTGGAATAAATAGTGGAATAAACAGTGGAATAAATAGTGGAATAAATAGTGGAATAAATAGTGGGATTAATAGTGGAATAAATAGTGGAATTAATAGTGGAATTAATAGTGGAATAAATAGTGGAAAAAATAGTGGAATAAACAGTGGAATAAATAGTGGAATAAATAGTGGATTTAATAGTGGAATTAATAGTGGAATAAATAGTGGAAAAAATAGTGGAATAAATAGTGGAATAAATGGTGGAATAAATGGTGAAATAAATAGTGGAATTAATAGTGGAATAAATAGTGGAATAAATAGTGGAATTAATAGTGGAATAAATAGTGGAATAAATAGTGGAATTAATAGTGGAATAAATAGTGGAATAAATAGTGGAATTAATAGTGGAATAAATAGTGGAATAAATGGGGAATCAATAGGTCGACCTAATGTTAAATAAATGTTGGCAATTAATGAGTGAATAAATAGTGGAATAAATGGTGGAATAAATAGTGGAACAATTAGTGAAATAAATAGTGGAATAAATAGTGAAATAAATAGTGGAATTAATAGTGGAATAAATAGTGGAATAAATGGTGGAATAAATAGTGAAATAAATAGTGGAATAAATAGTGGAATAAATGGTGGAATAAATAGTGGAATAAATAGTGAAATAAATAGTGGAATAAATAGTGAACTAAATAGTGGAATGAATAGTGGAATTAATAGTGGAATTAATAGTGAAAGAAATAGTGGAATAAATAGTGGAATAAATAGTGGAATGAATAGTGGAATAAATAGTGAAATAAATAGTGAAATAAATAGTGGAATTAATAGTGGAATAAATAGTGGAATAAATAGTGGAATTAATAGTGGAGCTAATAGTGAAATAGTGAAATAAATAGTGGAATTAATAGTGGAATAAATGGTGGAATAAATAGTGAAATAAATAGTGGAATAAATAGTGGAATAAATGGTGGAATAAATAGTGGAATAAATAGTGGAATAAATGGTGGAATTAATAGTGGAATTAATAGTGGAATAAATAGTGAAATAAATAGTGGAATTAATAGTGGAGTTAATAGTGGAATAAATAGTGGAATAAATTGTGGAATAAATAGTGGAATAAATAATGGAATAAAAATGGAATAAATAATGGAATAAATAGTGAAATAAATAGTGGAATTAATAGTGGAATTAATAGTGGAATTAATAGTGGAATTAATAGTGAAATAAATAGTGAAATAAATAATGAAATAAATAGTGAAAAAAATAGTGAAATAAATAGTGGAATAAATAGTGAAATAAATAGTGAAATAAATAGTGAAATAAATAGTGGAATTAGCGAAGCAAACAGGTTTGGATGAGGTAAATGTGGAAGTTGTCGAAGAAATGGTGCCAGAAACAGCAGCAAGTCTTCCTAATGATGAGCTCAAGGAATTAGTGGACCAAGAAGAACACAAAAATATTCAAAGTAATGATTCTGAAGAAGAGCAAAAAGAACTTTCAACAGCGTTTCTATAAACGATTTTGACCACTATAACAGATATTATGGATTAATTTATTGAAAATGACCCAAATTTTGACAGAAGTTCAAATGGCAAGACGGGGAGTTATGGATGCCTTATCCACTTACCATCAACTTCTTACAGAGGAAAACGCAAATTACACTAGATACCTTCTTGATAAAAAACTCAGAAAATTGAAAATACAGAAGAGATTGAATGACCTTAAATGTAAACATACTGACTTAGAATTTTACTTATTTTTATATGTATATTCGTTTATTATGTTTCTATATTTGTAAGAAATAAATGTTTGCTTCATTGTTATGAAAAACATAATTAATAAATTTAATGGTAAAATACCTGATCAATTTTTGACCCATCTTCCCCTAACCCCACTATTTACATGATGAGATAACCTCGTTTAACGCTGTTTCATTTTACGCTCTTCTTTGATGGAACGTTTACCCCGCGTTAAGCGAGGTCTTACTGTATATGGTCATTACTGCTTGTTTATGACTGGACATAATAAACAAACATTCAAAAACATTTTGCTAAACTGGGTCATATTTTGTATACTTATGCATGGAGGATATAAGATGACAAAATAAAAAGACTTTTGAAAAACAAAATGAGCTTACAATTTAGTACACTTTTGATAACATCGAAATCAAAATTAAAAAGAAATTCGAATAACAATAAAAGTAAAAAGAAAACAACAACACCAAAGGCTGACGTTTAAAACTTGTAATTAGAAGAAATAAAACTTGTAATTAGATGAAATCAAACTTGTAAAAAGAAGAAATCAAACTTGTAAATAGAAGGAATCAAACTTGTAAATAGAAGAAATCAAACTTGTAAATAGAAGGAATCAAACTTGTAAATAGAAGAAATAAAATATGTAAAATGAAGAAATTACACATGTAAAGATTATACTTTATTATTTATGAACTCAAATGAAATACACACACTCTCTCTCACACACACACTCTCTCTCTCTCTCTCTCTCTCACACACACACACACACTCTCTCTCACACACACATACATACACATTTTTTTAACATCTCTCTTTTCTAGGTTTGAGTTGTAGTGACGTAAGAAATCTTCTGACAATGAACTTCATCATGCATAATAATGTCAGCGGTTGATCCTAGAATGTCATCATTTCAAAACTAATGTCATCATTTCAAAACTAATGTCATCTTTGCACGTATAAACACTGATGTCATCTGCCTGTCCTTATACTGTGAGTGTTTATATGACTTACAAAAAACCAAAGATTCAATGTCTGTCCACTTCATGATATTATCTAATCCAGGCAAGGACTAAGCCATACTATTTTAAATCCATTACAAACATTTAACTAAAAGTAGACAATTACATTAGTTGCCATGGTTACACGTCTTACAGAGGTAGTCAAGCAAATAATGCCGGTGTCTGAAATCGGGGATTGAGTCTGAATATTTCCCTCGTGGCTCACAAGTTCAGCTAGGTTCCGTGCTCACCAGTAGAAGAGGCTTCGTGCTCACATGTTTAGCGAGATCCGTGCTCACTAGTAGAAGAGGCTTCGTGCTCACCAGTAGAAGAGGCTTCGTGCTCACCAGTAGAAGAGGCTTCGTGATCACATGTTTAGCAAGCTCCGTTCTCATCTGTTTAGCAAGTTCCGTGATCATCAGTTTAGTAAGTTCCGTGCTCATCAGTTTAGTAAGTTCCGTGCTCATCAGTTTAGTAAGTTCCGTGCTCACCAGTTTAGCAAGTTCTGTGCTCATCTGTTTAGCAAGTTCCGTGCTCATCAGTTTAGCAAGTTCCGTGCTCATCAGTTTAGTAAGTTCCGTGCTCATCGTTTTAGTAAGTTCCGTGCTCACCAGTTTATTAAGTTCCGTGCTCATCAGTTTAGTAGGTTCCGTGCTCACCATTTTAGTAGGTTCCGTGCTCACCAGTTTAGTAAGTTCCGTGCTCATCAGTTTAACCAGGCTTCATACTTTCATACTAACAAGTAGAAGAGGATCCGTAAAGCAGAGAAAGCTCACAGTTCTAGAAATCAAACTTTCTTTGACATTGCAACTCGGCTACTGAGACATGCAGTTCCAGTTCCGTTGCCCTGTACCCCCATGAATTTATTTGTGCAACTTAAAGCAACATGAGATTATAGAATCCACATGGTGTCTACGTAGGGTTGCCATATTTTTTCACGGACCAACCGGGACAATTCTGTCTTTTTTACTTTAGGTTTAGGGATGTCGGTTCCGGTATGAAAACACTAATGTAAAAACACTTAAAATATAGAATAGATAATCTTTGTTATTTTATTCATAATGGTACACAAACATGATATTTTTACAAAACAAAACAGTTTTCTTCTTGTTGTACCACTCGCATTTTTCACTTCTGTAAATTTGTATTACTGTGTTACTTACCAAAATGTTACTGATCACACAAGAGCAGCTTAATCATTCTCTAATATAATAATTTTGCTCAATTATTTCCAAGAAACTGTGCCCTGAATCTAAACCGGGACAATTTCAACAACCGGGCGGGACACCGGGACAACCCAGTATATCCGGGACTGTCCCGGTAAAACCGGGACGTATGGCAAGCCTATGTCTACGCCTTTGAGAGTTGTAATGTGTAAATAACTACTCTTTATAAATTGACAGGTTTGTACATAATTTATTTAGTGTTGATTTTAATTCAGAAGTTGTTTTTTTAAGATATCAGTACAACTCTCTATTTTATTCCATTTATTTACTCGATGTACATGCTATGGCCTGCATCCACGAAAACTCTCTTTCTGACCTGATAAAACTCGAGATTTGTATTTTTGTCGTATTTTATGAATGTGTTGGCGAAACATTATTCAAAAGAAAATTTGTTGAGTAAATATTTTAACCAGAAAAGTCAAATTTAATACTGAATTAAATAACTAATTAATAGTCCTTTCACTGAAATATTAAATTTGCCTTTGTTCTATGCATCGGGTTGAATTTTTATGAAAGCTTTTGATAGATTAAAAATTAAACAAAAGAGCTTTAATAAAAAGTAACTTTTTCACGAAGAGAGTTCATATAGTTTACTTTTTCTATGGTTTACTCCATCAAATGCGGGTTTATTTAAACCCACTTTGCCTTCTCAATTTTATCAGTTGATCATAATCCATAGACTTTGTTTCAAATATACCAGAAATGGCCGCGGATGAGGTCTGTGTGTGCCGTTTTTGGCCAACATCAACATATACACGCGGTGGCCACTCAGAACGTCTGTGATTGTTGACATATACCTGGGGCGACAACTCAGAACGTCTGTGATTGTTGACAGAAGATCTGTGAGAGCCTCTTTCCGGTTTTTCCCCTTTAGTAAAAAAGACTTTTAAAAGCCGCAAACTTTAAAATTGATAAAAAATTTACCGAAAAAAAAAACAACAGAAATTAATTCATAGAAAAAAAAAATCCGGCTGATTGTGAGCCAAACAGAACACAAAGAAAGAATCAGGTTTTGGTCACCTGGATCAATACATTAGATTATCTCGTGAGTTGTGTGCGATGAACGCATACATTACTTTTATTTACCTCGACTAAAGAAGTCGATATGATCAAATAGATTAAAATAGTGGACGACTGCTCTTAAACAAATTCAGACCAAAGTAAAAAAAAAATGATATTTCTAGAATAAAAGAAAAGAGGTGAACTATCTGTCTGACAAATAATTTCATGGATTTCAAAACAGAAACAATAAACCAGTGGAGTCGATATAGGCCCCACATAGCCCACAGCTGGTGAATAAGTGGGACCCGGGGTTTTAGGCCCCCCCCACAATAGACCGAAAATAAAGATTTAGGTCCAACACAAACACTGTATGGGAAAGGCCCCCGTCCAACACAAAGACTGTATCATGAGGGCCCCCGTCCAACACAAACACTGTATCGTGAGGGCCCCGTCCAACACAAACACTGTATCATGAGGGCCCCCGTCCAACACAAACACTGTATCATGAGGGCCCCTCTAAGCAATAAGTCCCCGTCCGTAGTTCATTATATACATTTATACTCAGAAATGTTTTGCGCTCAGTAAAGTCCTTTGTCAAGAAGAAATGTTTATCTCTAACAACACTGTAACCAACACTATCTCCACATCCTGAACACGCACTGACCTTGGCATGTAGCCTGATGTAATGGGCGTTGAACTGGGGGAGAGGAGGGGGGCACGTCTGATATTTTGAAACATTTATATCTGTTTTAAATCATTGCAACATTTTTTTTAAAATACATAATAGCGAGCCCGAGACATGAAAGAAAAATACATTTATACGTGTCTCTGTAAGATGTAATTGTGTAGGGAAAAACCAACAACACTTAAGACAATATGGGCAATTGGACATAACAGATGTTACCTCACATCTAGACATTGGTGCAACATGTATTATATAGGCAAGTTGACATAACAGATGTTACCCCACATTTAGACATTGGTGCAACATGTGTTATATAGGCAAGTGAACATAACAGATGTTACCTCACATCTAGACATTGGTGCAGCATGTGTTATATAGGCAAGTGAACATAACAGATGTTACCTCACATCTAGACATTGGTGCAACAAGTGTTATATAGGCAAGTGAACATAACAGATGTTACCTCACATCTAGACATTGGTGCAACATGTGTTATATAGGCAAGTGAACATAACAGATGTTACCTCACATCTAGACATTGGTGCAACATGTGTTATATAGGCAAGTGAACATAACAGATGCTAAATCACATCTAGACATTGGTGCAACATGTGTTATATAGGCAAGTGAACATAACAGATGTTCCCTCACATCTAGACATTGGTGTAACATGTGTTATACAGGCAAGTTGACATAACAGATGTTACCCCACATTTAGACATTGGTGCAACATGTGTTATATAGGCAAGTGAACATAACAGATGTTACCTCACATCTAGACATTGGTGCAACATGTGTTATATAGGCAAGTGAACATAACAGATGTTACCTCACATCTAGACATTGGTGCAACAAGTGTTATATAGGCAAGTGAACATAACAGATGTTACCTCACATCTAGACATTGGTGCAACATGTGTTATATAGGCAAGTGAACGTAACAGATGTTACCTCACATCTAGACATTGGTGCAACATGTGTTATATAGGCAAGTGAACATAACAGATGCTAAATCACATCTAGACATTGGTGCAACATGTGTTATATAGGCAAGTGAACATAACAGATGTTCCCTCACATCTAGACATTGGTGTAACATGTGTTATACAGGCAAGTTGACATAACAGATGTTACCCCACATTTAGACATTGGTGCAACATGTGTTATATAGGCAAGTGAACATAACAGATGTTACCTCACATCTAGACATTGGTGCAACATGTGTTATATAGGCAAGTGAACATAACAGATGTTACCCCACATTTAGACATTGGTGCAACATGTGTTATATAGGCAAGTGAACATAACAGATGTTACCTCACATCTAGACATTGGTGCAACATGTGTTATATAGGCAAGTGAACGTAACAGATGTTACCTCACATCTAGACATTGGTGCAACATGTGTTATATAGGCAAGTGAACATAACAGATGTTAAATCACATCTAGACATTGGTGCAACATGTGTTATATAGGCAAGTGAACATAACAGATGTTCCCTCACATCTAGACATTGGTGTAACATGTGTTATAAGACAGGCAAGTTGACATAACAGATGTTACCCCACATTTAGACATTGGTGCAACATGTGTTATATAGGCAAGTGAACATAACAGATGTTACCTCACATCTAGACATTGGTGCAAACATGTGTTATATAGGCAAGTGAACATAACAGATGTTACCCCCACACTTTAGACATTGGTGCAAACATGTGTTAGTATAGGCAAGTGAACATAACAGATGAAAATTACCTCACATCTAGACATTGGTGCAACATAAAAGTTATATAGGCAAGTGAACGTAACAGATGTTACCTCACATCTAGACATTAGTGCAACATGTGCTATATATAGGCAAGTGAACATAACAGATGTTAAATCACATCTAGACATTGGTGCAACATAAAGTGTTATATAGGCAAGTGAACATAACTAGATGTTCCCTCACATCTAGACATTGGTGTAACATGTGTTATACAGGCAAGTTGACATAACAGATGTTACCCCACATTTAGACATTGGTGCAACATGTGTTATATAGGCAAGTGAACATAACAGATGTTACCTGCTAATTAACATAAGTTACATATGTATTGAGAATTAGATACAATTATGTGTAATATTAAACATGAGGCAAGTGAACAGGCTAACAGATGTTACCCCACATTTAGACATTGGTGCAACATGTAAGTTATATGGGCAAGTGAACATAACTAGATGTTACAGCTGTCCACGATCTAGACATTGGTGCAACATGTGTTATATAGGCAAAGGTGAACATAACAGATAGTTACCTCACATCTAGACATTAAGTGCAACATGTGTTATATAGGGCAAGTGAACATAAACAGATGTTACCAATGTGTTATATAAAAATTCACATCTAGACATTGGTGCAACATGTGTTATATAGGCAAGTGAACATAACAGATGTTACCTCATATTTATACATTGGTGCAGCATGTGTTATATAGGCAAGTGAACATAACAGATGTTACCTCACATCTAGACATTGGTGCAACATGTGTTATATAGGCAAGTAATGTAGTTAGATCTAGACATTGGTACAATATGTATTATATAGGCAAGCGAATACATTGGCACAACATGCACTATATAGCCAAGGGAAGACATTGGTATAACATGTATTATATAGCCAAGTGAATAAATTGGTACAACATGTATTATATAGGCAAGTGATGTACAACATGCGTTATATAGGCAAGTGATGTAGTTACCCGTGTATCCTGTATATCGTTATAATTAATCCCGGCATGCTTCCCGGCTATAAAGGCGGCCAGATTGGCTGTGTAGCTGGCTATAATAAATATGGCGGCAAACGCCCAGAAGTTCTGCATCACCTTTAGAAGGCCACAGCTTGGGTGATTTGGTTTTCACGGTATGACCAAAGAGAACGGAGAATACCATGGTCAGCCCCGAGAGCCAGAGAGTGCAGTTCTTGTTCCTCTTCCGGCCCCAAGGGCTTGATCCGAACGGGGAGTTCCACTCTAAACAGGAGCCATGCGCAGACGGCAGTGATGTGGCGGACACGAGGATGGCGAACCAGACTTTGGTGGAGAACGGTTCCAGAAGGCGAGCATGCCTGGTCTCGCGGGTCCGGGCAGAGTAGATGATGGAGAACCCGGATGAAGTAAGGGCCGGTGTGAGTCAGATGACCTTCTCCCTCTGGTTCGTTGAGAATGCGGCCACCGCGAAGTGGGCGGTGTTGTCCGTCAGATCGCGGACGATGCCGGACCACGTGCCGTTGGCCATCTGCTGCCCGTAGGTCTCGTCCTGGACGATGTACAGGGTGAAGTCGAAGTCCAGGTCGGAGGCCAGCTTGTTCAGCAGGTCGATGGTGAGTCCCCGGCAGCACTGGATGACGAACAGGCCGCTCTCGGCCGTGGAGCCGTTCTCGTAGGCCTCGATGGCCTGCCAGACCACTTCCTGGGACTTGACCTTGTTGGTCGAGGTTAAGGCATGGGGTGTCGCTCAGGCACGTACCGTAGTCGTAGTGTGGGGCCTCCGTCATGACGAACGGCTGGACAGGATTCGTGACAACCTTGTAGCGTTTCTTGCCCTCGGTCTCTGCCTGCAGAATGAAAGTGGATTCATTAATGACAGAAGGAGAGTTGATTCATTAATGACAGAAGTAAAATTGATTTATTAATGACAGAATGAAAGCGGATTCAATAATGATAGAAGGAAAGTTGATCGATTAATGATAGAATGAAAGTTGATCGATTAATGACAGAAGGAAAGTTCATGTGTTACTAATTATGATTTATTTATGACAGATCTGTTATTAATCAATTAAAATTGTTTTATTAATGAAAGTTTATCCGTTTATAATAAAAATGTCAATTGATATTTAATAATACCAAAAGTGACAAGATTCTAGTTAGGTAACGCATGTCTAAAATAACAATCATTGCACAACGCTGTGATTTCATAGCCAGTTGTAGCTACATGGGTGTCCGAATAGACAGATCACAATGACATCATGGTCACCATCAATATGACTTTAAAATAATGTCAATGACATTTGAACATTTATCTTTGATAGTCGAAAACATCCCCTGAACAATGTAACTCAGTGGTTCCCAAACTTTTTTGACCCATGGACTCCTTTTTATAGTCAAAACTTGCCCACGGACCCCCAAGTGAAAAACCTACATAAATGCATAGTATAAAAATTACAAATAAAAAAAAACACATTTTGTTGAAGAAGTGTTTATTGAAATTCTAATTTTAGTTTAAAATAAAATAATAAAAAAAAATTAATGATTTGGATGAACTTGAGATGTTTTGAGTGTATTTATGTCTGGCTCAATGTTAGTGAGTTACAACCGCTAATCCCTACACAAACATTAATTTTTAGTCTGTTTCTTTCTCTTTTTTTTGTGTATGTAATGAGGTTCATAACGGCACTGAATCAACTCTCTACCAAATAGTAAGACGGAAAATCAGTCAACAACTTCTGTACAATAACCCATAATACAGAAAATGCAGAATTTAAAATTGGGATCTGTTTTTGTAACCAGAATTTGTCTTATTCTTGCTCAAACAATGGTTTAAGTTCCTCATTTGTGGATATTTCAATAAGCTGCTCCTGTAAGTAAGGATTCATCTGTGTTTGGGAGCTGAGTTTGTCCACGCGCGAAAGGGTTCAACACACAGTAGGGAATATCCAAGTGAAGAATGTCTTCAAATTTTTGGTTCACGTCTGCATGACGAGCCGTTATGTGTTAACAGTAGGCAAGCAAATAATCTCTATATTGCAATTTTTAAACATTTGGAAACAGAGAACATTCTCCTCTTGCCAAGTTTTGTTAGCACAGAAAAAGTTTTGCCACAAACACAGATATTACACTTTTGGTTTTGATTAAATTTAATTGGTCACCTTGTAGTTTCAAATTAGTTTCGTTAAATTTGTCAAATAAATCGGTCATTTTTTAAATTAATTGAATTTTGTTGCAAATCATTGTCTTTGCTTTCCAGGAATTCTAGCACTGACTAACAGAGCACATAAAATCGATTAAAACATAGACCTTTAGATAACCAGTCTTTTTTAAAACAAAGTTGAGAAAATATCTAATTTAAGATATTCCTTCTGATTTTGTGAACTGCTTTCATGACATAATCTAGTACTCCATACAAACGTTAACTAAATTTTTTTCTGACCCAATGATGTCGATGAATGACACAATGGTTTTTTTTTTGTCTATGGACAGAATACACTGAAAATACATTCGGTGCCACATATTAGATATAATATATAATCTTTGTTCGGTGCAGCTTGTTTTAAGTATGCTAGAAAGCCTAGGTGTCTTCCTATCATTGCCGGAGCACCATCAGTAGCAACAGAAATGAAATTAGTCAAGGGTATAGGTTTTACACCGAAAATCTTTTTAATTCAGTACATAACATTTCGCCTTTTGAATTGGTTTCCAAACATTTAGCAAATAACATTCTTGAACAATGTTTCTCCTTTTACAAATTGGTGCGTAATACCTCAATTACAGCTGGTAAAATAAATTCTTCATGCAGCTTTTCAGACTTTGCAATCCATAAAGAAATGTTGAAATGACGGTGTTTTCAAATAGGCCTATTTTTCTTTCACTGTTTGAAAAAACGTTAAATCCTTTTCTTTTTTTGTCAAAGACTGTGAAAATGTGTTTATAGACGTTGTATCAGCATAAAATAGAACTAAGTTCGATGTACGATGTAATACGATGTATAACTAAGTTCGATGTACGATGTAATACGATGTATAACTATTTTACAGTTTATGTTTATATTGTAGAAAACTTAGTGCATGCAGCGGCGTCATTCTTTTCCTGAATAAACGTGTTTTCGGCCATCTGTCTCACACTGTGCCATGCTTATTATTAACTTAATTAATTAGCTGTCGCTAATAGTTTATTTTTTTTTATTTTAATGTTCATAATATTAAAAATGGATCATAATTTTACATTACACCTTATGCGGACCCCCTGAAGATGTTCAGGGACCCCCAAATGAATTTTAATTTTCCACGGACCCCCTGAATGATACCGGGGACCCCTGGGGGTCCGTACGGACCACTTTGGGAACCATTGATGTAACTTATAAGAGTACCTGTATTTATATCTTCACATTTGTGACGTGAAAGTTTGTACTAACACTTACAATATATAAACACTGTTGTCTGCATCTCTCTACATTCTCTATACTCTATAGCTGGTGCTTTAATACATCATTAAGCACAAGTCTAACAGTTTATTGAGAGCTAGCCTTTAACTCTGTTCAACTGTACCTTTGAAAATGTTTATTCAGTACATTTGACATATTATAACATATTCCGTCGTATTAAAACAATTATGTATATACCCTAATCCTTTGTGGCTGCTATGGAAACCAAATGTTTATCTCTTGATCCAATCACAAAACACTGACTTCTCCTGGGAGAGTTTTATCATGTCCTTTCTGCACTAGGGGGTCATGACCTATGTATTTTATTCCCTCACAAAACGAATTAGCAAAGACATAGAGGGCAGCATTGACCAGATGTATGCTAACTCAATTTGAATAGCTGAAGTTATAGCAAGGGAACACCATAAATATTCTGCATACACAAATCTTTGCATCTTAAAATATAACCTAAATAAATCCTGCATGTAGGCTAAATATAGCCTAAAAACAGCCAACATATAGCGTACACAGTGAACAAAATATAGCCTACATATATTCTAAATACAGCCTACATATATTCTAAATACAGCCTACATATATTCTAAATACAGCCTACATATATTCTAAATACAGCCTACGTATAGCCTTAATACAGCCTACGTATAGCCTTAATACAGCCTACGTATAGCCTTAATACAGCCTACGTATAGCCTTAATTCAGCAAACGTATAGCCTTAATTCAGCAAACGTATAGCCTTAATATAGTCTACATATAGCCTTAATACAGCCTACATATATCCTAAATACAGCCTACATAAAGCCTTAATACAGCCTACGTATAGCCTTAATGCAGCCTACGTATAGCATTAATACAGCCTACGTATAGCCTTAATTCAGCAAACGTATAGCCTTAATTCAGCAAACGTATAGCCTTAATATAGTCTACACATAGCCTTAATACAGCCTACATATATCCTAAATACAGCCTACATAAAGCCTTAATACAGCCTACGTATAGCCTTAATACAGCCTACATATATCCTAAATACAGCCGACATATATCCTAAATACAGCCTACATAAAGCCTTAATACAGCCTACGAATAGCCTTAATACAGCCTACATATATCCTAAATACAGCCTACATATATCCTAAATACAACCTACATAAAGCCTTAATACAGCCTACGTATAGCCTAAATACAGCCTACATTTAGCCTAATTATAGTCTAAACATCGACGTTCATTTTTATGCAAAAGAAAATTTACCATCATTGCAGTTACGAAAAAATTATAGATGTGTAAAAACTTAAGTACTCATTGACTGTCTGTTTTCGTTCCCTACCTATTTGAATGTCAGCCAGGTAGTCTGTCGAATTACACAGCTGTGTAAAGTTATTAATTACCTTCAGACTTTTGGCATCTCCTGGCCAGATTATACCGAAAGGTCGAATCTCCTTTCCTTGTACACATCCAATATCCTGCCACACGCTCTGTTTGCCGTCATAGACCAGATTTCTGACGCGATATTTGCTTATGTTCAAATTGCCGTCATCGTCAAATGTTACGTGGCCTGTCAGGCCGTACATGCTAGTTCTTAACAAGGCACTGTGAATAGAAGAATTATAGAACAATATATTTATATCAATACATAAAGTAAGGGACGTTACTGGGCGAGGGCAGAGGGACAGTCCACCACGGGTGGAACTTACTTGGCCACCAAACATGGACGCCATTTCAACACTATAGTACTTTTTGTCACAGAAATATTGCAACATTTTAAAATCCTGGCTCCGTGTGTGCCACAAAAGCTAGTTGGGCCACTGCATAAAATACTTTTATAAATAATTGAAACAGACATGTAAATAATGTGGGCATTGAAGACAGCCATACACCAAGTATGTCTAAATAAAGACAGTCACAAATCAACTAGTCTTAATAAAGACAGTCACAAATCAACTAGTCTTAATAAAGACAGTCACAAATCAACTATGTCTTAATAAAGACAGCCACAAATAAACTATGTCTTAATAAAGACAGCCATACACCAACTATGTCTAAATAAAGACAGTCACAAATCAACTAGTCTTAATAAAGACAGTCACAAATCAACTAGTCTTAATAAAGACAGTTACAAATCAACTAGTCTTAATAAAGACAGTCACAAATCAACTAGTCTTAATAAAGACAGTCACAAATAAACTATGTCTTAATAAAGACAGTCACAAATAAACTAGTCTTAATAAAGACAGTCACAAATAAACTATGTCTTAGTAAAGACAGTCACAAATCAACTATGTCTTAATAAAGACAGTCACAAATAAACTATGTCTTAGTAAAGACAGTCACAAATCAACTATGTCTTAATAAAGACAGTCACAAATAAACTATGTCTTAATAAAGACAGTCACAAATAAACTATGTCTTAATAAAGACAGTCACAAATCAACTATGTCTTAATAAAGACAGTCACAAATCAACTTGTCTTAATAAAGACAGTCACAAATCAACTAGTCTTAATAAAGACAGTTACAAATCAACTAGTCTTAATAAAGACAGTCACAAATCAACTAGTCTTAATAAAGACAGTCACAAATAAACTATGTCTTAATAAAGACAGTCACAAATAAACTAGTCTTAATAAAGACAGTCACAAATAAACTATGTCTTAGTAAAGACAGTCACAAATCAACTATGTCTTAATAAAGACAGTCACAAATAAACTATGTCTTAGTAAAGACAGTCACAAATCAACTATGTCTTAATAAAGACAGTCACAAATAAACTATGTCTTAATAAAGACAGTCACAAATAAACTATGTCTTAATAAAGACAGTCACAAATCAACTATGTCTTAATAAAGACAGTCACAAATCAACTTGTCTTAATAAAGACAGTCACAAATCAACTAGTCTTAATAAAGACAGTTACAAATCAACTAGTCTTAATAAAGACAGTCACAAATCAACTATGTCTTAATAAAGACAGTCACAAATCAACTAGTCTTAATAAAGACAGTCACAAATCAACTATGTCTTAATAAAGACAGCCACAAATAAACTATGTCTTAATAAAGACAGCCATACACCAACTATGTCTAAATAAAGACAGTCACAAATCAACTAGTCTTAATAAAGACAGTCACAAATCAACTAGTCTTAATAAAGACAGTTACAAATCAACTAGTCTTAATAAAGACAGTCACAAATCAACTAGTCTTAATAAAGACAGTCACAAATAAACTATGTCTTAATAAAGACAGTCACAAATAAACTAGTCTTAATAAAGACAGTCACAAATAAACTATGTCTTAGTAAAGACAGTCACAAATCAACTATGTCTTAATAAAGACAGTCACAAATAAACTATGTCTTAATAAAGACAGTCACAAATAAACTATGTCTTAATAAAGACAGTCACAAATCAACTAGTCTTAATAAAGACAGTCACAAATCAACTAGTCTTAATAAAGACAGTTACAAATCAACTAGTCTTAATAAAGACAGTCACAAATCAACTAGTCTTAATAAAGACAGTCACAAATCAACTATGTCTTAATAAAGACAGTCACAAATCAACTAGTCTTAATAAAGACAGTCACAAATCAACTATGTCTTAATAAAGACAGTCACAAATCAACTATGTCTTAATAAAGACAGTCACAAATAAACTAGTCTTAATAAAGACAGTCACAAATCAACTAGTCTTAATAAAGACAGTCACAAATAAACTAGTCTTAATAAAGACAGTCACAAATCAACTATGTCTTAATAAAGACAGTCACAAATCAACTAGTCTTAATAAAGACAGTCACAAATCAACTAGTCTTAATAAAGACAGTTACAAATCAACTAGTCTTAATAAAGACAGTCACAAATCAACTAGTCTTAATAAAGACAGTCACAAATCAACTATGTCTTAATAAAGACAGTCACAAATCAACTAGTCTTAATAAAGACAGTCACAAATCAACTATGTCTTAATAAAGACAGTCACAAATCAACTATGTCTTAATAAAGACAGTCACAAATAAACTAGTCTTAATAAAGACAGTCACAAATCAACTAGTCTTAATAAAGACAGTCACAAATAAACTAGTCTTAATAAAGACAGTCACAAATCAACTATGTCTTAATAAAGACAGTCACAAATCAACTATGTCTTAATAAAGACAGTTACAAATCTACTAGTCTTAATAAAGAGTCACAAATCAAGTATGTCTTAATAAAGACAGTCACAAATCAACTAGTCTTAATAAAGACAGTCACAAATCAACTATGTCTTAATAAAGACAGTCACAGAGCAAATATATTTCATCAGAACATTTTTGTAAGAAAATTAAGCACAATGGAAATTTAAATTTAATTAACTCCCTTGTTATGAAATCCACGCTGGATTTGATTGCCACTTAATAATCGGATTTTCCCGGTACAGATTCCAGTGTCAACCAGCGTGACGGGGCAATGACGATGATTACTATGGCTAGCTCAACTAGGCGGCTGCCTCTCCCATCCCTTGCCACTAATAAAGGAGCACCTTCACCCCCCCCCCCAGTGGCGTAGCGAGCTTAACTCGCGCCCAGGGCACAATACATTTTTAGCGCCCCCCCATTCGAAAACCATAAAATATTATATGTAAAATATACCATTTGGCGCCCCTTTGCGAGTAGCGCCCGGGGCATGATGCCTCCTTGCCCCCCCACTACGCCACTGAGCCCCCTCCCCTCGAGACTTTTTTTTCCCGTTTATCCAATTAAAAATTAAAAATACAAAAAGTTTAATGTGTCATTATTTGTAATAACCAATGTTCAAACCTTAGAGCTACCCACATATTAGATATTATATATACAGCCCCGTAGCGTGAAAATTCTACAGCAGGGGCCAGGCATTCTACAGCAGGGGCCAGGCATTCTACAGCAGGGGCCAGGCATTCTACAGCAGGGGCCAGGCATTCTACAGCAGGGGCCAGGCATTCTACAGCAGGGGCCAGGCATTCTACAGCAGGGGCCAGGCATTCTACAGCAGGGACCAGGCAATAACGGGGGGAGGGAGGGGCAGGTAATACATTTTACTAAGTAGAGCAAATAAGCAGAGGGGGGCCAGACAAAACGCAGGGGGGGCGGCCCCCTTGCCCCCTCCCCCCGCACGCTACGGGCCTGTATATATATATAATAGGTGGTGCTACCTAAGAGATGAGCACTTGTTCTAATGACAAGGAAGTGAGAGTGTTAAACATCCAGGCAGACTGAGGACGACCGGCATTGCTGGCAGTCAAGCGGGTGAAGGAAGAGTAAAGTAATCTGAGCACATGTCAATGGCGCCATATTGGTCAAAGATTAATAAGTCTCCAAGATTTGCAAGCAGCGGCCTTGACAGCTTTTTTTGGCCCCCACCCCCACAGTACCCGTAGTTAGGGCATCAAGGGAGCCTTTAGAAAAGCCCCCCACCCCATCCACCCCACCGCAAAAAAAACATCAACTGTAGAATGGCTCTGGCGACAAACACTCACAAAGCTTCAATATAATACGTCCTTCATGTCATCTTGCAACCGGAAATGACTTTCATTTCAACTGCTGCCTCAGAAGAACGGATGTCAACAAAGGGCGGCACATCAAGATGTCATTAAGTTCAAACCCCATATATATATTCTATACATCAGCTTTATACAAATGTAAAGGAAGGAAATCTACATTGTGCTGGGGGGGGGGGTCACTTAAAATCACTAAATGTCGAATAGTACATGGTACAGTAGGTACACATATCGAAGAGAAACATTTATTACTGAAACACGTTTTCTGTTGGTTTTATTCCTCGGGGGTCACCTCATAGTTTATGTTCCCCAGTGTATCACTTCATAGTTTATGTTCCCTGTGGGTCACCTCATAGTTTATGTTCCCCAGTGTATCACTTCATAGTTTATGTTCCCTGGGGTATCACTTCATAGTTTATGTTCCCAGGGGGTCACCTCACAGTTTATGTTCCTTAGGGTATCACTTCATAGTTTATGTTCCCTGGGGTATCACTTCATAGTTTATGTTCCCAGGGGGTCACCTCATAGTTTATGTTCCTTAGGGTATCACTTCATAGTTTATGTTTCCTGTGGGTCACCTCATAGTTTATGTTCCCCAGTGTATCACTTCATAGTTTATGTTCCCTGGGGTATCACTTCATAGTTTATGTTCCCAGGGGGTCACCTCATAGTTTATGTTCCTTAGGGTATCACGTCATAGTTTATGTTCCTCGGGTATCATTTCATAGTTTATGTCCTTAGTGTGTCACCACACAGCTTTTGTTCCCCGGGGTGTCACCTCATGGCTCATGTTCCCTAGTGTATCACTACATAGTTTATGTTCCATAGTGTATCACTACATAGTTTATGTTCCCCAGTGTATCACTACATAGTTTATGTTCCCCAGTGTATTACTTCATAGTTTATGTTCCTCGGGGGTCACCTTATAGTTTATGTTCCTCAGTGTATCACCATATAGTTTATGTTCCCCAGTGTATCACCTCATATTTTTTGTTTCCCAGCATTTGATCCGGTCCATCTGAGCACGAGTGGCTCGAGGGCAAAAAGGTTGCCTGGTCTAGATCTAATTGGGTTAAATATAGCAAGAGACTATACATAACTAATCACGTTCACAGAATTTTTCACTTTTCAAGTAACAATTTTGAAATCTGCGACTTGTTAAACTAACTCTACTGTTTATATATTTATGTACACATATTATATTATATTATATTATATTATATTATATTATATTATATTATATTATATTATATTATATTATATTATATTATATTATATTATATTATATTATATTATATTATATTATATTATATTATATTATATTATATTATATTATATCATATTATGTTATGTTATGTTATGTTATGTTATGTTATATTATATTATGTTATGTTATATTATATTATGTTATGTTATGTTCTGTTCTGTTATGTTATATTATATTATATTATATTATATCATATTATATTCAGCAACACACATTTTCTTCATAATTCAGTTTTAATAAAATATTGTTAACTTTTTTAAAATATCACACCCTTGTTAAATAGTTTCACATAATTCCACTACTCAACAACATATTGTACTATAATATTTCACATAATGTACTGTTTTACTATTAAATAACATATTGTACTACACTATATCACCATTGTCTTTGTACAGATTTCTAACCCACCCACCTGTAAGAAAAATGTTCAACAACGTTTGTATTAATGGAAATTCTGTATTTTATTTTATTTCAACAGTCAGTCACAGGCAAATCCAAGCCCTTAAAATAGGTCAGCCCTGATCCATAACCCTCAATCCAGTTTTTAAAAGCCCCCACCAACCAACTGACACGAGTGAAACTTCTGTTGGTCCCGACGGACCACACGTGACTCAAACGTCATTTCCTGGGTCAACGTCTCGTTAGTTAAGACATCACAGACAATATTGTTCCGGGAAAGAAAGTAAATTTAGTTTCGGTGGGGCTCTGTCAGGTCTGTGAGCAACGGTTCCAGTTCCAGATTGACAAAAACTATAACAATATGGAACAAACGATAACAATGGCCCCCAACATCCAACTGTTGCAGTAAACTGCAGCAATATCTGTCAATCGAGCCTAGGATGTATATCTAATGAGTTCATTAGACAGTCATGCCATCTGATTTATAAAAATGTAGGTCATTAGAAATTCATGTCAACTGAATAATACAAATGTAGGTCATTAGAAATTCAATTTAACTGAATAATACAAAAGTAGGTCATTAGAAATTCATCTGAAATAGCGAGTTGTACAACATAAACTATATTAGAAATGATAATTGCTTATGTGTGTGTACATTGTGTGCGTGTGCGTGTGTGTGTGTACATTGTATGTGTGTGTGTACATTGTTTGTGTGTGCGTTATGTGTGTGTCCTTCTTATCTCACTTCTATCACACATAACATCACTCCATTACACATAAAATCACTCCACCACACATAACATCACTCCACCACACATAACATCACTCCATCAAACATAAAATCACTCCACCACACATAACATCACTCCATCACACATAGCATCACTCCAACACACATAACATCACTCCATCACACATAACATCACTCCATCACACATAACATCACTCCACCACACATAACATCACTCCACCACACATAACATCACTCCACCACACATAAAATCACTCCATCACACATAACATCACTCCACCACACATAACATCACTCCATCACACATAACATCACTCCATTACACATAACATCACCTCATCACACATAACATCACTCCACCTCACATAACATCACTCCATCACACATAACATCACTCCACCACACATAACATCACTCCATCACACATAACATCACTCCATCACACATAACATCACTCCATCACACATAACATCACTCCATCACACATAACATCATTCCCTGCTTTGATTTGTTCTATTTATTCCATCCAAGCTTCTCGTTAAGAATGTTGTCTATTAATTTTTAGTAGTCAATATGTTTACAACAATTCTACATAGTAATTCTCATTGCTTAAAAATAAGCCTATTTATAGCCCGCATGTTTATGTACACAGTTTTATTATATGCTTTAGTATACTGGACATCGAGGGTTTGAAACACTGGTTTCCATTACACTAATTAATATAGACTTCTAGAGTATTGATTTGAAAATTGTGCTCTTTGAAGTAACTTTATTTGTTAGTATGTCATGAAACCAGTTTTGTTTTATAAAGGACTAGTTAATATAGCACTTTGCACGAATTTTAACCCGGGGTGGGGGAAATAGACCCCCCCCCTTTCCGTTGCCTTAAACGATCATTGCATGGTTTACTTCCTTTCACTTTGTGGTCAACTGAACGAATCTGTCGCTGCGAGATCGTTTCCAGGTGTGTCCAGTTACCTGTCTATGTTTCCCGTGGTGCCTCCATGGGCATTGATTTATCGGCAATGGTGGCCATGAAAGAAGGGCACAACAAAACCGTCCCATTAGTGGTTAATAGGAGCTAGGAAATTAAGCATATTATACTTACCAATCTAACACTAACCACTGAATCGAAATAACGTATTTACTACAAATTATATAGATATTAGTTTTGTAATTTATGCGTCTTATTAAACATATATTTAGCACTGACTTAGATATTAAGCTCGTAAAATTTGTATTTGGTTATAAATTTAAATTCGTACATTTTAAGATTAATTTTAATATCAACAACATTAAAATATCTGTTTATTTACTTTTATCTCATTTAATTCAAGAAAGAGTCATTTGATAAACACAACTGCGCACCAAAATATACTCTCGAACATAAAAGTGGTCTCTTTTCAGAAGTATGACGTGTCGCACTCTCCTTTTAAGATGGATAGAAAAAAAGTTTGACGAAATGAGAATGTTTATTGAAAAATTAAAATACTGAACTATTTATAGCCCGATGATTAAATAGAAAAAAAATACTTAGAAATGTTTATTATCAAGTTCATAAGTGAGTGATGTGTCGAATTTGGTTGTTTTATGTTCGGCGATGTGGGGATATCAAATGCTGCACAAAAAAACATACTTTATCTTTATATATATATATATATATCTGTGTGTGTTTGTGTGTGTGTGAGAGAGAGTGTGTGTGTTAATAGATTGCACTACAGATTTTATTGTGTTTTATGTTCGTCGATAACAAAATTTTGAGAACCTGGTGAAGTTTAAAATTACAATTTTAACAGAAGTGGAATTGTAAAGTAAATAGAACATCTACGAATCCAAGGGCCACTTGTAAACAAACACAACAATAAATGTAATATATTAGGCTGCGTCATTCATTTTGTTACAACTCTTTAAAAATTCTTGTTTATGGAATCAAAGCAACACACAGGCCGGCGTGGGTTCCAAGAGTATTTACTAATATCTATCAACTTAAATAAACAACAACAACTGCAACATGGCCAATTTCTTCCGGCTCCTACGTCACTCTCTCTCCACCACGTCATCACGTTCAGTATCTCGATGCACGGTGCGCACCGGGGGGGAAAGTCGTAACACTGCCCCCCTCTTAAATCTGTCCGTCCCGGACAGGTCAGTTCTCACAACAGTCTGTCCACATGAACCACTTTCATCTTGGTGCGGGTGTTTCTCTGTATTCTGTGTGTAAAGTCCCTGTAAGGATGAGATGAAATCCCTTAGATCCTATAAACCACTAATGGGACGGTTTTATGGTGCCCTTCTTTCATCCCCACCATAGCCGATAGTGCAATGGCCATGGAGGCACCACGGGAGATATATCGGGAACTTGAGCCAAGACCTGAAAAATTTCCTTGGTCCTCCTCACCGGAGATCGAACCAGGTACCTTCAGGTCGACAGCCGAGCGCGTTACCGCACGACCATCCGTCCCCTTCTGTATTCTGTATACGACGTTGATTTGTATGCTTTTTTTTTTTCGAACCATAGAATGTAGTTCCTCGAGTCGAGAAATCAGTCCATTGGCATAATCTGTTTCCATGGAGGGAGCGTCTCTGGGAGGCCCGAACAGGGGGTCACAAGGTAAGCGGAGTTCCCGGCCAAACACTATCGTTGATGGCGGGTGACCCATCGTTTTGTGGGTTGCTCGTCGGTAGGTTTTATCGTAGGTGCAGGCGTTTAGCCGTCTGATCTCCCTGCATATTTTGGCGTCAGGGATGCTGGCGTAGAATTTGGATCGATTGGGGTGCTTGTTCCTCTGGACCAGCTCTTGGGACTGGCCACCAGAGCAGGCGCAGCAAGTGGGGTCGCTGGCCTCATTGGGTGCTGGGCCTTCATTGGGTGCTGGGCATTCATTGGCCGCCGGGCCTTCATTAGATGCTGGAACTTCATTAGGTGCTGGGCCTTCATTAGATGCGGGGCCTTCATTAGGTGTTGGACCTTCATTTGATGATGGGCCTTCATTAGGTGTGTGGCCTTCATTATGTGCGGGGACTTCATTAGGTGCGGGGACTTCATTAGGGTATCCGCAACAATCGTTGTACTCTCTCCGGTTGTTATTGCTGCATGGCATGTTTCCCTGCCAAAGGCTGGCTAAATTGTTTTCACTAGCATCCATTTCTGCTGTCTTTAATAAATGTCCACTCACGTTATTCAATTGTAAGTCTTTGACTACATCGGGTCGCAGGGTTGAGCGTGATGCCCCAGTATCCAATAGAAATCTACACTCAAACTGTCCAATTTTTCCTTTTACATACAGGCTTGATTTAATCCCAATGGTTGCAGTGGGAATGACGACTTTACGGGCTTTGTTGGAGTGTTTTGCCAGCTTCCGCCCTACGAAGCTGGCGGACGTTAGTTTCCCTGGTAGTTCCAGCGGTTTGGGAGGTGGAATACTGCCTCTGTCTTGGACAGTACCGTCGAACATGATCGGAGGCGCCACAATTCCAGCAGCGAGTATCACCCATATCAGCATTCCTCGAATCGTCGCTTATCTTTTGCTCTTTTGAGGTAATGACCTCTTCGACCACCTTGCGAATCTTGTTAATTTGCTCATCTTCATCAACTTCCAGTTGCCTGGCATGGTGGTCAGTCCTGGACGCGTTCTTAGCTGCTTCGTAAGACAGAGCATACACCAATGCTTCACTGGCCTTGCGTTTCCCACTTATCATAATGGCCTTTTTTAGGTCTGGATCACGAATGGCATCGATGAAAGTGTCGGTTATTATGACGTCCAGAAATTCCTGTGCCGCGGCAGGGTAAGACAGGCGCGCTAACCTTTCAATATCTGTGTTTAATTCCTGCAAAGATTCCCCGGATTTTTGTTGCTTCGATTTCAACTGAACTCTGAACACTTCTTGCATGTGCTCGTCGCCGTACCGTAACTCTAGTGCTTTTACAACAGCTTGATAATTTTCGGGTCGTTGACAGTTCGGAGCATCTCAGAGGCCTTACCTCTAAGAGCCAAGACAAGGGCCGTGGCTTTGTCTTCTTCTCTGGTCCAGTTGTTTATTTGCACTGCTGCCTCAAACTGTCTCTTGTATACGGACCATGAAATTGTGCCATCAAATGTAGGCATGGGCATCTTGCCTACGGTTGTTGGGGTTGCAGTCTGTGTCAACTGAACTTTCCTCAGTTCTTCCCTGATATCTCCAATCTCTCCATCATGCCTGGCAGTTGTGTCCTTGATCTGAGCCTGGAGTTCCATTATCCGGCCGTCGACCTTTTCGTTAATCTCAACCTTCACCTTCTCAATTCTAGTGTTGAGATCTTCCTTCAGATCTCCTATTTCGTCTCTTATTATTTGAAGTAATTCTTTCCTTTCATTCTTAAGTAATTCTTTCATTTCATTCTGGCCTTCTTTCATTTCCCTTCTTAATTTTTCAATTTCAAACTCTACAACTAGAAGTTTACTTAGCTTCTTACCGGCCATTTTCAGAAAGAAATCCCCACCTCTGACACCAATGTTACAACTCTTTAAAAATTCTTGTTTATGGAATTAAAACAACACACAGGCTGGCGTGCGTTCCAAGAGTATTTACTAATATCTATCAACTTAAATAAACAACAACAACTGCAGCATGGCCAATTTCTTCCGGCTTCCACGTCACTCCTCTCCACCACGTCATAGCGTTCAATATCTCGATGCACGGTGCGCACAGGGGGGAAAGTCGTAACAATTTTATAGATTGATTCTCCCATTTTGCTTTACATCATTTTTAATTTTTTTTTTTTATGTACTGGTGACTCCAGTGTACTGGTGACACCAGTGTACTTGTGACTCCAGTGTACTGGTGACTCCAGAGTACTAATGACTCTGTACTGGTGACTCGAGTGTACTGGTGACCAATGTTCCCTCTAAGCTGAGCGCGTGAGCGATCGCTCACACGAATTCAGAGCGTCGCTCACACTACACTTCGATCGCTCACTCCGACGGACGACATCGCTTAAATTGCTCACAAATTTTGGCCTCAAACAAAATGTCGCTCAGAGACAAAATGTTTTGCTCACTTCATACCACACCTTAGAGGGAACATTGCTGGTGACTCCAGTGTACTGGTGACTCCAATTTAATAATGACTCCAGTGTACTGGTGACTCCAGTGTACTGGTGACTCCAATTTACTAATGACTCCAGTGTACTGGTGACACCAGTGAGCGGATTTAGCTCATTTAAACTTTGCAGATGGCTGTTTAATTTAAACAGTTATATTTTTTTCGATGATACCAGATTGTTACCTTATAGTTTGGCTGATAAAAAGTATAAACTGTTGTATAAATTGTTGTATAAATTGTTGCATGCAATTAAAAATAAACTTAATGAGAAGAATACATTTTTATTAAATGCTAAAAGATAATAGACGAGATTATTTTAATAGTTTGATATCTCACTCTTAATGCTATGAGTGTGTTAATTAACACAATTTTCCAAACGTTTGAGACACAACATTTCAAGCCAACTGGAATTGTAATATCACCTACAATAATAACAATTACAACTGAACATTTTCATTAAAAAACAAATAGTTTTCTTCAGCTGAAAAAATACATAACAACTTTACTTCTTTTGTTTTGCTGAGTGAGTACCAGATGTGAATTTTGAAGAACTTCGCTATCTGACAGCACTTTACAAGCGTACCTCGGTTGGCAGTCCAAAATTTTCGTAACCCAAACACTGAAATCACTGACATAAATAATACGTACACTAGTACATTACACGAATAATATGTACACTAGTACATCACACAAATAATATGTAAACTCGTACATCACTCAAATTATATGTACACTGGTACATTACACAAATAATACTTACAATAGTACATCACACAAATAATATGTACACAAGAACCTCACACAAATAATATGTACACAAGAACATCACACAAATAATATGTACACAAGAACATCACACAAATAATACGTACACTAGAACATCACACAAATAATAGTCTGAATCATTTGTTTCAGGAGTTTCATATCGTTGTTTCTTGGAAACCATTTGGGAATCTTTCTGCACTAAGAAATTATCAGGACAATTTGTTGTGTGTGTGTGTCCTTTGGTGGGGACTATTTTCAGGAGTGGGCCATCGCGTGATCATTCAGCAGGCTTATTACTCAACAGGTTTGTTTGGATGATGGTTCACTATGAAGTCTTTGAGTCTAACAACGACGTCAGACATTTCTTTGATCCGGGCAGCTGACACATACAGAGGATCCTCGTCATAGGACCACTACTACTTCTAGATTCTCCTCGTCATAGGACCACTACTACTTCTAGAGGATCCTCGTCATAGGACCACTACTACTTCTAGAGGATCCTCGTCATAGGACCACTACTACTTCTAGAGGATCCTCGTTATAGGATCACCACTACTTCTAGTGGCTCCTCGTCATAGGACCACTACTACTTCTAGAGGATCCTCGTCATAGGACCACTACTACTTCTAGAGGATCCTCGTCATAGGACCACTACTACTTCTAGAGGCTCCTCGTTATAGGACCACTACTACTTCTAGAGGATCCTCGTTATAGGACTACTACTACTTCTAGAGGCTCCTCGTCATAGGACCACTACTACTTCTAGAGGCTCCTCGTTATAGGACCACTACTACTTCTATAGGATCCTCGTTATAGGACTACTACTACTTCTAGAGGCTCCTCGTTATAGGACCACTACTACTTCTAGAGGACCCTCGTTATAGGACTACTACTACTTCTAGAGGATCCTCGTTATAGGACTACTACTACTTCTAGAGGCTCCTCGTCATAGGACCACTACTACTTCTTTAACTGTCATTTCGTTTTTGCTGTACGCGATCGGTCATCTCCAACATTAAACCTTGCTCTCTCACTCTCTCTCTCTCTCTCACTCTCTCTCTCTCTCACTCTCTCTCTCTCTCTCTCTCTGTCTCTCTGGTCTTAGTTCTGTTCAAAAGTTGTTGTTCGTAGTCGGAATAGATTGTAATCCGACTAGTCGTTCCACTGTTTATGGATTGATTTATGAAATGTGTGACGTCACATTTATGTCATTCATATATTTATGAAATGTGTGACGTCACATTTATGTCATTCATATATTTATGAAAACACCAAGTGAATAAATGATGAAGTCATTTAAATGGCAAGTTAGACCTACATGTTAGGCCCACAAGTTAGGCCTACATGTTCGGTCTATCCACATATAATAATATCTAATCTGGTGGGCCTATCAGCATTGCTCTATTATTTATTATATGATTTTTCGAATACTTTACTTTATAGTTTTTAATGTTGCCATCTATGTCAGCACTATCTTTCAATTACAGTGTCAACGCCAAACAATCTGATTAGTAGTTTAGAAAAATAAATTCGAACACAAAATGTACGTATTATTAGTAGATGTAAAATAATGGTTTTTAATTTAAATAATAATTTTAATAAAAAATGGTCCTTACAGCCAGATACATTCTTAGGTCTTCGTTGGCCCTAGGCAGATAATTTTAAGGATGTTTGGTGTGCTAGGAAACCCTATCTGTGTGGGTCCTGATAGTTTGAGATTTAATTAGTATTGGGAGGGGTGGGGGGGGGGGCAGGCGATGGCCTCGCAATATCCATATAAACGGCTCTGCTGTTATCAAAGACATCTTTTAAATGTTTACTTTAAAACATGAATAGTGACTATTTGCACCCGTAGATTCAACTATCCTGGTCTATAAATAAAATATCTTCGATTACCGAGCAGAACGTGAAGGATGATAGAATCAGAGTCGATACTGTCCGCGATAATAGTCGATACTGTCCACGATAATAGTCGATACTGTCCACGACTGATGTATCGGTTACGGACACTGTTCGGTTCACAGGTCTGGCCGATGACACATTTATTTCTCCATCCATTTTCATTCTCGGAGAAACCCCTTACCCCCCCCCCCCCCCCCCCAGTTTTAGAGGCTGTTGTTTTCCGTGTCATTGGACTTGATTTTATTTAATCACTGGTTCATGCCAGGGACGTCACAGTAAGACTCAACTGAACACATATTTTCAATCGACATGTTTGACTTATTGGGCTGAACTATATATCAGTCATGCTGGGTGCCTCATGTTCTTGACGTGATGACTGCTTTATTATTTTTTGTTTCTATGAAATAAATCTTAACTATTAAAATCTGGCGCGATGAAAATCTTCACAGATTAAAAATGCAAAAAAAAAAAAAAAAAAAAACAAAAACAAACAAAAAAAAAAAAAAACAAAACAACGAATTCAGAGTTGAAAACAGTACATGTGACGTCAGGTCACGTGTTACAGTTTTATTATTATTTATTATTCAGAGTTGAAAACAGTACATGTGACGTCATGTCACGTGTTACAGTTTTATTATTATTTATTATTCAGAGTTGTAAACAGTACATGTGACGTCAGGTCACGTGTTACAGTTTTATTATTATTTATTACCATCTATCTTTTTCTGTTGAGTAAATGTTAATTTATAATTATTAACTTGAAGATACCACATTAAAGGTCATCAAACATCCTAGGAACATTTCTGTATTATATAGGTCAGGCAAGAAATAAACAGATGAACTGCTGGACTCACACGGAGAGTACAAGAAGAACATGGGTCAGTCGGTCCTAAGAGATAGGAGAACTCCGTTCTGACTCGGGCATCGCTCAATTTAATAGTGTGCTCGAAACGTGTCGAAAAGGAACCGGGTTAATATTCCCGAACCTGGACACGGAGAAAGGTCCTTTGGGGCCACGTGCGGTAACGCAAACGAAGTGGGGGGGGGGGGGAAATCGGCGGGAGCCCCGGAAAGAGTTATCTTTTCTTTGTAAGGAGCTTCATCCCTGGAATCGGCTTGCCCGGAGATAGGGACAACGGCTCAGTAAAGCACCGCGGTTCCAACGGTGTCCGGTGCGCTCTAGTCGGCCCTTGAAAACCCCCACGGAGAGGGTGTGAATTTCGTGCCAGGCCGTACCCATATCCGCAGCAGGTCTCCGAGATGAACAGCCTCTAGTCGATAGAACAATGTAGGTAAGGGAAGTCGGCAAATCGGACCAATAACTTCGGGAAAAAGATTGGCTCTGAGGGCTGGGCCAGTCGGGCCGGGGATACGAAGCGGGACTGCAAGGCCGCCGGCGCTAATCGTCGGGCAGGCCGAGTTCGGAACGCGGCTTCAACCTTCCCGTGGACTGCCCCAGCTATGCGGCGCCTCCTCGTGGGGCTGGCATTCAACAGCCAACTCAGAACTGGTTACGGACCAGGGGAATCCGACTGTCTAATTAAAACAAAGCATTGCGACGGCCGTCACCTGGTGTTGACGCAATGTTATTTCTGCCCAGTGCTCTGAATGTCAAAGTGAAGAAATTCAACCAAGCGCGGGAAAATGGATAATTGAATATATGGTGATGGACCACATAAAGAGATCAGTCAAATAAGCACAGATTATAACTGTGGACGACATTAAGTGACCAATACAACTAGTACAGAGCAGGAATGAGACACGAAGTAAAGCGGGTAACATTGTATTTGTTAATGTGACAGGGGCAGAAATTTCCTGAGATTTTGGGGGGGGGGAGGGGGGGCTCTAGGTAAAAGGTAATTATAGTGGCCCTCTCAGCATCAAATACTTTCATTAGTGATGGGGCTTTTGACTAGTTGGGGATGGATTTAGGTCGTCACATTGATTGTGTATCAATGAGAATGAGATATTAGTAACGAAGATAGTGATTGACATTCTGAAACTACCATAGAGGAAGGATGACGTATTTCAGCAGAGACTATGGCGGATAATGATTGGAGGCAGTGCCTGGTGTAGAATAATGTCGAAAATTGATACAATGTCGAAATGAAAAACAATGTCGAAATTAGATTCATTTCAAAAATAGATACTATGCCGAAAGAAGACACAGTCAAAATACATACAATGTCGAAATTAGATATAGTCAAAATTAGATACAGTGTCATATTTGATAATTGTGTTGCAATCTTCAAATGAATAAAGCCATCAATAAGGGCTTTTCTTCAATAATATTTTAAATTAATCCTACACGTTTTATAGCCATATTTTGACTGAACTGAAGCAATTTTCATCTATTAGTTTTTTTACTGAATAATAAAAAAAAATCATAATTAGTTTATGAAAGCATAAATAACTTGCAGCTAGTTCAGTGTAAGATAAAAGCTATTAGAAAAAAGTCGTCAACTTATTTAAGACTTCTTCCTATTGTAAGACTTCCCCCTTCCTCCCCCAAAGCGAGTAGCCACAGGGTAGAAGTAATGCATGTGTCGGACACTATTCCCTGTAGATGACACTGTATAATGAGAAAATAAAGTACAAGGAATGAGACCGTGGCACTCAGTACAATTACTCACTTATTAGCTCCTTGGTCCGTGTACTTTTGTGGACGTGTGAACTTAAAAACAAAATCCTGAAGTCGGTTGAATTTTTTATTTTGATTTTTTACAAGTTTTCTTTTAGATATTTTGAAATGTCCGAAAGAAATTTGTATAATATACATATTGTTTAGAAATATAATTTGAAATGTCCAAAGAAAATTGTGTGAAATATACATATTGTTTAAAATATAATTTGAAATGTCCAAAAGAGGCTTGTGAAATATACTTATTGTTTGGAAATATAATTTGACATAAACATAACTACCTGATAACATAATCGTTTATTTAATGAACTATTTAAATTCTTTAAAAAACTGTCATTGATAACAAAATATATTCATCTAAAAAGATAGAACTCGGGGAATTTATGCTATAAAATTTCCTATATTTTGATGATTTAAAAGTAAAAAAAAAATAAAAGAAATTATACTGAGCGCAACTGAATTAATGAGCTGGATTTAGATACAAGATCTAAATGGAAGAGGGGGGGGGTCTTAATTGAATGGACGTCTAGAAATTGAGAATACAACGGAAGCCGGATTCAATTATTTTGTTACATTTCTCGTCTGATGGAGAACAACGAAATAACTACTTACAGTAGTTGTTTTTGACGGAAATCTTATCAGACAATTATTATATACTTACAGTACTTGTTTCTGATGAACATCTTATCTTATAAGACATTGATTTCTTACTATAAATTAGTTGGGGAATTTCTACACAATTTCCCGACAATCATTGATTACTTTACAACAGCTGTAATTTGGAAATCATGTTGGAAATATTTACTATCTAATTTCTTGGCCCCAAAGAATTGACCCATAGATGGACCGATTATCAAAACGGATTTAGCCAGATTTAAAAAAAATCATATATAATAATACTCATTTCCAGTGTGCGTTAAATCGAAAGTAAAAAATGAATACAACAGTATTCCAGTTTAAAATACAACCATGAAAAAAATCGGATCTGCCCGAAACCAAAAAATAACCTAGCATACCGATCAAGCCTAAGGGGATATAACTCTATGCAAAGATTTTGCAGGGTACAGCTAGTAAAATATATTTTTCCTAGCAGGAAAAAATAAAACATTGGCAATACAGCCATTAAATTTAACATGGCTTTAGGAAATATGTTTCAATAAAGATAAATGTGAAGTCTGTGTGTATGAATTTGTATCGACGACTTTTTGAGAAACAGTTTACGTTTTACTGGCGGCTTAACTGATAGCGTTCTAATTTGCAACACGCCTCGCCCACTAACAATATTTATATATCTAACAAGCCTACATCCACTAACAATATTTATATATCTAACAAGCCTACATCCACTAACAATATTTATATATCTAACAAGCCTACATCCACTAACGATATTTATATATCTAACAAGCCTACATACACTAACAATATTTATATATCTAACAAGCCTACATCCACTAACGATATTTATATATCTAACAAGCCTACATCCACTAACAATATTTATATATCTAACAAGCCTACATCCACTAACGATATTTATATATCTAACAAGCCTACATCCACTAACGATATTTATATATCTAACAAGCCTACATCCACTAACAATATTTATATATCTAACAAGCCTACATCCACTAAAACATGTATATATCTAAAAAGCCTTTATCCACTAAAACATGTATATATCTAACAAGCCTACATCCACTAACAATATATCTAACAAGCCTACATCCACCAAAAATTCATCTAACAAGCCTACATCCACTAACAATTCATCTAACAAGCCCACATCCACTAACAATATATCTAACAAGCCTCGTCCATAGGCACTACAAGATTTCCCCTAAACTTCACATCAATTTACATGTCAATATTTCAACATCCACTAACACTATATCTAACAAGCCCACATCCACTAACAATTCATCTAACAAGCCTACATCCACTAACAATATATTTAACAAGCCTACATCCACTAACAATATATCTAACAAGCCTACATCCACTAGCAATATATCTAACAAGCCTCGTCCATAGGCACTACAAGATTTCCCCTAAACTTCACATCAATTTACAAGTCAATATTTCAACATCCACTAAAACATTTTGGGTACCCTGCATCATATGGACTGGTTTTTTCTTTTAATATGTAAACGTGAATAAAGTGAAAAATTAAAGTAGACTGCAGACAAGGAACACACACACAAATAAACACAAACACACGCACACATACAAATTCATAGCGAGAAATAAAGACTTCACCAAAGCCGATCAACTCAGTAGAATTTAAGATTAACGAGCCACATTTCCTGTCCTTTCTTCTGCTCTTACAAAATCAAAACATTGTCTACAGGGGAAAAAAATAACAACAACAACCGACAAACTGTAGCTGAAATGAAATAAAATCCCCCCCCCCCTAAAGTGAATCATATTGTTAGTGTATTTGATCTTTTTAGTGCTATTCTAAGTCTTGAGTGAAAGCCTTGTGAGAAAAGAATGTTACTAAAGACTTAACAGATTATGGATTGTGTGGAAAACAATTTCAAAATCATGAACTTATAGGCTAAAATATTCCCACTCAAAGTAACATTGTTTTTGTTAATTGTATTTAAATGGTCTATTTTTTGTAAATTGAATGAACAAGGCAGAAAAAAGGATTATCTGATATTTACAACCACCAAAATGAAAGAGACGAGAAGATGGAATTGTTCACGGGAGAGACAATAATTCATTTTCACAAACCCAAGATTAGCCCAATTAAAAAAGCCAAGATTATAAAATACCTGAAAATATTTCTTTTCATAAGACATATAAAAATACATTACGGACAAAATGTAACTCAACATCCAAAGTTGCATAATGGACATCATTGTTTAATTAATACTGTATTTAAAACACTCTCAGCCAACCGAATGAGGTCAGTATTTAAAACACTCTCAGTCAACTGAATGAGGTCAGTATTTTAAAACACTCTCAGCCAACTGAATGAGGTCAGTATTTAACACCCTCTCAGTCAACTGAATGAGGTCAGTATTAAAAACACTCTCAGTCAACTGAATGAGGTCAGTATTTAAAACATTCTCAGTCAACTGAATGAGGTCAGTATTTAAAACACTCCCAGTCAACTGAATGAGGTCAGTATTTAAAACACTCTCAGTCAACTGAATGAGGTCAGTATTTAAAACACTCTCAGTCAACTGAATGAGGTCAGTATTTAAAACACTCTCAGTCAACTGAATGAGGTCAGTATTTAAAACACTCTCAGTCAACTGAATGAGGTCAGTATTTAAAACACTCTCAGTCAACTGAATGAGGTCAGTATTTAAAACACTCTCAGTCAACTCAATGAGGTCAGTACACGGTAGTTTGTCACAGTGATTGTTAACTGCAGCTTCCATTGGCCTCATTTCACGTGTCGAGGTAAATGAGGAAATGTACCTCAGTGGACACAACTACAGAGATGTACCTCAGTGGACATAACTACAGAGATGGACCTCAGTGGACACAACTACAGAGATGGCCCTCAGTGGACACAACTACAGAGTTGTACTCAGTGGACACAACTACAAAGATGGACCTCAGTGGACACAACTACAGAGATGTACCTCAGTGGACACAACTACAGAGATGTACTCAGTGGACACAACTACAGAGTTGTACTCAGTGGACACAACTACAGAGATGGACCTCAGTGGACACAACTACAGAGATGTACCTCAGTGGACACAACTACGGAGATTACCTCAGTGGACACAACTACAGAGATGTACCTCAGTGGACACAACTACAGAGTTGTACTCAGTGGACACAACTACAGAGATGGACCTCAGTGGACACAACTACAGAGATTACCTCAGTGGACACAACTACAGAGATGTACCTCAGTGGACACAACTACAGAGTACACAAAAAAACAAAACAAAAAAAATGGACTCAGAGGAGCACACAACTACAGAGATGGACCTCAGTGGACACAACTATAGAGATGAGATGTACCAGTGGACACAACTACCTCAGTGGACACAACTGAGAGATGGACCTCAGTGGACACAACTACAGAGTTGTACTCAGTGGACACAACTTTAGAGATGTACCTCAGTGGACACAACTAACAGAGATGTACCTCAGTGGACACAACTATAGAGATGTACCTCAGTGGACACAACTACAGAGATGGACTTCAGTGGACACAACTACAGAGATGGACCTCAGTGGACACAACTACAGAGATGGACTTCAGTGGACACAACTACAGAGATGTACCTCAGTGGACACAACTACAGAGATGTATCTCAGTGGACACAACTACAGAGATGTACCTCAGTGGACACAACTACAGAGATGTACCTCAGTGGACACAACTACAGAGATGTACCTCAGTAGACACACCTACAGCAATGGACTTCACGGAGGGTACACCGGACGTTCCACCTGGGCCCCAGCATCTATAGGGACCTGCAATACCAAAGTTTTCCCACTTGTTTTGAAGATTTAATTTGCCTGTCTTGTTTACAGTGTCGAATGTTTTCTTCTTTGACCTACATTTGCTTCTGTACCAGTAAGCTATAGATTCAAATTTTCTGTTCATATATTAATTGAACAGTTTACACAATTGGTGTGTAAATTAATGTGGAGTGATACATTACTGATTTTTTAATTTAGGTTTATTTAAAAGTAGAAAGAAGAACAAGCATGTTGATTAAAACCTTATTTTTTTTTTCGGCGAACTTGTTTGGAAAAAGGAATATATCTTTTTTGATTTAAACTGTAAATAGGCTATATGTATCATCTTCTGGGTATTATCATGCAGATATATGTATTGTCTGCTGTGTTTCAACATGTAAATATTTGTATTATCTTATGTGTTTCAACCTGTAAACATATGTGTTATCTTTTGCTTTTTAACCTCTAAATATATGCATTTTTGTAAGTGCGTATTTAAACACAAAAGTTATATCTAAAAAAAAACGCAGTGGCTTCGAATACAACCGGGCGTGTTTCGTATTTTTTTTTCCGAGACACGACCAGCAAACTTTGATGACGTCAGTAAACAGATAGAACTCTTATGATTTAAAGTTATTTTCTTTTCGCGGGAACGAGCAATTTTTTCTAGTTATACATTAAAATTACACTTTGGGTGTTCTGCTAGCACAATGGTTAAGCTGTTTGGACGCGACTCATTTTTATGCTGACTATATCCAGGTTCGATTCCTACTAGAAACATAACTTTTTTTATTGTGTTTTTTTTTTTCAGAATGTATCCTTTTAGTTGTTTTGATGAAAGTTAACTAACTAGATATCTTTGACATTTTTTTTAACTTGAAATAATTTATATTTTAGGATGTTGTAAAAAAAAAGAAACAACAACTAATTAGGTTTTTTTTAACTATTTCATAACTTAAAAAAAATATTTTGAAAATATGTATCAAAGCTGAACTCAGAGGCGTAACAATTTTAAGGGGGGGGGGGTCCAAAATCGAAAGTCCCGCCGGGCTCCTGCTTGAGGGAGACTCCAAAATTATTTTTTACATTGAATATTAAGTACATAATCTCATGTCATGGTATCAAAATGCAAGGCCCCCAAATCCTAGGTTCGGCAATGGCTTTACAATAATTTATCTTCCTGCAAAGGCTTTGCAGGGTAGAGCTAGTCCTAAGGCTAAATATTACATAACTTTTCCTTACCATCATTTTTGCGTCACACTTTAAAAAATTCAGAGAAGCCTACATATTTCAAATTTACTAAATAATAATAAGATTAAGACACGAAAATAGAGGGGAAGGGGAAGCATTTATATCCGAGAATCGAACCAAATACTGACGGAGACGAATTAACGAGTGTTAGCTTTCTGGGGGGGGGTACGATAGATGCTAATTTAGCGCATAATTATTTGTTTTATTCGTCCGACTTTATTAGGCTTGGACAGACCCGAAAAGAATTAAAGCCAAATATAAAAATATCTCCGATTATTAACAGCATATGACGTCATCAAAGTCTGCAGTAAATAAGAGTTCTCATTCATTCTGTTCACTGACGTCATCAAAGTTTGTTGGTCGCGTCTCGGAAAAAAAAAGTACGTAACACGCCCGGTCGTATTCGAAGCCACTGCGTTTTAAAAAACAGTGGCTAGTTTAATGGGGCACTCAGACAAATACTCAACTGATCTTATCACCTTTATTATGTCATCTGATTAGATCACTTAATGATCAAATGACTCAACTGAAAGTGGGACAAACCCTACTTATAATCTCCCTTAGTTGAATGGATTGAATAAGAAATCCATTAGATGGGCAGCAACTCTTCCTATCGTCTGCTACAAAAGCTTACTTTGACTAATAACTAGCAAATATCTGGCAATTGGGGGAGAAACAACTTTATTTTGGTGAATAATCTTTGAAATGTTGTCAAATTTGTGGGTTCACATAGAATGCTGACAAACGGAAACTGAAAGATGTTTACAGCAGAAGTGAAGATTGAGCAACAAGACCAGAGGTGGGCAAACATTTTTAGCTCGTAAATTTGAGCAGTGGGCCGACCAGAAGAGCAGACGAATGGAGTGTGGACGTGAATTAATAGGCTATAAATTAGAGGTAAACATCAAAACAGTCTAGTGCAATACTTCACTGTGAATCAGGGTGTCGGATTTTGCCAACGGGACACAGTTTGCCCATGACTGAACTAGACTATAATTGCCAGCGGGACAAAGTTTGCCCATGACTGAACTAGACTATAATTGCCAGCGGGACAAAGTTTGCCCATGACTGAACTAGACTATAATTGCCAGCGGGACACAGTTTGCCCATGACTAAGCTAGACTATAATTGCCAGCGGGACACAATTTGCCCATAACTAAGCTAGACTATAATTGCCAGCGGGACACAGTTTGCCCATGACTGAACTAGACTATAATTGCCAGCGGGAAACAGTTTGCCCATGACTGAACTAGACTATAATTACCAGCGGGACACAGTTTGCCCATGACTGAACTAGACTATAATTGCCAGCGGGACACAGTTTGCCCATGACTGAACTAGACTACTATTGCCAGCGGGACACAGTTTGCCCATGACTGAACTAGACTACTATTGCCAGCGGGACACAGTTTGCCCATGACTGAACTAGACTACAATTGCCAGCGGGACACAGTTTTCCCATGACTGAACTAGACTACAATTGCCAGCGGGACACAGTTTGCCCATGACTGAACTAGACTATAATTGCCAGCGAGACACAGTTTGCCCATGACTGAACTAGACTATACTTGCCAGCGGGACACAGTTTGCCCATGACTGAACCAGACTACAATTGCCAGCGGGACACAGTTTGCCCATGACTGAACCAGACTACAATTGCCAGCGGGACACAGTTTGCCCATGACTTAACCAGACTACAATTGCCAGCGGGACACAGTTTGCCCATGACTGAACCAGACTAAAATTGCCAGCGGGACACAGTTTGCCCATGACTGAACTAGACTACAATTGCCAGCGGGACACAGTTTGCCCATGACTGAACTAGACTACAATGGCCAGCGGGACACAGTTTGCCCATGACTGAACTAGACTACAATTGCCAGCGGGACACAGTTTGCCCATGACTGAACTAGACTACAATGGCCAGCGGGACGCAGTTTGCCCATGACTGAACTAGACTACAATTGCCAGCGGGACGCAGTTTGCCCATGACTGAACCAGACTACAATTGCCAGCGGGACGCAGTTTGCCCATGACTGACCTAGACTATAATTGCAAGCGGGACACAGTTTGCCCATGACTGAATCCGACTACAATTGCCAGCGGGACACAGTTTGCCCATGACTTAACCAGACTATAATTGCCAGCTGGGCACAGTTTGCCCATGACTGAACTAGACTACAATTGCCAGCGGGACACAGTTTGCCCATGACTGAACTAGACTACAATTGCCAGCGGGACACAGTTTGCCCATGACTGAACTAGACTATAATTGCCAGCGGGACACAGTTTGCCCATGACTGAACTAGACTACAATTGCCAGTGGGACACAGTTTGCCCATGACTGAACTAGACTACAATTGCCAGCGGACACAGTTTGCCCATGACTGAACTAGACTACAATTGCCAGCGGACACAGTTTGCCCATGACTGAACTAGACTATAATTGCCAGCGGGACGCCGTTTGTTCATGACTGAGCTAGACTACAATTGCCAGCGGGACACAGTTTGCCCATGACTGAACTAGACTTTAATTGCCAGCGGGACATAGTTTGCCCATGACTGAACTAGACTACAATTGCCAGCGGGACACAGTTTGCCCATGACTGAACTAGACTATAATTGCCAGCGGGACGCCGTTTGTTCATGACTGAACTAGACTACAATTGCCAGCGGGACACAGTTTGCCCATGACTGAACCAGACTATAATTGCCAGCGGGACACAGTTTGCCCATGACTGAACCAGACTACAATTGCCAGCGGGACGCAGTTTGCCCATGACTGAACCAGACTACAATTGCCAGCGGGACGCAGTTTGCCCATGACTGACCTAGACTATAATTGCAAGCGGACACAGTTTGCCCATGACTGAATCCGACTACAATTGCCAGCGGGACACAGTTTGCCCATGACTTAACCAGACTATAATTGCCAGCTGGGACACAGTTTGCCCATGACTGAACTAGACTACAATTGCCAGCGGGACACAGTTTGCCCATGACTGAACTAGACTACAATTAGCAGCGGGACACAGTTTGCCCATGACTGAACTAGACTACAATTGCCAGCGGACACAGTTTGCCCATGACTGAACTAGACTATAATTGCCAGCGGGGACACAGTTTGCCCATGACTGAACTAGACTATAATTGCCAGCGGGACGCCGTTTGTTCATGACTGAACTAGACTACAATTGCCAGCGGGACACAGTTTGCCCATGACTGAACTAGACTTTAATTGCCAGCGGGACACAGTTTGCCCATGACTGAACTAGACTACTATTGCCAGCGGGTCACAGTTTGCCCATGACTGAACTAGACTGCAATTGCCAGCGGGACACAGTTTGCCCATGACTGACCTAGACTATAATTGCCAACGGGACACAGTTTGCCCATGACTTAACCAGACTACAATTGCCAGCGAGACACAGTTTGCCCATGACTGAACCAGACTAAAATTGCCAGCGGGACACAGTTTGCCCATGACTGAACTAGACTACAATTGCCAGCGGGACACAGTTTGCCCATGACTGAACTAGACTACAATGGCCAGCGGGACACAGTTTGCCCATGACTGAACTAGACTACAATTGCCAGCGGGACACAGTTTGCCCATGACTGAACTAGACTACAATGGCCAGCGGGACGCAGTTTGCCCATGACTGAACTAGACTACAATTGCCAGCGGGACGCAGTTTGCCCATGACTGAACCAGACTACAATTGCCAGCGGGACGCAGTTTGCCCATGACTGACCTAGACTATAATTGCAAGCGGGACACAGTTTGCCCATGACTGAATCCGACTACAATTGCCAGCGGGACACAGTTTGCCCATGACTTAACCAGACTATAATTGCCAGCTGGGCACAGTTTGCCCATGACTGAACTAGACTACAATTGCCAGCGGGACACAGTTTGCCCATGACTGAACTAGACTACAATTAGCAGCGGGACACAGTTTGCCCATGACTGAACTAGACTACAATTGCCAGCGGGACACAGTTTGCCCATGACTGAACTAGACTATAATTGCCAGCGGGACACAGTTTGCCCATGACTGAACTAGACTATAATTGCCAGCGGGACGCCGTTTGTTCATGACTGAACTAGACTACAATTGCCAGCGGGACACAGTTTGCCCATGACTGAACTAGACTTTAATTGCCAGCGGGACACAGTTTGCCCATGACTGAACTAGACTACTATTGCCAGCGGGTCACAGTTTGCCCATGACTGAACTAGACTGCAATTGCCAGCGGGACACAGTTTGCCCATGACTGACCTAGACTATAATTGCCAACGGGACACAGTTTGCCCATGACTTAACCAGACTACAATTGCCAGCGAGACACAGTTTGCCCATGACTGAACTAGACTATAATTGCCAGCGGGAAACAGTTTGCCCATGACTGAACTAGACTATAATTGCCAGCGGGACACAGTTTGCCCATGACTGAACTAGACTATAATTGCCAGCGGGACACAGTTTGCCCATGACTGAACTAGACTACAATTGCCAGCGGGACACAGTTTGCCCATAACTAAGCTAGACTATAATTGCCAGCGGGACACAGTTTGCCCATGACTGAACTAGACTATACTTGCCAGCGGGAACAGTTTGCCCATGACTGAACTAGACTATACTTGCCAGCGGGACACAGTTTGCCCATGACTGAACTAGACTATAATTGCCAGCGGGACACAGTTTGCCCATGACTGAACTAGACTATAATTGCCAGCTGGACACAGTTTGCAGATGACTGAACTAGACTATAATTGCCAGCGGGACACAGCTTGCAGATGACTGAACTAGACTATAATTGCCAGCGGGACACAGTTTGCCCATGACTGAACTAGAGTATAATTGTCAGCGGGACACAGTTTGTCCATGACTGAACTAGACTATAATTGCCAGCGGGACACAGTTTGCCCATGACTGAACCAGACTATAATTGCCAGCGGGACACAGTTTGCCCATGACTGAACTAAACTATAATTGCCAGCGGGACACAGTTTGCCCATGACTGAACTAGACTATAATTGCCAGCGAGACACAGTTTGCCCATGACTGAACTAGACTATAATTGCCAGCGAGACACAGTTTGCCCATGACTAAACTAGACTATACTTGCTTGCGGGACACAGTTTGCCCATGACTGAACCAGACTACAATTGCCAGCGGGACACAGTTTGCCCATGACTGAACCAGACTACAATTGCCAGTGGGACACAGTTTGCCCATGACTTAACCAGACTACAATTGCCAGCGGAACACAGTTTGCCCATGACTGAACCAGACTAAAATTGCCAGCGGGACACAGTTTGCCCATGACTGAACTAGACTACAATTGCCAGCGGGACACAGTTTGCCCATGACTGAACTAGACTACAATGGCCAGCGGGACACAGTTTGCCCATGACTGAACTAGACTACAATTGCCAGCGGGACGCAGTTTGCCCATGACTGACCTAGACTATAATTGCAAGCGGGACACAGTTTGCCCATGACTGAATCCGACTACAATTGCCAGCGGGACACAGTTTGCCCATGACTTAACCAGACTATAATTGCCAGCTGGGCACAGTTTGCCCATGACTGAACTAGACTACAATTGCCAGCGGGACACAGTTTGCCCATGACTGAACTAGACTACAATTAGCAGCGGGACACAGTTTGCCCATGACTGAACTAGACTACAATTGCCAGCGGGACACAGTTTGCCCATGACTGAACTAGACTATAATTGCCAGCGGGACACAGTTTGCCCATGACTGAACTAGACTACAATTGCCAGCGGGACACAGTTTGCCCATGACTGAACTAGACTACAATTGCCAGCGGGACACAGTTTGCCCATGACTGAACGAGACTACAATTGCCAGCGGGACACAGTTTGCCCATGACTGAACTAGACTATAATTGCCAGCGGGACGCCGTTTGTTCATGACTGAGCTAGACTACAATTGCCAGCGGGACACAGTTTGCCCATGACTGAACTAGACTTTAATTGCCAGCGGGACAAAGTTTGCCCATGACTGAACTAGACTACAATTGCCAGCGGGACACAGTTTGCCCATGACTGAACTAGACTATAATTGCCAGCGGGACGCCGTTTGTTCATGACTGAACTAGACTACAATTGCCAGCGGGACACAGTTTGCCCATGACTGAACCAGACTATAATTGCCAGCGGGACACAGTTTGCCCATGACTGAACCAGACTACAATTGCCAGCGGGACGCAGTTTGCCCATGACTGAACCAGACTACAATTGCCAGCGGGACGCAGTTTGCCCATGACTGACCTAGACTATAATTGCAAGCGGGACACAGTTTGCCCATGACTGAATCCGACTACAATTGCCAGCGGGACACAGTTTGCCCATGACTTAACCAGACTATAATTGCCAGCTGGGCACAGTTTGCCCATGACTGAACTAGACTACAATTGCCAGCGGGACACAGTTTGCCCATGACTGAACTAGACTACAATTAGCAGCGGGACACAGTTTGCCCATGACTGAACTAGACTACAATTGCCAGCGGGACACAGTTTGCCCATGACTGAACTAGACTATAATTGCCAGCGGGACACAGTTTGCCCATGACTGAACTAGACTACAATTGCCAGCGGGACACAGTTTGCCCATGACTGAACTAGACTACAATTGCCAGCGGGACACAGTTTGCCCATGACTGAACTAGACTACAATTGCCAGCGGGACACAGTTTGCCCATGACTGAACTAGACTATAATTGCCAGCGGGACGCCGTTTGTTCATGACTGAGCTAGACTACAATTGCCAGCGGGACACAGTTTGCCCATGACTGAACTAGACTTTAATTGCCAGCGGGACATAGTTTGCCCATGACTGAACTAGACTACAATTGCCAGCGGGACACAGTTTGCCCATGACTGAACTAGACTATAATTGCCAGCGGGACGCCGTTTGTTCATGACTGAACTAGACTACAATTGCCAGCGGGACACAGTTTGCCCATGACTGAACCAGACTATAATTGCCAGCGGGACACAGTTTGCCCATGACTGAACCAGACTACAATTGCCAGCGGGACGCAGTTTGCCCATGACTGAACCAGACTACAATTGCCAGCGGACGCAGTTTGCCCATGACTGACCTAGACTATAATTGCAAGCGGGACACAGTTTGCCCATGACTGAATCCGACTACAATTGCCAGCGGGACACAGTTTGCCCATGACTTAACCAGACTATAATTGCCAGCTGGGCACACAGTTTGCCCATGACTGAACTAGACTACAATTGCCAGCGGGACACAGTTTGCCCATGACTGAACTAGACTACAATTAGCAGCGGGACACAGTTTGCCCATGACTGAACTAGACTACAATTGCCAGCGGGACACAGTTTGCCCATGACTGAACTAGACTATAATTGCCAGCGGGACACAGTTTGCCCATGACTGAACTAGACTATAATTGCCAGCGGGACGCCGTTTGTTCATGACTGAACTAGACTACAATTGCCAGCGGGACACAGTTTGCCCATGACTGAACTAGACTTTAATTGCCAGCGGGACACAGTTTGCCCATGACTGAACTAGACTACTATTGCCAGCGGGTCACAGTTTGCCCATGACTGAACTAGACTGCAATTGCCAGCGGGACACAGTTTGCCCATGACTGACCTAGACTATAATTGCCACCGGGACACAGTTTGCCCATGACTTAACCAGACTACAATTGCCAGCGAGACACAGTTTGCCCATGACTGAACCAGACTAAAATTGCCAGCGGGACACAGTTTGCCCATGACTGAACTAGACTACAATTGCCAGCGGGACACAGTTTGCCCATGACTGAACTAGACTACAATGGCCAGCGGGACACAGTTTGCCCATGACTGAACTAGACTACAATTGCCAGCGGGACACAGTTTGCCCATGACTGAACTAGACTACAATGGCCAGCGGGACGCAGTTTGCCCATGACTGAACTAGACTACAATTGCCAGCGGGACGCAGTTTGCCCATGACTGAACCAGACTACAATTGCCAGCGGGACGCAGTTTGCCCATGACTGACCTAGACTATAATTGCAAGCGGGACACAGTTTGCCCATGACTGAATCCGACTACAATTGCCAGCGGGACACAGTTTGCCCATGACTTAACCAGACTATAATTGCCAGCTGGGCACAGTTTGCCCATGACTGAACTAGAACTACAAATTGCCAGCGGGACACAGTTTGCCCATGACTGAACTAGACTACAATTAGCAGCGGGACACAGTTTGCCCATGACTGAACTAGACTACAATTGCCAGCGGGACACAGTTTGCCCATGACTGAACTAGACTATAATTGCCAGCGGGACACAGTTTGCCCATGACTGAACTAGACTATAATTGCCAGCGGGACGCCGTTTGTTCATGACTGAACTAGACTACAATTGCCAGCGGACACAGTTTGCCCATGACCGAACTTAGGACTTTAATTGCCAGCGGGACACAGTTTGCCCATGACTGAACTAGACTACTATTGCCAGCGGGTCACAGTTTGCCCATGACTGAACTAGACTGCAATTGCCAGCGGGACACAGTTTGCCCATGACTGACCTAGACTATAATTGCCAACGGGACACAGTTTGCCCATGACTTAACCAGACTACAATTGCCAGCGAGACACAGTTTGCCCATGACTGAACTAGACTATAATTGCCAGCGGGACACAGTTTGCCCATGACTGAACTAGACTATAATTGCCAGCGGGACACAGTTTGCCCATGACTGAACTAGACTATAATTGCCAGCGGGACACAGTTTGCCCATGACTGAACTAGACTACAATTGCCAGCGGGACACAGTTTGCCCATAACTAAGCTAGACTATAATTGCCAGCGGGACACAGTTTGCCCATGACTGAACTAGACTATACTTGCCAGCGGGAACAGTTTGCCCATGACTGAACTAGACTATACTTGCCAGCGGGACACAGTTTGCCCATGACTGAACTAGACTATAATTGCCAGCGGGACACAGTTTGCCCATGACTGAACTAGACTATAATTGCCAGCTGGACACAGTTTGCAGATGACTGAACTAGACTATAATTGCCAGCGGGACACAGCTTGCAGATGACTGAACTAGACTATAATTGCCAGCGGGACACAGTTTGCCCATGACTGAACTAGACTATAATTGTCAGCGGGACACAGTTTGTCCATGACTGAACTAGACTATAATTGCCAGCGGGACACAGTTTGCCCATGACTGAACCAGACTATAATTGCCAGCGGGACACAGTTTGCCCATGACTGAACTAAACTATAATTGCCAGCGGGACACAGTTTGCCCATGACTGAACTAGACTATAATTGCCAGCGAGACACAGTTTGCCCATGACTGAACTAGACTATAATTGCCAGCGAGACACAGTTTGCCCATGACTAAACTAGACTATACTTGCTTGCGGGACACAGTTTGCCCATGACTGAACCAGACTACAATTGCCAGCGGGACACAGTTTGCCCATGACTGAACCAGACTACAATTGCCAGTGGGACACAGTTTGCCCATGACTTAACCAGACTACAATTGCCAGCGGAACACAGTTTGCCCATGACTGAACCAGACTAAAATTGCCAGCGGGACACAGTTTGCCCATGACTGAACTAGACTACAATTGCCAGCGGGACACAGTTTGCCCATGACTGAACTAGACTACAATGGCCAGCGGGACACAGTTTGCCCATGACTGAACTAGACTACAATTGCCAGCGGGACACAGTTTGCCCATGACTGAACTAGACTACAATTGCCAGCGGGACGCAGTTTGCCCATGACTGAACTAGACTATACTTGCCAGCGGGAACAGTTTGCCCATGACTGAACTAGACTATACTTGCCAGCGGGACACAGTTTGCCCATGACTGAACTAGACTAAAATTGCCAGCGGGACACAGTTTGCCCATGACTGAACTAGACTATAATTGCCAGCGGGACACAGTTTGCAGATGACTGAACTAGACTATAATTGCCAGCGGGACACAGTTTGCAGATGACTGAACTAGACTATAATTGCCAGCGGGACACAGTTTGCCCATGACTGAACTAGACTATAATTGCCAGCGGGACACAGTTTGCTCATGACTGAACTAGACTATAATTGCCAGCGGGACACAGTTTGCCCATGACTGAACTAGACTATAATTGTCAGCGGGACACAGTTTGCCCATGACTGAACTAGACTATAATTGCCAGCGGGACACAGTTTGCCCATGACTGAACATGACTATAATTGCCAGCGGGACACAGTTTGCCCATGACTGAACTAGACTATAATTGCCAGCGGGACACAGTTTGCCCATGACTGAACTAGACTACAATTGCCAGCGGGACACAGTTTGCCCATGACTGAACTAGACTACAATTGCCAGCGGGACGCAGTTTGCCCATGACTGAACTAGACTACAATTGCCAGCGGGACACAGTTTGCCCATGACTGAACCAGACTATAATTGCCAGCGGGACACAGTTTGCCCATGACTGAACCAGACTACAATTGCCAGCGGGACGCAGTTTGCCCATGACTGAACTAGACTACAATTGCCAGCGGGGCACAGTTTGCCCATGACTGACCTAGACTATAATTGCCAGCGGGACACAGTTTGCCCATGACTGAACCCGACTTTAATTGCCAGCGGGACACAGTTTGCCCATGACTTAACCAGACTATAATTGCCAGCGGGGCACAGTTTGCCCATGACTGAACTAGACTACAATTGCCAGCGGGACGCAGTTTGCCCATGACTGAACTAGACTACAATTGCCAGCGGGACGCAGTTTGCCCATGACTGAACTAGACTACAATTGCCAGCCGGACGCAGTTTGCCCATGACTGAACTAGACTACAATTGCCAGCGGGACACAGTTTGCCCATGACTGAACTAGACTACAATTGCGAGCGGGACACAGTTTGCCCATGACTGAACTAGACTATAATTGCCAGCGGGACACAGTTTGCCCATGACTGAACTAGACTATAATTGCCAGCGGGACACAGTTTGCCCATGACTGAACTAGACTATAATTGCCAGCGGGACACAGTTTGCAGATGACTGAACTAGACTATAATTGCCAGCGGGACACAGTTTGCAGATGACTGAACTAGACTATAATTGCCAGCGGGACACAGTTTGCCCATGACTGAACTAGACTACAATTGCCAGCGGGACACAATTTGCCCATGACTGAACTAGACTATAATTGTCAGCGGGACACAGTTTGCCCATGACTGAACTAGACTATAATTGCCAGCGGGACACAGTTTGCCCATGACTGAACATGACTATAATTGCCAGCGGGACACAGTTTGCCCATGACTGAACTAGACTATAATTGCCAGCGGGACACAGTTTGCCCATGACTGAACTAGACTATAATTGCCAGCGAGACACAGTTTGCCCATGACTGAACTAGACTATAATTGCCAGCGAGACACAGTTTGCCCATGACTGAACTAGACTATACTTGCTAGCGGGACACAGTTTGCCCATGACTGAACCAGACTACAATTGCCAGCGGGACACAGTTTGCCCATGACTGAACCAGACTACAATTGCCAGCGGGACACAGTTTGCCCATGACTTAACCAGACTACAATTGCCAGCGGGACACAGTTTGCCCATGACTGAACCAGACTAAAATTGCCAGCGGGACACAGTTTGCCCATGACTGAACTAGACTACAATTGCCAGCGGGACACAGTTTGCCCATGACTGAACTAGACTATAATGGCCAGCGGGACACAGTTTGCCCATGACTGAACTAGACTACAATTGCCAGCGGGACACAGTTTGCCCATGACTGAACTAGACTACAATTGCCAGCGGGACGCAGTTTGCCCATGACTGAACTAGACTACAATTGCCAGCGGGACACAGTTTGCCCATGACTGAACCAGACTATAATTGCCAGCGGGACACAGTTTGCCCATGACTGAACCAGACTACAATTGCCAGCGGGACGCAGTTTGCCCATGACTGAACTAGACTACAATTGCCAGCGGGGCACAGTTTGCCCATGACTGACCTAGACTATAATTGCCAGCGGGACACAGTTTGCCCATGACTGAACTAGACTATAATTGCATTATTCCTGATAATAAATTAAAATACAAAAAAAAAAACTCTAAAATTATCTAATAAAAAATAAATACAAAAAAAAAAAAGGAAAATCAAAACCATAATCAGAGACCAGTGGTAGAACGACCATAAAGCCAATTCGCCCACTGAACTAGACTATAATTGCCAGCGGGACACAGTTTGCAGATGACTGAACTAGACTATAATTGCCAGCGGGACACAGTTTGCAGATGACTGAACTAGACTATAATTGCCAGCGGGACACAGTTTGCCCATGACTGAACTAGACTACAATTGCCAGCGGGACACAGTTTGCCCATGACTGAACTAGACTATAATTGTCAGCGGGACACAGTTTGCCCATGACTGAACTAGACTATAATTGCCAGCGGGACACAGTTTGCCCATGACTGAACATGACTATAATTGCCATCGGGACACAGTTTGCCCATGACTGAACTAGACTATAATTGCCAGCGGGACACAGTTTGCCCATGACTGAACTAGACTATAATTGCCAGCGAGACACAGTTTGCCCATGACTGAACTAGACTACAATTGCCAGCGGGACACAGTTTGCCCATGACTGAACTAGACTACAATTGCGAGCGGGACACAGTTTGCCCATGACTGAACTAGACTATAATTGCCAGCGGGACACAGTTTGCCCATGACTGAACTAGACTATAATTGCCAGCGGGACACAGTTTGCCCATGACTGAACTAGACTATACTTGCCAGCGGGAACAGTTTGCCCATGACTGAACTAGACTATACTTGCCAGCGGGACACAGTTTGCCCATGACTGAACTAGACTATAATTGCCAGCGGGACACAGTTTGCCCATGACTGAACTAGACTATAATTGCCAGCGGGACACAGTTTGCAGATGACTGAACTAGACTATAATTGCCAGCGGGACACAGTTTGCAGATGACTGAACTAGACTATAATTGCCAGCGGGACACAGTTTGCCCATGACTGAACTAGACTACAATTGCCAGCGGGACACAATTTGCCCATGACTGAACTAGACTATAATTGTCAGCGGGACACAGTTTGCCCATGACTGAACTAGACTATAATTGCCAGCGGGACACAGTTTGCCCATGACTGAACATGACTATAATTGCCAGCGGGACACAGTTTGCCCATGACTGAACTAGACTATAATTGCCAGCGGGACACAGTTTGCCCATGACTGAACTAGACTATAATTGCCAGCGAGACACAGTTTGCCCATGACTGAACTAGACTATAATTGCCAGCGAGACACAGTTTGCCCATGACTGAACTAGACTATACTTGCTAGCGGGACACAGTTTGCCCATGACTGAACCAGACTACAATTGCCAGCGGGACACAGTTTGCCCATGACTGAACCAGACTACAATTGCCAGCGGGACACAGTTTGCCCATGACTTAACCAGACTACAATTGCCAGCGGGACACAGTTTGCCCATGACTGAACCAGACTAAAATTGCCAGCGGGACACAGTTTGCCCATGACTGAACTAGACTACAATTGCCAGCGGGACACAGTTTGCCCATGACTGAACTAGACTATAATGGCCAGCGGGACACAGTTTGCCCATGACTGAACTAGACTACAATTGCCAGCGGGACACAGTTTGCCCATGACTGAACTAGACTACAATTGCCAGCGGGACGCAGTTTGCCCATGACTGAACTAGACTACAATTGCCAGCGGGACACAGTTTGCCCATGACTGAACCAGACTATAATTGCCAGCGGGACACAGTTTGCCCATGACTGAACCAGACTACAATTGCCAGCGGGACGCAGTTTGCCCATGACTGACCTAGACTATAATTGCCAGCGGGACACAGTTTGCCCATGACTGAACCCGACTACAATTGCCAGCGGGACACAGTTTGCCCATGACTTAACCAGACTATAATTGCCAGCGGGGCACAGTTTGCCCATGACTGAACTAGACTACAATTGCCAGCGGGACGCAGTTTGCCCATGACTGAACTAGACTACAATTGCCAGCGGGACGCAGTTTGCCCATGACTGAACTAGACTACAATTGCCAGCGGGACGCAGTTTGCCCATGACTGAACTAGACTACAATTGCCAGCGGGACACAGTTTGCCCATGACTGAACTAGACTACAATTGCGAGCGGGACACAGTTTGCCCATGACTGAACTAGACTATAATTGCATTATTCCTGATAATAAATTAAAATACAAAAAAAAAAACTCTAAAATTATCTAATAAAAAATAAATACAAAAAAAAAAAAGGAAAATCAAAACCATAATCAGAGACCAGTGGTAGAACGACCATAAAGCCAATTCGCCCACTGAACTAGACTATAATTGCCAGCGGGACACAGTTTGCAGATGACTGAACTAGACTATAATTGCCAGCGGGACACAGTTTGCAGATGACTGAACTAGACTATAATTGCCAGCGGGACACAGTTTGCCCATGACTGAACTAGACTACAATTGCCAGCGGGACACAGTTTGCCCATGACTGAACTAGACTATAATTGTCAGCGGGACACAGTTTGCCCATGACTGAACTAGACTATAATTGCCAGCGGGACACAGTTTGCCCATGACTGAACATGACTATAATTGCCAGCGGGACACAGTTTGCCCATGACTGAACTAGACTATAATTGCCAGCGGGACACAGTTTGCCCATGACTGAACTAGACTATAATTGCCAGCGAGACACAGTTTGCCCATGACTGAACTAGACTATAATTGCCAGCGAGACACAGTTTGCCCATGACTGAACTAGACTATACTTGCTAGCGGGACACAGTTTGCCCATGACTGAACCAGACTACAATTGCCAGCGGGACACAGTTTGCCCATGACTGAACCAGACTACAATTGCCAGCGGGACACAGTTTGCCCATGACTTAACCAGACTACAATTGCCAGCGGGACACAGTTTGCCCATGACTGAACCAGACTAAAATTGCCAGCGGGACACAGTTTGCCCATGACTGAACTAGACTACAATTGCCAGCGGGACACAGTTTGCCCATGACTGAACTAGACTACAATGGCCAGCGGGACACAGTTTGCCCATGACTGAACTAGACTACAATTGCCAGCGGGACACAGTTTGCCCATGACTGAACTAGACTACAATTGCCAGCGGGACGCGGTTTGCCCATGACTGAACTAGACTACAATTGCCAGCGGGACACAGTTTGCCCATGACTGAACCAGACTATAATTGCCAGCGGGACACAGTTTGCCCATGACTGAACCAGACTACAATTGCCAGCGGGACGCAGTTTGCCCATGACTGAACTAGACTACAATTGCCAGCGGGGCACAGTTTGCCCATGACTGACCTAGACTATAATTGCCAGCGGGACACAGTTTGCCCATGACTGAACCCGACTACAATTGCCAGCGGGACACAGTTTGCCCATGACTTAACCAGACTATAATTGCCAGCGGGGCACAGTTTGCCCATGACTGAACTAGACTACAATTGCCAGCGGGACGCAGTTTGCCCATGACTGAACTAGACTACAATTGCCAGCGGGACGCAGTTTGCCCATGACTGAACTAGACTACAATTGCCAGCGGGACGCAGTTTGCCCATGACTGAACTAGACTACAATTGCCAGCGGGACACAGTTTCCCATGACTGAACTAGACTACAATTGCGAGCGGGACACAGTTTGCCCATGACTGAACTAGACTATAATTGCATTATTCCTGATAATAAATTAAAATACAAAAAAAAAAAACTCTAAAATTATCTAATAAAAAATAAATACAAAAAAAAAAAGGAAAATCAAAACCATAATCAGAGACCAGTGGTAGAACGACCATAAAGCCAATTCGCCCACTGTAAACGGTTTTCTTTACACAGGAGGCCCGGGGGCGGGCCTATGTCAGCTGAGGCCCCAGGCGCAGAAGAAAATATTGGGCTCTTTAGAAAATAGAGACATATCAAAGGGCTTAAATTTGTACTCTGTGGGGCCCCTAAATATTCGAAAGCCCTGGGTGGTTCCCGTTCTTAAATCCGTCTTTGAATGAGCTAACAGATAAATTTACTTTGGTTGACAAAATCAAATTATACCACTTCACAAGATAGTTAACAAATTAGTAGAATTGTAAAACTGAAATATCTCACTTCTTGATGAAGATGAAACACATGACTTCCTATTGGCTAATGAAACTGTTTTATTGAAGAACAGAGTATGGCGACTTGAATTGTAAATAGAACGTATGCATCAGTTGAGTACGTTAATTTAAAACAGGCTATATTTGCGTATGAACGTAAAACACAATTTCACAATGTTAACACATCCTTACAATTTTAACACATTTACACAACTTTAACACATCTTTACAATTTCAGCACATTTACATAACTTTGACACATCCTTACAATTTTAACACATTTACACAACTTTAAAACATCTTTACAATTTTAACATAGTTACACAACTTAAGCACATCATCTCCATCATTTTAGCACTTTGTCACAGTAAATTGTCTTCAACATTTTGTAAATTTTTTTTTTAAAGTCTATCAATGAGACATATAGAAACACATCTTCCACTGTACGCTCATTAGTCAGAGTATACATAGTTGACACACCAATGCAAACTGAAGCCAACAGTTAATAATGAGTGTCGTGACATGTTGCGTGAGTACACAGTTGACACAACAATGCAAACTGAAACTAACAGTTAATAATGAGTGTCGTGGCATGTTGTGTGTACACAGTTGACACACCAATGCAAACTGAAGCTAACAGTTAATAATGAATGTCGTGGCATGTTGCGTGTGTACACAGTTGACACACCAATGCAAACTGAAGCCAACAGTTAATAATGAGTCACGTGGCACGAGCTGTGAATTAATCACTATCGGCGGCCCCATTCTTCCAGGGCCCTGAATGTGGACTACTGGTCTATTGGGTCAAAGACAACACCGTTGAGCTTCATAGATACGAACCAGGAACTAATGGAATTTAAGAGCCGTTTTAGATGAGAATGGGGCATTGTGATGGTAAAAAATTAGATTAGGGTACAGCGAATGCCCCACAGCGGCTGTCAATTCTATTGAATTTTATACTTTCTCCGTCCTCTACAAAATATTACAATAATAACAATAATAATAATAGTAGTAGTAGCGAATTGAATTATGTCTTCACGCGTACTAAATGTTAGACCAGGGTTTCCCAAACTTTCGGCATCTTTGTACCCCCTTTTTCTTATTTTCGTAAAATACCCCACCCACGGGGTATGTGTACAACACTTTGGGAAACACTGCGTTAGAATGACGCTGAACAAGAATTAACACTGTGTCCCACGTTAATGTGACGTTTGTTATTTTGTTTCGTTGTTATGTATGACACGTCCCAGTTTTAAAATGTTCACAGCCTATGTTCCCAGGGCCGGATTTTAGACTTGATAAGGCCCTAAGCTATTTGAGATATGGGACCCTTTTTTTTAAAGTCCAGATGTTATATGTCAGTGCCAAATACTTAAGTGCATATGACAATTGCTCACTCGGACAATGAATTGTGTGTCCCTAATCGAGTTTGGGCCCTAAGCTATAGACATAATGCATCATATATATATATATATTTGATAAAGTGGCCTCGAAATAATATCTGGAAGACAAATAAGCCCTCAACATTGAGTGGAAATATCTCTTTAAGATTATAACCGCTAGATTGTTTATACTTCAGAACATATTTTATTATCGTCATTGCCATCTATGTAATCAATGTGTATTGTGTATGTCTCCTATATGTAATCAATGTGTATTATGTATGTCTCCTATATGTAATCAATGTGTATAATGTATGTCGCCTATATGTAATCAATGTGTATTATGTATGTCGCCTATATGTAATCAATGTGTATTATGTATGTCGCCTACATGTCATAATGTGTATCATGTATGTCACCTATATGTAATCAATGTGTATTATGTATGTCGCCTATATGTCATAATGTGTATTATGTATGTCACCTATATGTAATCAATGTGTATTATGTATGTCGCCTATATGTAATCAATGTGTATTATGTATGTCGCCTATATGTAATCAATGTGTATTATGTATGTCACCTATATGTAATAAATATGTATTATTATGTCACCTATGATGCAAATGTCATATGTCAGGGTGATGCCACTGTAAACGCTTTATGCAAATCGTACTTAAATGTATACAGAAAAAATTGACATTCAGCCCGTCCAGCATAATTTAATTAGTTCATGGCATTGATTCCCCAGTCTAGGAAGATGTTCAGTTAAACATTATATTATGTTCACAATACAATACTCGCTGGAAAATGAAATCTAATTATTTCATGTCTGCATATCTGTACATCGAGGTAGATTCATTCCATGAATTAGAAACTCGTTATATATATTTTGTCCATCTATATCAGTTGTACATTATATGCTTTGTGCATTTTTATCAGTTGAACATTATATGTTTTGTACATTTGTACCAGTTTAACATTACATATTTTGTCCATCTATATCAGTTGTGCATTATATGCTTTGTGCATTTTTATCAGTTGAACATTTTATGTTTTGTACATTTGTACCAGTTTAACATTACATATTTTGTACATCTGTATCAGTTGAACATTATATGGTTTGTACATTTTTACCAGTTTAACATTACATAATTTGTACATCTATATCAGTAATTCATTGCAAGTTAAGCCGTTCATTGGACTGCATTTAATCAATGTGTATGTATTACAAGTCTAGATGTGTGTACATATGTATCAGTAATAAATTTCAAGTGTAGGTGTGTGTTCAGATATATCAGTTATAGATTACAAGTCTAAATATTCATACGCATATTACAGTACATTCCAAGTTTAGACATGTTTGTCTATATGACCTATATAATCAAGTCTAGACATGTTTGTCTATATGACCTATATAATCAAGTCTAGAGATGTTTGTCTATATGACCTATATAATCAAGTCTAAAGATGTTTGTCTATATGACCTATATAATCAAGTCTAGAGATGTTTGTCTATATGACCTATATAATCAAGTCTAGACATGTTTGTCTATATGACCTATATAATCAAGTTTATATATTTGTATCTCTAGAAACACGTGTAAATAATTGTCCTTCATTGCTGTGAACTACTTTACAATGGACGGAGGTTAAGCTGCTGAGATATTTTAATATGATAACAGTGCGGCCCTCTAAGGTCTACAGGCAGGGTTAGGACTAAGGTCGGTTCAGGCCCAGGGCGAAGAAGAAGAGACTTCAGAAAAAAAGGTACAAGAGTTGGGGCTTTGCAGTGACCAGTCGGATCCCCTAATGGCCCCACCCAGACTCAATCGAAAGAATCACCGCCTCTTGAGTCGGATACTAATGTATCAACTTATTTGTGATTTGATTATTTGATCATTTCAATGGAGGACACAGGACTAAATATGTTATCATAACTTCAAATCGTAGACAATTGATAACAAACCTTCCATGTTAATTTCTTATTATCAATTTTCTTATTATCAATTTTCTATTTATCAATTTTCTTATTATCAATTTTCTTACTATCAATTTTCTTATTATCAATTTTTCTTATTATCAATTTTCTTACTATCAATTTTCTTATTATCAATTTTCTTATTATCAATTTTCTTATTATCAATTTTCTTATTATCAATTTTTCTTATTATCAATTTTCTTACTATCAATTTTCTTATTATCAATTTTTCTTATTATCAATTTTCTTATTATCAATTTTCTTATTATCAATTTTCTTATTATCAATTTTCTTATTATCAATTTTTCTTATTATCAATTTTTCTTATTATCAATTTCTCTTATTCTCAATTTTCTTATTATCAATTTTCTTATTATCAATTTTCTTATTATCAATTAGGGCTATATTGTCCCCGGCAGATCTAAAAAAAAATCTACTTTGTCTTAATCTGTCAAGCCTGTTATCCTACCATCACTCCCCCTCCCTCCCTACACACACAAACTGAGACAACAATATCTCCAAGATGTAAACAATACATCTGTTGTGCCATCACTGGACAGGTCCAGTTCGTTCATAGTTATCTCCCTGTGGCCGTACACGGCATACATAGGAAGATGTTCCTGTATTTTCTGGCGATGTAGAATAGATGAGGAATATTTCCCTGAAGATGACCCCGATGAGATAAGCTGGTAGAGGGGCGGGGGGAATGGGGGAGAAGTAATTTACTCGTGCAATCCAGAAGTCCGAAACTCTGTGTAGGATACTGCCGGTCTTTAATTCTGTGTAGGATACTGCCGGTCTTTAATTCTGTATAGGATACTGCCGGTCTTTAATTCCGTATAGGATACTGCCGGTCTTTAATTCTGTATAGGATATTGCCGGTCTTTAATTCTGTGTAGGATACTGCCGGTCTTTAATTCTGTATAGGATATTGCCGGTCTTTAATTCTGTATAGGATACTGCCGGTCTTTAATTCTGTATAGGATACTGCCGGTCTTTAATTCTGTGTAGGATACTGCCGGTCTTTAATTCTGTGTAGGATACTGCCGGTCTTTAATTCTGTATAGGATACTGCCGGTCTTTAATTCTGTATAGGATACTGCCGGTCTTTAATTCTGTATAGGATATTGCCGGTCTTTAATTCTGTGTAGGATACTGCCGGTCTTTAATTCTGTATAGGATACTGCCGGTCTTTAATTCTGTATAGGATATTGCCGGTCTTTAATTCTGTATAGGATACTGCCGGTCTTTAATTCTGTATTGGATATTGCCGGTCTTTAATTCTGTGTAGGATATTGCCGGTCTTTAATTCTGTATAGGATATTGCCGGTCTTTAATTCTGTGTAGGATACTGCCGGTCTTTAATTCTGTATAGGATATTGCCGGTCTTTAATTCTGTGTAGGATACTGCCGGTCTTTAATTCTGTATAGGATACTGCCGGTCTTTAATTCTGTATAGGATATTGCCGGTCTTTAATTCTGTGTAGGATACTGCCGGTCTTTAATTCTGTGTAGGATATTGCCGGTCTTTAATTCTGTATAGGATATTGCCGGTCTTTAATTCTGTATAGGATATTGCCGGTCTTTAATTCTGTGTAGGATACTGCCGGTCTTTAATTCTGTATAGGATATTGCCGGTCTTTAATTCTGTATAGGATATTGCCGGTCTTTAATTCTGTATAGGATATTGCCGGTCTTTAATTCTGTATAGGATACTGCCGGTCTTTAATTCTGTGTAGGATATTGCCGGTCTTTAATTCTGTGTAGGATATTGCCGGTCTTTAGTTCTGTATAGGATATTGCCGGTCTTTAATTCTGTATAGGATATTGCCGGTCTTTAATTCTGTATAGGATATTGCCGGTCTTTAATTCTGTATAGGATATTGCCGGTCTTTAATTCTGTATAGGATATTGCCGGTCTTTAATTCTGTATAGGATATTGCCGGTCTTTAATTCTGTATAGGATATTGCCGGTCTTTAATTCTGTATAGGATATTGCCGGTCTTTAATTCTGTATAGGATACTGCCGGTCTTTAATTCTGTGTAGGATACTGCCGGTCTTTAATTCTGTATAGGATATTGCCGGTCTTTAATTCTGTATAGGATATTGCTGGTCTTCCCTTTTTTGTCAAAATCGTGAGATCATAAATGTCGCAGTGAATGGTGTGGACCGTGATAGGCAATGGACAAACTAAAATACTAGTGTACTAGAAAAAAAAATCTTAATTTCTACTTCGAAAATATTACGACATTCTGCCAGTAAATAATGGCCCAGTGATAAACTTTGTGAGTAGCAACTAGTGAGACCACCATAGGCCCCGCCCCATGAGAGGGGGGCCCTGCGATACAAACGGTGTGGAGCTATATATATAGCAGTGTTTCCCAAACCTTTTGTGTGTGCTGTGCCCCACAGAATTTTTTTTTAAAAATCAATAAGCAACCCCCCCCTCCCACCCCGGTCCAACAAAATTAAAAAAAATATATTTACCCATCCACCTTAATGCTGAGATTTGTGTTTTCTCCCCATATCGCCCAAAATAGACTTACTTCCGGCAATATTTAGGTCATGGTAAATTAAAGCTCCTCATCAAATTATTTCGGGAGCAGCCGCGAATTCTGAGAACTGGCTAACAGCAAACAACCGAATAGACCAGAGGCCGGGGGGGGGGGGATAATGATCAATACCACAGTGACATCAAAATATTCACGCATGAACAAAGGCTGGGTGTGTGTGTGGGGGGGGGACACAGTTACAGATACCTGGGGCCTGTACACTTGTCGAGGACATAACTAGCAGAGCTGAGCTGTACTAGAATTACAACAGCATTGACAGCTTTGACCCTGCTTCACAAGATCTGGGTAAACAGAACCAACTTTGGCACCAAAACACAAAGTTGTGTACGTCAGTGGTGATCCACGTCTTGCTCCATTTGTCGCGAGTCCTAGCAAACTGCTAAACTGATGCAGAAAGATGATCTGGGCAGACGAGACAAACTCGCTGAGGGAAAAGTCTAAAAAAATTGCATACATAGATTTTTGCAACTAAACCTATGTCAGGGAAAAAACTTTCTTTCCGCAGCCTGGTGGCCCATGAATCACTTTCTGTCTACTGAGGAAGAGTTAACGGTGACAAGGTTTGACCATGTCTGACGTCACAATACCGTTCGTAAAACCTTGGTTCATGTAACCCTGAATTAAGTCGAAGAGTGCAAAGTGTTTAAGAAATGAATATGCTGAGTGCAAAGTGTTTAAGAAATGAATATGTTGAGCGCAAAGTGTTTAAGAAATGAATATGTTGAGCACAAAGTGTTTAAGAAATGAATATGTTGAGCACAAAGTGTTTAAGAAATGAATATGTTGAGCACAAAGTGTTTAAGAAATGAATATGTTGAGCACAAAGTGTTTAAGAAATGAATATGTTGAGCACAAAGTGTTTAAGAAATGAATATGTTGAGTGCAAAGTGTTTAAGAAAATGCAAAGTGTTTAAGAAATGAATATGTTGAGCACACAGTGTTTAAGAAATGAATATGTTGAGCACAAAGTGTTTAAGAAATGAATATGTTTTTGGTGAAGATAGCTCTAGGGAAGTTTAAGGAAATAAAACACAGACAACTTCAAAATAATTGGAGAAAAATACTTTAAAACTGACATTTTCTTAATGCCCCCCCCACACACACAATCACCTAAACTGTCAACTGTACTTCAAATGGGGCCTGGCCTCACTTTGGGAAACACTAGTATACAGCCCCTACCTTTACTGCTCCTAGCCCCCTATCTTTACTGCTCCTAGCCCCGTAGTTGACACCACTGGACCATTGAGAGTTGATCTTTAATGATACATACTATTAAATGTACTAAGAAAATTAAATAAAAAACAAAACAACAAACATACAATCGCAATCAAAGATATAATCTATCTATATAAATAATAGCGGTGTGGGGTCTGCGTTAAATCGAAAGTAAATTAATACAACAGTATTCCAGTTTAAATCGTCAAACTTAAACAACAGTAATAAAAACCATCGGATCTGTCCGAAACCAAAAATTAACATAGCCTACCGATCAAACCTAAGGGAATATAACTCTATGCAAAGGTTTTTGCAGGGTACAGCTAGTACAAAATAAAACCTGAATGAAATGAAGTGGAATGTGAACATGACGTGGAATGGTATTTGTAGTGCCAGCTGATGTCACACGACTACTCAATATGATTGTATCGGTCTAAACAACTGGGACTTCTGTGTCATTCCAGTCAAGTTAAAGCAAGCTTTGATATATGCAGAAATATACTAGATTATGGAATGCAAACATGAAATACTATTTTAATTGTAACATATTGTTATAACTCTCTCTTTGCCCTCGGTAGTGCGCAATGAATAGGGAATTCCCGTTTACCAGCGCACCTTATGATTTACATATTGAAAGCCCTGACTGAGAGACGTTAATAGCAGCAGAGTGGTGATGATGAAGCCGGCAGTTTGGTATCGTGGCCATGGTAGTTGTTCATT
>JAGDYQ010000005.1:13784130-13999882 GCA_021962125.1 Bulinus truncatus | reverse complement strand
TCAGGCACTGCAACTACCTTGGCTTAACCACTATAGTCTATAGATTATGATAGTAATTTGTAAAAACCACTAATACTTTCTTTATTACAGCTTTATTGGGCTTCAATAATGAATAAATTGAATATAGGCCTATTAATTATTTTTATTATTAGTATTTATAATATTAATAGTATAAGAATAAGTAGACTTCGATATATGATTATATCTCTGTGGATGTCCAATCGTCACCCATTTTCAAGTGAAAAAATATTTTAGTGTGGGCATAGCACTTTATACTAAAATCAAAGAGATTATGCATACAAATGTTACATGAAGATCTGAAAAGAACCTGAAAAGAATATACCGGGCTCATTGACTTATGTACCAACGAATTAGTCACTCTCAAACGTCTATTAATTTAAGTTTTCTAAATTAATTGTTTTACTCACTATGAAGATTGTTCAATAAAGTCTAAGAAAATGATTAAAAATGAGAAACAAAATTAAATACAATTTTACCCTTAAATACTGGCATTTTTAGAACTTTTAAAAATGAAATGAAAAAAAAATAAAGTATTTGTTTTGCAAAATCATGCGGATTTGTAAGCAACGGAAGTTTGAGCAAATTTCACTGTCATGAAAGTATGCATTCGGCTTTTCCCTATTAGATTAAAGTTATTAAAATTGTCATCTTCAATCTTCCTAAATACTTTTCTCTCTTATAAGTTAAAAAAAAATATTGAAAAAATAGCAAACTAAATGAGATATAATTAAAATTATGCAGATTATCAAAGAAATACAGCTGCAATCTAAAGTGACTTCAATGGAAAATGAACAAATATCTTACATAAGTCAATAACTATGTTTTGGGATTAGACTTCGGAGTGGCTACGGTTCTGTCCCTGACAGAACCCGTATTTTTTTCCCGGGTACCAGCCATACTTATTATTGCATATTTTTTTTTGTTTTCGGGCATATTTTTTGTTTTCGGGGCTAGTGTTAGGGTTAGGAACAGGGTTAGGAATATGGTTAGGATTAGGGTTAGGGATAGGATTAGGAATAGGATTAGGGTTAGGGTTAGGGTGAGGAGCAATATCTATAGCTGGACCCTAACCCTATCCCTAGTCCTAATCCTATTCCTAACCCTAACCCTAGCCCCGAAAACAAAAAAATATGCAATAATAAGTATGGCTGGTACCCGAAAAAAAAAACCGTAGCCACTCCCATTCGAATTTACCATTCACTAGGCTCATTTTAAAGAGATTATTATTATTATTATTATTATCATTATATGTATATATATATATATATATATATATATATATATATATATATATATATATATATATATATATATATATATATATATATATATATATATATATATATATATATATATATATATATATATATATATATATATATATATATATATATATAATAATATATATATATATATATATATATATATATATATATATATATATATATATATATATATATATATATATATATATATATATATATATATATATATATATATATATATATATATATATATATATATATATATATATATATATATATATATATATATATATATATATATATATATATATATATATATATATATATATATATATATATATATATATATATATATATATATATATATATATATATATATATATATATATATATATATATATATATATATATATATATATATATATATATATATATATATATATATATATATATATATATATATATATATATATATATATATATATATATATATATATATATATATATATATATATATATATATATATATATATATATATATATATATATATATATATATATATATATATATATATATATATATATATATATATATATATATATATATATATATATATATATATATATATATATATATATATATATATATATATATATATATATATATATATATATATATATATATATATATATATATATATATATATATTACGGACAATGTCTGCTAGGCGGCCAATATCTTCTATTGGCCAGCTAAAACGGCCAATGTCGAAGTGACAATTGTGAAAGTATTGTGTGAAAGAGATAATATCAATTACGGACTTTTTGAACATTTAAAGCAAGATATATTTACTGCAAACAGATTAGCCACTGGGCGTAGCCGACATCTTTTTATTAAATTTGAACAAATTTAGTTGAGGTTTCTAGTTCTTAAAACTGTTATTTGTTTTCCATTGCTATCCAGATGATGCTGAGCATTTGTTAGTTTATTTTAACTTATGTAACTGAGTTAAAAATGTAACAAATGATAAATCACCCTTCTCTGTGATCATTAGCTACAACAAGATGAACTATTGTGACATACAGAAAAACATAAATGCAAGGTAAATTAATTGAATCAGATTGACGGTTGGACATAGCCGACAAAAAAAAACAACATCTATATAATCTAATTAATCGTAGGCAACGAATAAATAAATGTTAAAATGATTAGGCTTAGGCCTATATACAAATCAATGAAATATTTTCTTTACATTGAAGTGAATTCCACACCTAGGGGGGGGGGCACGCTCCCCAGTGCCCCCCCCCCCTGGCTACGGGGCTGGTGCTGTCACATGGCACCTTGGTTTCCCGGGCAACGCCGTGTATTAAAGTCCTAGTTTTTTTTTTTTAATTATATAAATCCCTTCTCTAATGACTATACATTGAGCAGGATCATTTTTCAGTGGCTATAAACTTGACAGATTGTTGAGGAATTGAGCTTAGACCAAGAATTCGCATCTAGATAGTAAATAACATTTACATTTTCTTATGATGACTGGTAGAATACAGAATACAATGTATTTTGAGTATCAAATAGTTCCTTGCACAACGGCTATTACTACAAAATACACAATATTTTGAGCTTCAAAACAGTTCCTTGCAAAACGGCTATTACTACAAAATACACAGTATTCTCAACGTTTTTTTTTACTTATGGTCTTTAGTTTATTCTAGAGATTCTTTTTACTTAAACTGAAAGGGATTTCTTAGTATTACGGATATTTTCCTGGGTAATCATCAGGCCCGTAGCGTGCGGTAGGGGTGGGGGGGGGCAGCCCCCCCCCTGCGTTTTGTCTGCCACCCCCCTGCTTATTTTTTCTACTTAGTAAAATGTATTACCTGGCCCCCCTGCCATTGCCTGGCCCCTGCTGTAGAATGCTTGGCCCCTCCTGTAGAATTTTCACGCTACGGGGCTGGTAATCATAGTGCTAATCAGTGGCGCAACTAGACCAAACTTTCAGGGGGGAGGGGCAAAAAACACTTGTATTAAACATCATGAGATACAACTTACATACATTACAAGCATTCGTACGAAAACAAAATAAGTATATTCTCAGTAATATCCAAAATGTCCAAAAAATATTTATTAAGATTAAAAAATGTTTTATTTAAAAATATTTTACAGAACAAAGTCAAATTTTCTTTTAGATTTAGCCAGTTGATCAAGAACTTTTTTCTTTCAATTTGCATCAGCGCAAGTCCACTCAGCCGTTCTCCACACATAGTGTTCCTAAGATAGCTTTTTATTCGTCTCAGACAACTGAATGACCGTTCTGCTGTCTGCAGATGCTGTAGTGACCGGTAGTGTTGCAAGAATCTTTATCGACACATAGATATTAGGATAAAATATCCTCTGCATGGAATTGATTGCTGTTAGTGTCTACTGCATTACTTGGAATGTCTTTCCCTTCGTTTCTTTCCCGAAGCCATTTTGTCTTCCAACGAACAAACTCGTCTTTCATTTCATTCTCTGAGATGTCTTGCTTATAGAACTCTATTGCCTCAGATATGTCTCCATATTCTGCGTTGTAGATATACGTTGTCACAAGCAGTTGTATTTTACATGAAATTTTCATATGTTCATCGAAACGGTCAGTTAGTTGCCTAATAATTGTATCTAATTATGGTGTATATATACTTTGGCGGTAAAATGTTTCTGGGTCATTAGTTTCATAATTTGATCGCGATGTTTGACGACCAACGGTTCTAGGAATCTTAAGTAATTCTCCTAGAAGATTTTCAGCTTTTACAAAAAATATTGTGAAAGTCATCATTACCATTTTGTCGATAATTTTTTTTTAAATTAACGTTATGTCAGATACTTTTTCAATACGCTGAAGAATATCCAAATGCGGATTTTGAAGAGCTTTGGAAAGAGGTAGAATTAACCTACTGAAACGAGCACATATACACAATGATATTATAAAATTTGATTGGTTAATGGCGACCAAAAGCTGTTCTGCTTTGCTATCAGTATTCGCATCATCCCAATTACTAATTTCTTCCAGTGAAACTTTGATAGTCGGATATAATTCGACAAATTTTATTGTGGCTTTATGACGTTCCTCCCATCGCGTGTCACACAATCCAGTTAATTTCTGATGATTGCTACCAAGCTCTGAGGAACTTTCAGGAGTTCTTTGAAAAACTTGAGATCTCTTTGGTGATTCTCGAATAAAGTTAATTGTCTGCTTGATTGTACATATGCAATTTTTGATTTCCTGGATTTTAGATGCATCTGCTATTATTAGATTTAGAACATGGGATGCACAGTGTGTGTACAGAGTTTTCGGGTACATTTTTCTTACATGGGCTTGCACTGCATTTATTTTTCCTGCCATTGAACCACATCCGTCATACTCTTGACCCCTCATCTTTTCAATATCAACCCCCACTTCTTTCAATGTTTGAATCAAAATCGTACCAAGGCCTTCACCTGTAGTAATTTGAGCTTCTTGAAAACCAATGAAGCATCCATGAAAACAATCATCTTTAACAAATCTTAAAATAATTGTCATCTGCTCTATAATGAAAGAATCAGTAGTTCCATCACAGAGCACAGAAAAGAACCCAGCAGCATTGACATCATTGATAACATTTTTCCTCATTAAATAATGAGTTGCCGATATAATTTAATTTTGTATCTTCCAACTGAGATAGGTTTGTGAACTTGAAGTTGTTTCCAGATGCCATTTTAGATTTTCATTGCCAGCTAATAGACGTAGCCTCAGGCATGCTTTGAAATTTCCATCATTTTCATCTGGTTCTTCTATAGAAAGTGGTCCTGAATCACGATGACCACGTAAAGCAATTCCTTGCTTTCTACAATGATGCACTGTTTCTATAATAGGTATTAACCGTCTGCGGTTTTCTTCAATCTGCTTTTGCCACCCATTATGTAATTGCTTCTCAATACCAATAGATCTTTGCTCAAAGTGCTTCAAAAAAATCTTCTGACATTTTAACACACTCCTGATGATACTTTTTAGAAACATGAGAAGTGCAGTCCGTTTTCACATCCTTATATTTGTTCAGTGGTATGGTGACAAATAATCCAGGAGTTATATGATTAAATGCAATGTGCCCCTTGGTGGACATGACTCCAGGCTAACCAAGGTCTGAATTCATCAAGATAAGTTTCCTTAAAACGCCTTGTAGTTTTACCTTGGATAACCACTGGAAAAACGTAATTTTTATCTGGGCACCATTATTTGTTAGCAAAGTGTATTTCTCTTCACTAGTTGTTATTTTTCCCACATAAAAACCAACATTAAAGAATGGATTAATTGTGTCTGTTGCATCTGCCTGTTGCAATTGTTGTCTAGTTATCACGGATAGTTCGGAAGTTTTCATGTATCATGTGACTAATTTTGGTCTAATCTTTTATTTTTTTTCATTTCGGAAGGGCAAATGCCCCCAATGCCCCCCCCCCGTTGCGCCTCTGGTGCTAATGCTAGTTTGTTATGAATTTTGCGAAATTTTTAAAAGAAATTATGCCTCTAGCTAAAGCAATGGCTCATATGCTGTTCACAACCCATTGAGAAACCTGTTGTTTTTCACAATGTGTAAAGTAATAAAATAAAAGATAAAATAATGAAAAACTAAAATGAATTATATATAATATTTTATTTTCTATTAAATCATACTTTAATTTTTTGGCGATCCATTCAAATTCAACAGCGGGTCGCTACACACACATCGAGGACCACTGGGCTAGAACGTTTGGTGGTTTAGTTTATTATAAAAAAAATATTTTTTAGAACTACCGTGCTAGAGTTTTATTATCATTAAGAACTGCATTTAAAATTTAATTGAAAAACGCCCATGATTCAAGTACCTCGATGGGATTCTGTCCAAAGTTTAACCAAAATAGCCTATATGTTCACAACAAAATGAAAACGAGGCAGGTTATTGTGTAGGTTGTATTTTATTTCAATTTTCACAAATATATTATTTGTCATGTCACTTGTAAGAACTCTCGTTTCAAATCTAATCCAATAATATTTCTATTAGATATTTAAAGTTATAACAAATGTTTCAAATGATTTCCTTAATTATTGCCTCGCCCTATATATATATATATATATATATATATATATATATATATATATATATATATAACTTATTATAACAAACATCAGTGTAAAATCATCATAAACATTTCTATTTACTTATCAACATATTATGTCCATATTGTTTGAATTATAGGTTGGACATATCAGTTACCAAGTGATGACCCCCAGAAAAGACGCGAGATAAATCCATACAGTGAACTAGGGGAGTATGGAAGGAAACCAATCGATACTCGATTTGGCGTGGCCGGAAATGTACGCGTGCCCTGGCTTGATATCATAAATGATTAGAGCCATCAAAGTAACTAATCTCACAGTTAGTCTAAAACTAATATGAAATGTTAGTCCTAAACTAGCCTAAGTGTCTTTAACTTATCTCACAGTTAGTCTATAACTAGTTTCCATGCTAGTCACAAACTAGTCTAAGATGTTGGTCTTTAAAAAATTGGACAGTTAGTCCTTAACTAATATCTTAGTTAGTAGTCCTTTACTAATATCTTAGTAGTCCTTAACTAATATTTTAGTTAGTAGTCCTTAACTAATATCTTAGTAGTCCTTTACTAATATCTTAGTTAGTAGTCCTTTATTAATATCTTAGTAGTCCTTTACTAATCTCACTGTTAGTCCTTAACTAATTGAGTTTGCTAAATGTCAATTATTTCAATAAAGTTATGGCATATATTGCCAATAGCATATGGGGCTATTTTTGGACGATTTTTTACCCCCCCCCCCAGCCCTGTCACAAATCTCGGGACCCCCCCCCCCCCCAAAGTACGTCACACTTTCGAAAAAAATTTTAATTAACAACTAATTAAAATTTAATTGAAAACTTAAATCGCACTTCACTAGTAAACTGCCTTAAAATTTAAATATTAAAAGAACTATCAGATTATTAAATGACTTTAATAGTAGAATAACTAATTATCAACAGTAGTCTCAGTTATTCTTTGAAACAGTAACTTAATCAATTGAATTTGAAAAAAAAATGCAAAAATTAGACTTGAAAATTATATAATAAACATCATTTCTCTGCTACATATTCATTTACAACGAGTGTGGTCAACTTTGAGATAATCTTCCGATTATGCATTCTATTGACACATGTTAAGAAGTAGATTAGCGAAACTTGACCTCAACCAGTGATTAAATAATAAAAATGGAAACAAAACAATGCGACTAAAAAAAAGGACTAGATTGACAAATTATGTGAGCCGCTCTGGTGCTATATTGAATATGTTTATAGTGGGCCTGTGAATTATGTTTTATTAAAAAAAAATTCACTAGACATTATCCATCCATGGTGAAATGAAATGTTCATCCATAGTTACGTCTGACATAAATCTTTCCCCATCATCGTTTCCTGGAAGGGTAGTTGCGACAGATCAACTTCATCCTCATCTAGCCACTCAACATCCTCTGAATGTGCATTTTCCATTCTGCCAATAATTGCCATGAGTTCTCTTTGCCTTCTAGCAGCGATTCTCAAAGGACGATTGCGTTTTATCTGAGTTGATTCTGGAAAATTTGGGGTTGGCACATTTTCATAGGGGACGGGTGGTCGAGTGGTGTAGAGCGCTTGACTTTCGACCATAGGGTCCCGGGTTCGAATCTCAGTGAGAACCTTATGACTTTTCAGGTCCTGGTGAAAGTCCCCAAATCCACCCAGCTTTAAGTGGGTACCTGACTTTATGTTGGGGGAGTAAAGGTGGCTGGGCGTTGTGCGAACCACACAATCCCTTCATATGCCTAGGTTATAGAAACAGATGAATTCTACACTTCATCTGCCCCGATGGCCCTTTAGAGCAAAGAAACTTTACTTTTTTACATTCTCCTGCGCCCGAGCTCTGCGTTATCCTGTATGTTTCTTCAACATTGTTAGTGAGGCAAAGTATAAGTGACACACTTTGCAAATCCGATCATGTAAGCTGGTCTGCAAAGATGGACAATAAAGATCATATGGTTGCACTTTAAAAACTCTTGTTGATCTTGGCATAATGTCATCAAATTTGAGAGTTTGTGCCAAAAACAATGAAGGAAATTTATGAGCATCTGCATCTGCTCTTTCTGAAGCTCTGAGTCCATCAATTGTTTGGTTGATTGGGATTGGATTTGGAGGAGGAAATAATCTCAAAGGTAAAACGTTGAAAAATTAGCTCCGTACTTTGTCGCAACATTTTATGTCCTGACATTTCACAATTTGAGTATTGGCTGGTGCGAACATGATGGTCAAACCATTCCTTATCCTTCGACATCAGTCCTACTGCATCCAATTCAGATTTCTCAGGGTTGATATATTCTGCAACTGTTGGAAATTGGTCAACAATCACATGCGACCAGATTTCAGCTTAAGTTTCACCTGCAAACTTGAAGTTTGTTCTTTCCAAATCCTCATTTATTGTTCTGCCCTGTGAATCAAAGTGACTGCCATAATGTTCATTTGGCAATATGACACCCGACAGTTCTCTGCTAAATGGAGCTATTCGACGTTCCACGCGATTATAAGCATTTCTTCCTGGTGCATTAGTTGCAAGGAATAAGGCATCAAGATTATTTTAACGAAGTGATCGATTGCACCTTCAATTACTTTTTTGTATTATAATACAAATTCCAAATTTCTTGATCAGTGATATGCAGCAGACAACAAAGAAATAATAAGACTTTCGGTAAGGTTACACATAAAACAAGCTCACCTCAAATAAAACAAGCAAACAATAAATTTATTATCATAACAAGTTTATTTCATTTATAATCAATGTGAAACAAAATAAAACAACCTATGACTGAATGCATAAGAAATATAAAATACTTTTAAAAGTTTTTTTTTTTTCAATTTGATATTGGACACACAAAAACATTCGAACATTTTAATGCTAAAAAGTAAATAATAATAATAAAAAAAAACAATTATAAATAAATAAATATGTTCTTAGTGTTGTGGTGACCATACACCGTTTGCCATATTGATTCTATATTATTAATATATCAACTGTTGAACAGAAAGGGCTTTACATACAATTTAATATTTCGTAGGTTATTTTGTTTAAATTGATTCATGTTCATGTCAAAGTTAGAGGTAGAGTTATTTCCATACAGATGAAACACCAGGGTCAAAAAGAAGTAGAAATCAAACGTAAATCAATAAATAGTGTACAGTCGAAATGATGATAACAAAGCCTATAAACGTTGACTTAGAAAACACCGATTTGATCCACTCTATGTAAACACTACAAGACTGAGTAAAGTTATTCTTTACTGTCGAGTATTACTCTCCAACTGAACAGTTTTAAACATGGTTTTAAATCACTTTTAGAGATATTAATTTTATTTTAGTTTGCCAGGTATTTAGGAGAAGAGAGTCAAAATCGATTTAATTTAAAAAAAAAAGTCGCCATGTCTATAGTAAGCCAAATAAATGTCTTACAACACTGAGCTTTGATATAAATGGAGTGCTCACTGGGTTTAAATACCGAGGGATATTTATCTACCGTCATACTGAATGTGTTGACAAGACTTTAAATGTGAGCCCTCACCAGTTGGAAATTTCGGTATCTAGACATAGCGAATTTGGTCTATTTTTCGCTGCACCAAAGACATACCAATCGAAATATTTAGGCAAATTCAGAGCAGCGAACATCTGCATCTCAGCTGCTTGTAGAGTTATTTTTTTTTCGCAAAAGTTTAGTTCTTACAATGGTCAACAATTCAAAATGTTTGCTAAGAAACAATCGTTTACCTTAAAATAAATAAGAATATCATTGCAGCGGAACAGAAACTTGTATGTATGATACTAGCTGCATTATGTATGGTACTGGCCGATAGAAAACAGTCTTAAGGTTTATTTATTCAAATAAATCCTTTAATTGTCATTAATAGTAATTCATCATTAATTGATCTGTTGTTGCAACCATCAGTCGATTAGTCCAATTTTAATTTATATTTCATGGCCCATAAAATGTCTTCGACCACTGGCCGGCTTCTGACAATCTCCGAAATAACGTGTCTCTAGGCCTATCGTTAAGTAATTTTATAACAAATTATTGGGACGTGAATGAGCCACAAGAAATTGCCATTGGTTGAATTCGTTGGCGTCACATACACAGTGTTCATCTCGCTAATATTTTCTTGATTTATACCAATGATCAGTGCCATAGCGAGCTTAACTCGCGCCCTGGGCACAATAACTTTTCAATACCTTTTTAGCGCCCCCCATTCGAAAACCATATTATATTATATGTAAAATATACAATTTGGCGCCCCTTTGTGACTAGCGCCCGGGGCATGATCACCCCCCCCCTTGCCAACCCCTCACTACGCCTCTGCCTATGAGCTTAATATAACTGCAGTAGGCTAACTTAAAGTCTATACACAGTGGGAACTAGATGGGCTCCCATCTTAATATCAAATGTAAACTTTGTGCATTACTTCTGTTATAGATCATCCGTGACTTCTGTCATAAAAGACCTTACTTATGTCATAGATCATCCGTGACTTCAGTCATAAAAGACCTTACTTATGTCATAGATCATCCGTGACTTCAGTCATAAAAGACCTTACTTATGCCATAATCATACATGACTTCAGTCATAAAAGCCATTACTTTTGTCATAGATCATACATGACTTCATTCATAAAAGCCCTTATTTATGTCATATCATCTATGACTTCAGTCATAAAAGCCATTACTTTTGTCATAGGTCATCTATGACTTCAGTCATAAAAGCCATTACTTCTTTCATAGGTCATCTAGGACTTCAGTCTGTGTGTGTCCTCAAATCTTGTAACTCTATTTTGGACAGATTCTAATTTAGTGAGACGGATCTAATTCAACACATACACGTGCGTAGTTTCCACTTGACAATAATCGATTTGAATAATGTGTAGAGCTTAATTACATTTAAAGTAAGCCTAATATTTATAACGGGGAAAAATTAGCCTTGAGATTATCATGTCAAAATAAATACGATGCTTAGCACCGGTGCAGAAGAACGCAAAATTGTGACATTTTTTTAGCATTATAGGGACTTTCCAAATCAATAAATTATATTAGGCCCATTGTTTGCAAAAACAATGGAAAGTTTTATTCATTCAAAACTAAATAAAAGTAAATAAAACATGCCCTAAAAAGAAAACAACAATAACAACTCGTTAATCATACATTTTTTTTATAGAAATTATCATAACTAAAATTCAAATCGTGGGTGATTACAATATAGTATACGAAATATGACATCTTTATATTAGATGATAAGAAGAAATTATCAGTCAATAAATAAAATCTATATAACTAGATGGACGCACACGCTTATATTTTTTAGGATGCACACATATACATAGCATACATATACATAACACATGTACACATAGCGTACATATACATAACACATGTACACACAGCATACATATACATAACACATGTACACACAGCATACATATACATAACACATGTACACACAGCATACATATACATAACACATGTACACAAAGCATACATATACATAACACATGTACACATAGCGTACATATACATAACACATGTACACATAGCATACATATAATAACACATGTACACATAGCATACATATACATAACACATGTACACATAGCATACATATACATAACATACATTACAAGATGGCCGCACATCAATTGATTCCTGCCCAGTAATATCACAAATGATGACATCGCAATTGTATTAATCACAATGACATATGCACATACATCTGTGGGCGTAGATCGTATTAAATTCAATGACTTGTACACATACACTTGTGGGCAAATGTCGTACACTAAATATGTATATGTATGTTTAGGTACATATTAGTACTGCCTCAAGGCTATGCAGCATAGGTTAAGAAACAAGGACTAAAAAGACTATTCTAAAAACATTTGAATAAATACACAAAAGTTGCCTTTTTGAAAGGGTTGAATGAGGAAAGAGGGGGTTGGGGGATTAATAACAGTATGTTGAGCTTGGTGTATGACTTCTCTGTAACTAGGTCGCTTTCAATACCATACAGTTACGTAAGTGGTTCAGTGACTGTGGTGATCCAAATAATGTCTGATACCTAGCTGCTACTGCAAGAGACTATATAGAATTTCAAAAAAAAAAAACGAAATGCAATAATCCATTAGATACAGTTTTATATATAACTAGTCCCATCCACTTCTGTTGTCCACATAAACTAGAAATATTTTTTTTGCTTTATTTTGATTCCATTAGAATGTTAGCTTTATAGGACAGTTGCACAAAAGAGCGGTCTGATTAAAAAGTAATTGTAATAAAGATAATAAACACTTGCTTCAAAAGCAATATTCTCGCGACTAATGATGAAGACAGAGATACCAGTAAAAGTTACAATAAATCTTCCATAAAATTGGATCAAAAGTCACAGTGAGTGTGATATGCTATATTGGGAAAAATAGAGATAAAAAAATGTGGAGAGAGCAGAAATGTAAACTAGGGGGCCCATAGTGACGTAAGGATGGCTCTGTGCCTGCTAATTGAATTAGTTAATTAAGCGCGTGAAATAAATAAAAAAAAATACACACTAGGAGAAACTGCAGATGCATAACAAAGAAAATTCAACACAATCATTTCAACGTTTACAGTACAGTAGATTGGGCTGTTGAACAGTTCGCACACATTTCGTATTGTTCCACTCGTCCGAAAACGGTTACAAAATGCGATATTTTGAAAAGCGATGTTTGTTTGTGTCGGTGTGAGTGTGCCTTAATGCTCAATACATGTTAGTTTACCGCAGTGCAGGGGACAAAATAAAAGAAGATCGACTGTCCAGTCAGTGTCCAGCCCATCCACTAGCTGCCCATTGGTTCTGTCCCTTCACCAAATGCACTGTACAGGAGATGGTGAGGGGGGTGTAGTTAGAGAAAGAAGAAATTTCCTTGATGAAGTAAACGTACATTTTGTGAAACAGATCGACCCATTGGTTATCACCAGGCTTGCGGAGCCGAGCCGGAGCCGGAGCCGAGGACCCGTGTAGCCGCTACTTTTTGCTGGAGCCCACCGACAGAAATTTCGGGCCCCTGGGCAGGGCTGTCACGGGCCTTCCGTGCTGATATTAATATTTTCAAAAGTTGATTGGCCAGCTCAGTCCGGGCCCCTAAAACTTGCACTAAAACTCGCCGGTCCCCTGGGCATTTGCCCCCACCCCTACCCCCTGCCTTCCTCTCGGCGGCACTTGGCTCAATTGCAAACATTTTGTCTCGTGTGATAATCCCTTAATAGGGAGCCGGAGCCGGGAGCCGAGCCGGAGCCGTCAGATTTGTGGGAGCCGGAGCCGAGCCGGAAAAAAATGGCGGCTCCGCAATCCTGGTTATCACACACATATACACTGTTTTTTTTGTACTGTAATATGACTAATAATGAAAGATTCTACATTTGGTTTCAAATATCACAAATATTTATAGCGATCACAATTTTGTTTAAGATAATTGAAATAGATAACATGAAAGCATTATAAATATACATTTCATCAGCAGAAAACCACAAATTAGATATTATACAGATTGCGTAAGCCTCGTTTTGAAACAATGTTTTCATCGCCGCCATTTTTATGATATTTACACTCATCAGTCCATTCATTGAATAGAAATGTTTATTATATATATAAAGCTCCTAAAACCCATGAACTCGTGAATTAAATAATATATTATCGCTTTTTTTATATATATAAAGCAAATTGAAAGCTTTTTCATTCATATTTTATGCCTTGAAAAAACAAAAAAGAGGTGTAAATAGGTATATGGGTTTTTATGAATTGAACGCGTCAATGGAAACAAAAGCTAATAACAACAATGGCGCGAGAGTTTTAACACAAAACCGATGACTATCTACATAGCGATGCACTGTATAATATATAATCTGTGTAGAAAGCCAACATCTATATAAATAAGGATTATTTCAAATCCTTAATCTTCCGTATACTTGTAGACAGGGGCGGATCTAGACAACTTTGACCTGGGGTGTGGGGGGGGGGGGCAAAACTTTTTCATTGTTGAAAATTGGTCTTAGAACAAAAAAATATTTCGATAATTTAATGATGTCTTACCTAAACTTGCCCCCCCCCTAAATCCGCCCCTGCTTGTAGATGAAGGTTTCTAATAGGGAAAAAACAAGCTTTGTTTCAGACTTAGGATGTTTACATCATTAGCCAACTAACTAAATCATTCATAACAAGTACAAAGAATAAAGTAAGCGATAAAGGAAATTTCATATTAAATTGTTGCACCAATGCATAGTAGAATTATAAGGAAAAAAAAGAACCAAACGAATATATCACATTAATTTTTTTTTTGTAGAACATGACATTTATAATTCGTAAAAATATGACAGGTAGTTCTTTTTAGTGTGCTCAGTTTAAACTATGGTGAACATTTTGTTTATATGTCAACAAAAATACCGCAGTACAAACTTAACGGACGACGGTTGATAAACTTGTAGGTTTGGACTTAGTAAAAATTTTCTGAGTTTATCGCTGAATTTATGGAAATTATGTACTAAAACCAGTGGTTCTCAAACTTCAACGCTTCGCGACCCCGCTATAACATCAGGACCCCACTCTAAAACAGGACCCCACTATAACATCAGGACCCCACTCTAACAACAGGACCCCACTATAACATCAGAACCCCACTCTAATAACAGGACCCTACTATAACAACAGGACCCCACTATAACAACAGGACCCCGCTATAACAACAGGACCCCACTATAACAACAGGACCCCACTATAACAACAGGACCCCGACCCCGCTATAACATCAGAACCCCACTCTAAAACAGGACCCCACTCTAACAACAGGACCCCACTATAACAATAGGACCCCGCTATAACATCAGGACCCCACTATAACAACAGGACCCCACTATAACAGTAGGAATAATATCGTCATTTAATTTCTAATAAAATAATAGCGATTTTGGTTCTGCGTTAAATCGAAAGTAAAGAATTAATATAACAGTATTCCAGTTTAAAATACAATCATGAAAAAATCGGATTTGCCCGAAACCAAAATTAAACTAGACTACCCATCAAGCCTAAGGGGATATAACTCTATGCCAAGGTTTTGCAGGGTACAGCTAGTATACAAATATTTTTCATTTAACTTTGCAGATCAACATACATTTAGTTTTGTAACATACAGAGAAAATAGAGTTGTCCATGTATAGATTCTAGATCCTTTAATTATACAATTTGTCGTGACTCTCCAGAAATGTGTCCCCAATCCACACTTTGAGAAACACTGCTACAGGCCAATGTGACGTTCAATAAATAACTTTTTTTTATCGTTAGTTCCCTTGGACAAAAATAAAAAAAAAATAAAAAAAAATAGATAAATAAGGACTGTGAGACCTATTCAAAATAGGATGCACCACAGAAAATAAAAACTATATTCTGTGGTGTGCACATTCTATATTGTGCACATTCTGTTTCATTTATATTCTGTCCTGTGCATATCCTGTTTCATTTATATTCTTTGGTGTGCACATTCTATATTATGCACATTCTGTTTCATTTATATTCTGTCGTGTGCATATCCTGTTTAATTTATATTCCATAGTGTGCACATTCTGTTTCATTTATATTCTGTGGTGTGCATATCCTGTTTAATTTATATTCTGTGGTGTGCACATTCTGTTTCATTTATATTCCGTGCAGCCGACTACATGACATGAAGAACATAAAGACTTTTATTGATTCAGAAACTCAGTAGGTAAATCTGGAAGAAGTTCATAAACAGAAGATTGAATTGAATAAAAGTGTGATGACTGTTAACTCCACACAGACTTACTAAAAGTAAAATGATATAGACAACACCTTTAGTGGTGCTTGGAGTACTACTTATTGCCACATGTACTAATTTAATGACCAACAAAAGAATTACACAGCCCAACAAAAAAAAATTTTTTGCGAGTTGCCAAAAATATTTGAATGAATTTATAGCAATTCATGAGTGCTGATTTCAAAACTGCCATTGCTTTTGCTGAATTGGCTCTAGTTTCTGAGATATTGGACACCCTTAAAAATATGATTGTACCTATTGTGTAAAACAAATGCAATAAGTTTGGTGTCTGTTGTTTAATTTAAATATACCAAGTTATAACTTGGTTTATTTTTTTTCTCTTTTATTGCTTCTTTCTAAAGACATCACGAGTTCATCACGAAGATGCTGCAAAAATAATCCGAATGTATTCTGTTACATCTGTGGAGAATAAACTGTGTGGAGAGCCTACAGCAGTGGACAAATGGTGAGAAGAAAAGTCTAAGTTTGGGTGTACCAATGATATGGCGAGAGCCGAAAGACCATTTTGCATTCTGCAAGGAGACCAATTCCACATAGCAGTGAAGTTCCTATACCAGTGTTTACTGGATTATTAGAGCTTTTACCATCAGACTCCGACGAAGGGCAAGATCTGGAGTTTTAGGCAGGTGAAAACAGTGGAAGCGATTATGAAGGAAGTTCTTCAACACCTCAACCATTCAGCCAAGAAGAACCCAATGACCTAATACGAGACCTAAATCTGTCCAAGCAAGCATCTGAGTTTTTAGCGTCCAGGCTCAATGAAAGAAATTTTCTCAAACCAGAAGTTAAAATAACATTTAATCGGAAAAGAGAAGAGTTTCTTCTTCCATATTTCAGCCAAGAGGAAGATCTTGTTAACTGTAATGACATCCCTGGACTTCTGCTCCAAATGGCACAGTTCCATCAGAAGCTTGAAATGTGTTCTGTTACACAATGGTAACCGTTATGCATCTCTTCCCATTGCTCACTCAACAACACTTAAAGAAGAGTATGAGAATATCAAAACAGTATTGCAGAAAGTCCGTTATTATGAGCATCAGTGGTCAATTTTTGTTGATCTAAAAATAGTAAACTTCTTGCTTGGACAGCAGTCAGGATACACAAAATACCCATGCTTCATGTGCCTTTGGGATAGCAGGGCAAGGCAAGATCTTTGGACAAGAGTGACATGGCCTGCAAGGGAAACCATGAATGTAGGTAAAGAAAATAAGATCATTCTCCCACCGCTTCATATCAAATGAGTTTTAATGAAACAATTTGTTAAGGTTTTGGACAAATCTGGCAATTGCTTCAGGTATATTTGCAGATCATTCCCTGGACTGAGCATGGAGAAGCTGAAACCTGGGATTTTTGAAGGTCCTCAGATTCGAAAACTCATCAATGATCAAAATTTTACTAATTTCATGGATCACATTGAAGCTTCTTCATGGAACAATTTTGTTTCAGTTGTCATGAACTTCTTAGGTAATAACAGAACAGAAAATTACCAAGAACTGGTGCAAGATATGCTCGCTAACTTCAGAAACATTGGAACAAATATGAGCATCAAGGTACATTACCTGCACAGTCATTTAGACAAATTTCCAGGTAACCTTGGGGACTTCAGTGAGGAACAAGGCGAGAGGTTCCATCAGGATATGAGGGTGATGGAGGAGAGATATCAAGGAAGATGGGACATACATATGATGGCTGACTACTGTTGGAGCCTCCAAAGCAATTGCACCAACGACACATACAAAAGGAAGTCGAGCAAACAGCGATTTGCTAATGCATTACCATAGACAATTAACAAATTAATTAATTAATTAATTAGACATAATTAGTTTTTCAAATGAAAATGTTTTCTTCTATAACATTATTACACATATTTTTGAACGAATTTCTGAGTGACTATTAACATTTTCACTACTATTTGTTAGTATACTATTATACTTCATGCAATTCTTGACAAATTCCAAATACGGTGCATACATTTTTTAATTAATTTTAATTATCTCGTAAAATAGAGCCAATCTAGCAAAAGCACTTACATATTCTAAATCAGCATCGTTGACTTTGTATAAAATGATTCAAATATCACTGGCAACGAATTCACTGTTTACCAGTGTTACAGATGGCTAACAATATTAATAAATCTGGTTTAAAATTTTAATGAGGAAAAATTTATCTGTCACAAAATAAATGAAGTGTCCCAGTTTATCGGCCACAGAACAGATACAGTGACAGTATATCTGTCTCAAAATAAATGAAGTGTCTTAGTTTATCAGTCACAGAACAGATGAAGTGGCAGTAAATCTGTCACAAAAAAGATGAAGTGACAATAATGAGTAAAGCAATAACTTGAATCTGATAACAAGTTAGGCATTACAACAGACGAGGATGAGGAAATACACACCTCTAATTTGCTTTGAAAAAAATAAACCAACTAGATTTTGACAAAATGTCAATAAATGAAATTCATCGCTCATTCTATGCATATATCAAAACAATTGTAATAATTCAAATATATATATATATATATATATATATATATATATATATATATATATTTATATATATAAAAATAAGGAGATCAATTGTTATTTATACACAAAAAATACTAAAAGAAAATCCAATTAACCGCCTAGAAGGACTCAAAAAAAAACAACTACTGTTTACTTGCAAAGACTGATGTTCTTTCTGCTCATGTTAGTTCAAAATGTTTCTGCCATTGGTAATTCAAAACAAACATCACCCTGGTGAAAAAGTTTGTGACATCACACTTATTGACATTACTGACAGTGGCCACTCTACTATTGATTAACAAATATTGTGCGTCAGTGACATGTGACATTTGAGGTCAAAGGTCAAGAAAAAATGCTATTTGGTAACAAAAATATTATTGTTGTTGACAGTAGAACCAACATATAACAGGAAAAAAAATAACAATAATAAATAACAGATGCCAGATAGGTGGTGTAACAAATAATTAACAGAAGACTGCTGGTCTTTTGACTCTGGTAATTCAGTTGGTTGATGTAAACACCATGGACTGACTTCTATTATTATTTCCAGGGCTGGTATTTGTGGCTTGAAACCGCCTTTGTTTAGAACCATATGTATAACCCGTCAGATAGGCTACTCAACAAGATTTGTGAACCTTATAAGCAAGTAGAATAACGCTCTCTAAAGTGAAACAGAATCAAACAGGGGAATGTTTTTGCAATAGGGCCAATCGTCTTTCCAGTTTCGCTTTCTCCCGGAGAGCTGTCTCCAGTCGCCGGTTTAGTTCTATCTCCGAGGACTTCCACAGAACAAGTAGTTCCTCTTTCGTGACCGTGTCCAGCGAGAACAGGTAGGGAGACGCCTCCGCGTTGGAGCAATCGGCCAGGGAACAAAGATGGTCCTGGTAGGAGCGTGTCTTGTGGAGCAGGGATAAACTGATGTTGCTGGTCTTGGGGAGTAAGGCTTTCTGGCTGTAGCTGCTGCATGCGCTTTTGTCCACCAGGTTATGTAGATCGTCCGTCTTTTGTTTCAGCAGATTGGAGTGCACGTCCAGGGCAGACGCCAGCTGGCCCGTGTGACGTGGCGTGCCATCCTCTGGTGAATCTGGGACACCGGTCATTCGGTCAGCATTGTAAGGAGGATCCCCGATTGATGCCTCCTTTCGGTTGGACTTGGAGAATCTGATTCTGTCGGCGCCTCTCGTTAAGTGACACTTCTGGTGCTTCGATCGGCACGGCGGAGAGAGTTCGTTGACAAAGGAGGCAGACGGAAGTGCTGACCCTGGGGAGAGTCTGTCCCTCGTGTTGTTGGGCGGGGAGTCGAGGCCTACCAAAGACGGGCATGTGCCGTCAACAGAAAAACTCCTATGTCGGCCGGCGTCGTTCTCGCACGCGTCCACGCCTTCGAAATAAAGGTTGGGTGACATATCCAGGTCTGGGGACGATGCGGTGGTCGCTTTGCTGTATTTTTTGCACCTCCTTCTGCGGTACTCCTCCCTTGCTTTCTGCGACCGTCTTGAGGACCCCCCGGCTGACGACGAGGGCATGGATAGGGCCAGCTCACGGCCTGTCACAAGTGTGTTGGGAAGGCTTCTATTTGAGGCCCCTCTACTAGCGCCTAGAAGGCTGTCGTCAGATTCGGCCGAGGATGACTCGTCACTGCTGGGAACTTTAGCCTCAGCCACCTTCTTAGAGGTCAAAGGTGAGCCAATGCTGTCCAGCTTCAGGCACGATGCGCCAAGTTCCACGTTGACGGTGAGTTCCTTGAGAGGAATCTCAATGATGTTGGGCGAGGACAGGGTGTCGTCATCTGTCAGTCCCGAGTCTTTCATTTCTTTAAGCCTGTTGTGGGTGGGGAATGACGGAAGTGTTAGAAAATATTCACAACATGTTGTAATTGGTTATGTGACAACAGGAAGTAGTAGACTACTTTGAGGAGGAATATGATAACAGGAAGTAGTAGACTAGTTGTAAGGAGCAATATGACAACAGGAAGTAGTAGACTACTTTGAGGAGGAATATAATAACAGGAAGTAGTAGACTAGTTGTAAGGAGCAATATGATAACAGGAAGTAGTAGACTAGTTGTAAGGAGCAATATGACAACAGGAAGTAGTAGACTAGTTGTGTGTGTGTGTGTGTGTGTGTGTGAGAGAGAGAGAGAGAGAAAACATCTGTAATACAGAAACAGATAAATAGACCAACACTGATAGACAGAAAGAAAAATACTAGTCTAACGGGAAATATGAAAAAAGCAAAGATATAAATACAGAGATTAAATAATGAAAATAAAGAAATTCAGAATCAAATTGAAAGGCAGTTTAATTTCAGTAAAAAATAGAGAAAATCTGTTATAGAGACAGACAGAGATGGACGAAAGAAAACAAAAGACAAGTGATAACACAACTAGAGAGCAACAAACAAATATAAATATAATTCTATATAGGCGGCACCAACCACTTTGCTTTCTCTACGATGTCACAAAAATTCCTATTGATCCGCTTGGTTTTAGCCATGTCAGCCAACCTGTTCCTCTGTGCGAATAGAAGTTACAATATTAACTGAGTTCTTATTATCTTGGTCAGTGAGAGTGTGGTGGTTTTTTTGGGGGTGGGGTGGGGGTGGTGATATGAAATAAAATGAGAGAGGTGGAACGAGAAGAAGATGAGCACGAGTGAGTGTCTGTGTGTGAAACAGAGAAAGGGAGAGAGAGAGAAAGAGAGAGAGAGAGAGAGAGAGAGAGAGAGAGAGGCAAGGAGAGAGAGAGGCAAGGAGAGAGAGATAGGGAGAAAGAGAGGGAGATGGTTGAAGAGGCAATCTGGTCTAGGGATTAGATGATAAGACATGTACAGAAATATTTTACATTTAATTTTAGAAAATGCCTGAGTAATGCAAAACAGTGTCTGATTACATATTTTGATCATCGTGTTGTACACAGTCAGTACTGTCACACAGTCAGTATTGTCACACAGTCAGTATTGTCACACAGTCACACAGTCAGTACTGTCACACAGTCAGTACTGTCACACAGTCAGTTCTGTCACACAGTCAGTACTGTCACACAGTCAGTACTGTCACACAGTCAGTACTGTCACACAGTCAGTATTGTCCCACAGTAAATATTGTGGCACTGGGTTGTGACCCAGTCAATTATATGACACCAATATGACATGACTCAAGCTATGATATAGTCAGTGATGTCATATAGGTCAGGACACGGCTCATGGTATGACACAGTTTTCAAGTTTATTTCCTCTTAAAATTTAAATAAATATATACGATCGTCATAACAATAATGTATTGTTTAAATAAAACAATAACAACATCTCGATCAGACGGATCATGATTAACATAAACAGTCCATGTGACAACGATACATATTGTTTTCTACACATTCTCTGTGTGTTCCGTCTGTCTTTCAGGTATGTTCTTCTTACCCTTATTGTACTCTTTTGGAACAACCTCGCAAAGTCCCGGCTCTTGAATATTCCCAACATTTCTTTCGCAGACTGATGAGCTGATACAAGCTCTGCACTCGCTATTGTCCTCTGTAGTCTCTGTTGATAAAACAAAATAATTTCAATCCCTGGATGTAGACATGCTGAAGTGTACATTAGATCAATGGTCCCCTACATTTAACTCAGAGATCTCTTCTAGGATTTATTGTCTTATAACGAAGGCCCTTGGGCCTATATTTATAATGAAGTTCCTTGGGCCTATTTCAGTAACGAAGCACATTGGGTCTATGTCTATAAAGAACGAAGCACCTTGGGTCCATGTCTGTAACGAACGAAGCACATTGGGTCTATGTCTATAACGATCGAAGCAGTGTGGGTCTATGTCTATAACGAAGCACATGTCTGTAACGAACGAAGCACATTGGGTCTATGTCTATGTAATAATCAGATTAGGCTAGAGAATTTACAGTTGGCACAGAGATGGTTTTAATTATCTGGCCACTTAGCTTAGAGGAAGTAAAAATATTAGTTAGAACAGACGATAATTAAGACGACGACCTGAGACCTTGATAGTGTAAGAATATATTTTATCACATCATTTGTATTGTACAATGTAAAATAAGAAGTTCCTTCATATGCAAATAAATATATGTACATGTATACATAGAAGTCTACTCAGTGCTTTTTATATGTAGTTCGTCTTTTAAATATATATATAAATACACGCTCAAGTCAAGTTAGTTGAATCACATACTCCGAAAAGACTGAAATAGATATACACTTACCAGAAGCAGAAGTGCCACGGAAATAATATATATATATATTACACATACAACTGATAAACACAAAAACTAGCTATGACAGTCTATAAAGAACGAAGCACATTGGGTCTATGTCTATAACGAACGAAGCACAATGGGTCTATGTCTATAACGAGCGAAGCACATTGAGTCCATGTATGTAACGAACGAAGCTCATTGGGTCTATGTCTATAACGAACGAAGCAGTGTGGGTCTATGTCTATAACGAAGCACGTGTCTGTAACGAACGAAGCACATTGGGTCTATGTCTATAACGAACGAAGCACATTGGGTCTATGTCTATAACGAACGAAGCACATTGGGTCTATGTCTATAACGAAGCACATGTCTGTAAAGAACGAAGCACATTGGGTCTATGTCTATAATGAACGAAGCACATTGGGTCTATGTCTATAACGAACGAAGCAATGTGGGTCTATGTCTATAACGAAGCACATGTCTGTAACGAACGAAGCACATTGGGTCTATGTCTATAACGAACGAAGCACATTGGGTCTATGTCTATAACGAAGCACATGTCTGTAACAAACGAAGCACATTGGGTCTATGTCTATAAAGAACGAAGCACATTGGGTCTATGTCTATAACGAACGAAGCACATTGGGTCTATGTCTATAACGAACGAAGCACATTGGGTCTATGACTATAACGAACGAAGCAGTGTGGGTCTATGTCTATAACGAAGCACATGTCTGTAACGAACGAAGCACATTGGGTCTATGTCTATAAAGAACGAAGCACATTGGGTCTATGTCTATAACAAACGAAGCACATTGGGTCTATGTCTATAACGAACGAAGCACATTGGGTCTATGTCTATAACGAACGAAGCACATTGGGTCTATGTCTATAACGAAGCACATGTCTATAACGAACGAAGCACATTGGGTCTATGTCTATAGCGAACGAAGCAATGTGGGTCTATGTCTATAACGAAGCACATGTCTGTAACGAACGAAGCACATTGGGTCTATGTCTATAATGAATGAAGCACATTGGGTCTATGTCTATAACGAACGAAGCAGTGTGGGTCTATGTCTATAACGAAGCACATGTCTGTAACAAACGAAGCATATTGGGTCTATGTCTATAATGAACGAAGCACATTGGGTCTATGTCTATAACGAACGAAGCACATTGGGTCTATGTCTATAACGAACGAAGCACATTGGGTCTATGACTATAACGAACGAAGCAGTGTGGGTCTATGTCTATAACGAAGCACATTGGGTCTATGTCTATAACGAACGAAGCACATTGGGTCTATGTCTATAACGAAGCACATGTCTGTAACGAACGAAGCACATTGGGTCTATGTCTATAATGAACGAAGCACATTGGGTCTATGTCTATAACGAACGAAGCAATGTGGGTCTATGTCTATGACGAAGCACATGTCTGTAACGAACGAAGCACATTGGGTCTATGCCTATAAAGAACGAAGCACATTGGGTCTATGTCTATAACGAACGAAGCAGTGTGGGTCTATGTCTATGACGAAGCACATTTCTGTAACGAACGAAGCACATTGGGTCTATGTCTATAATGAATGAAGCACATTGGGTCTATGTCTATAACGAACGAAGCAGTGTGGGTCTATGTCTATAACGAAGCAATGTCTGTAACAAACGAAGCACATTGGGTCTATGTCTATAATGAACGAAGCACATTGGGTCTATGTCTATAACGAACGAAGCACATTGGGTCTATGTCTATAACGAACGAAGCACATTGGATCTATGGCTATAACGAACGAAGCAGTGTGGGTCTATGTCTATAACGAAGCACATGTCTGTAACGAACGAAGCACATTGGGTCTATGTCTATAACGAACGAAGCACATTGGGTCTATGTCTATAACGAACGAAGCACATTGGGTCTATGTCTATAACGAAGCACATGTCTGTAACGAACGAAGCACATTGGGTCTATGTCTATAATGAACGAAGCACATTGGGTCTATGTCTATAACGAACGAAGCAATGTGGGTCTATGTCTATAACGAAGCACATGTCTGTAACGAACGAAGCACATTGGGTCTATGTCTATAATGAACGAAGCACATTGGGTCTATGTCTATAACGAACGAAGCAGTGTGGGTCTATGTCTATACCGAACGAAGCACATTGGGTCTATGTCTATAACGAACGAAGCAGTGTGGGTCTATGTCTATAACGAAGCACATGTCTGTAACGAACGAAGCACATTGGGTCTATGTCTATAAAGAACGAAGCACATTGGGTCTATGTCTATAACGAACGAAGCACATTGAGTCTATGTCTATAACGAACGAAGCACGTTGGTCTATGTCTATAATGAACGAAGCACATTGGGTCTATGTCTATAACGAACGAAACACATTGGGTCTATGTCTATAACGAACGAAGCAATGTGGGTCTATGTCTATGACGAAGCACATGTCTGTAACGAACGAAGCACATTGGGTCTATGCCTATAAAGAACGAAGCACATTGGGTCTATGTCTATAACGAACGAAGCAGTGTGGGTCTATGTCTATGACGAAGCACATTTCTGTAACGAACGAAGCACATTGGGTCTATGTCTATAATGAATGAAGCACATTGGGTCTATGTCTATAACGAACGAAGCAGTGTGGGTCTATGTCTATAACGAAGCAATGTCTGTAACAAACGAAGCACATTGGGTCTATGTCTATAATGAACGAAGCACATTGGGTCTATGTCTATAACGAACGAAGCACATTGGGTCTATGTCTATAACGAACGAAGCACATTGGATCTATGGCTATAACGAACGAAGCAGTGTGGGTCTATGTCTATAACGAAGCACATGTCTGTAACGAACGAAGCACATTGGGTCTATGTCTATAACGAACGAAGCACATTGGGTCTATGTCTATAACGAACGAAGCACATTGGGTCTATGTCTATAACGAAGCACATGTCTGTAACGAACGAAGCACATTGGGTCTATGTCTATAATGAACGAAGCACATTGGGTCTATGTCTATAACGAACGAAGCAATGTGGGTCTATGTCTATAACGAAGCACATGTCTGTAACGAACGAAGCACATTGGGTCTATGTCTATAATGAACGAAGCACATTGGGTCTATGTCTATAACGAACGAAGCAGTGTGGGTCTATGTCTATACCGAACGAAGCACATTGGGTCTATGTTTATAACGAACGAAGCAGTGTGGGTCTATGTCTATAACGAAGCACATGTCTGTAACGAACGAAGCACATTGGGTCTATGTCTATAACGAACGAAGCACATTGAGTCTATGTCTATAACGAACGAAGCACGTTGGTCTATGTCTATAATGAACGAAGCACATTGGGTCTATGTCTATAACGAACGAAACACATTGGGTCTATGTCTATAACGAACGAAGCACATTGGGTCTATGTCTATAACGAACGAAGCACATTGGGTCTATGTCTATAACGAACGAAGCACATTGAGTCTATGTCTATAACGAACGAAGCACATTGGGTCTATGTCTATAATGAACGAAACACATTGGGTCTATGTCTATAACGAACGAAGCACATTGGGTCTATGTCTATAATGAAGCACAGTGGGCCTAGACTAAGTAAATTGTGTGTTTTAGATGTAATTTTATTTATTTTATTTGCCTTTATATTAAGAAGGCTAAATACACATTTGATTAATAGATGAATAAAGTTTGACGAGAAAGTCTTTAATCATACTAGGCCGACTGATCATATCATATAGATTTTACAGAAAGCAGATCGCTATTTAAAAAATTCTTTGCCACTTGCTAAAATAAACACCGTCATTTGTGGTATTTTTCTTTTTAACAGTGTAGCACCTAACAGTGTAGCACCTAACAATGTAGCACCTAACAGTGTAGCACCTAATAGTGTAGCACCTAACGGTGTAGCACCTAAACATTGTTATACAATAGAATAATACACAAATATGGCGACTTTCGGACAGAATCAATTTTCATCGACGACGTGCATTCATTCAGATGTATATATTGTGCAATCTACTATAGACTAGACCAGTGGTCGGCAAAGTGCTGCTCCGGAGCCGCATGTGGCTCTTTGGCTCCTTAAGTGCGGCTCTGGCATTTAGTTTTATTTAGTGTACTTCTTATTTAGTGTAATAAAATTTGATGTAATAAAAGTTTACTAAACAAGCAGATTTGGCTCCCACTATTTTTTTTTAAATTGTTTTAATGTTCTATTTGGCTCTTTGGCTGATAAGTTTGCCGACCACTGGACTAGACTAATGATTTTATCCCCATGTTATCATCAAACTTCATTATCAGATGAAACTTTCTAAAATAAAAAAGTATAGGTCGACTATGTATTCAATTTTTTGTGACTATTTCATTATCATCTCCAAATTCAGTGAGTCTATCACTGCCAATTGTTTCAAATCACTGGCGACTCATATTGATTTGTGTTACTGCATGTGGAGCCTATGTCGTCATCATCTATTGCTGTGATAAGCGCTAAGAACTAGGCCGAATTTTTCTTAACCTATTTCGGCTCCCAGTGTATTGATGCATGTGGAGGAATCGAGTCAGATGTGCCTGATTGGCTCACGTGATTGATACATTTCAAATATTTGTTGTCATCACGAACACGTCTTGGGCTAGAATGAAAGGCTATTCTGCATACACATAGATATTAAAATGTATATCTCTTAAGTCTGATTTTTTTTGTCGTTGAAGGAACGAAAGTCGATTTGCGGTGCTTAAACTTTATAAGAAAAAGAATTCCTTAATACCCAAAGTTTTATACAAGTTGTTTCGGTCTTTTTAAACAGGACTTGGTGATACATGGTATAAACGAGAGTCAAGCTGCAGTGCTATAGCTTATTTTCATAAAATAACACTCTGTTGCTTTCGTACGTCACAGTTCTAGTCAAAATTTAATATATTTAGACATAAAAATTCCTTTTGATGTAAATAAGAGTTCTTGTTTTATTTGAATATCTATAGACAAAAGGTGATGTTTTTTTTTAAACGGAATACTATCTATCTATCTATCTATCTATCTATCTATCTATCTATCTATCTATCTATCTATCTATCTATCTATCTATCTATCTATCTATCTATCTATCTATCTATCTATCTATCTATCTATCTATCTATCTATCTATCTATCTATCTATCTATCTATCTATCTATCTATCTATCTATCTATCTATCTATCTATCTATCTATCTATCTATCTATCTATCTATCTATCTATCTATCTATCTCTCTATATATATATATATATATATATATATATATATAATAGTGGTATGGGTTCTGCGAAAGTAAAGAATTAGTACAACAGTATTCTACTTTTCAATCGTCAGACTTAAACAACAGTAATAAAAATTATGAAAAAATCGGATCTGTCTGAAACCAAATATAACCTAGCCTACTGATCAAACCTAAGGGGATATAACTCTATGCAATGGTTTTGCAGGGTACAGCAAGTATTTAACTATATGCGTGTTGTAGCCATTGTATCAATGTTTCGTGTTGTAGCCATTGTATTAATGTTTCGTGTTGTAGCCATTGTATTAATGTTTCGTGTTGTAGCCATTTTATTAATGTTTCGTGTTGTAGCCATTGTATTAATGTTGCGTGTTGTAGCCATTGTATTAAATAGGGCATCACAGTCAGTACAACGGGATGTAGGGCATCACAGTCAGTACAACGAGAAATAGGGCATCTCAGTCAGTACAACGAGTAGTAGGACATCACAGTCAGCACAACGCGAAATAGGGCAACGAGAAATAGGGTATCACAGTCAGTACAACGAAAAGTAGGGCATCACAGTCAGTACAACGAGAGGTAGGGCACCACAGTCATTCAGTTCAACGAGAAGTAGGGCATCACAGTCAGTACAACGAGAAATAGGGCATCACAGTTAGTACAACGAGAAATAGGGTATCACAGTCAGTACAACGAAAAGTAGGGCATCACAGTCAGTACAACGAGAAGTCAGGGCATCACAGTCAGTACAACGAGAGGTAGGGCACCACAGTCATTCAGTTCAACGAGAAGTAGGGCATCACAGTCAGTACAACGAGAAATAGGGCATCACAGTTAGTACAACGAGAAATAGGGCATCACAGTCAGTACAACAAGAAATAGGGAATCACAGTCAGTACAACGAGAAGTTAGGGCATCACAGTCAGTACAACAAGATATAGGGCATCACAGTCAGTACAACGAGAGTTAGGGCATCACAGTCAGTACAGCAATAAGTTAGGGCATCGCAGTCAGTACAAACAGAAGTTAGGGCATCGCAGTCAGTACAACGAGAGGTAGGGCATCACAGTCAGTACAACGAGAAGTTAGGGCATCACAGTCAGTACAACAAGAGGTAGGGCATCACACTCAGTACAACGAGAAGCTATTCAGTTATTACTGTAAACAAAAAATGACTACTCAAATCTTCTGTCCAATCTTCACCTGCGGTTGTCGTGCCACTGATATAAACCAGCAGTTCCAGGAACTGACACCAAACACATGACATTTGTCTCTGTCACTGATGTGAAAATGTCACGCGTTTAGTCACACCAAGCAGAGCCGAGCCGACTTTCCGAAAACATTAATAAGGATTACTTCCCTCAAGTTTGTACCATCATTCAGAAATGGATTTCCTCCCCTTTTTTTTGCCACCACTTTGACGATTTTAGTGAACAACTAGATTATTGTACTGCAAATTGTGCCGCCTCACAAGGGCCGTACTAGGAAAGGGCGCCGAATAGCGCTGTTAAATGTTTTTTTTAAAATGTGTTTGCACTTTTCAGATTTATAGGAGGGCGCCGTAAATATTACACAGGGCGCCACAAAAGCTAGCTACGGTTCTGCCAGCCCCCACACTGTTTAAAAAAACAAACAAACATCAAAACAATATTGTGGTAAATATCAAAATAAGGCCAAAATTGCTCCGCGGGAAACTTCATCTCATTTCCCCACCAACCCACCTACCTACCGTCATGCAACGGGCCTTGTGTACAAGCACCACTTCCGGTATTCCATGACTAGAGTGCCGACATTTCCCATGACTCTTGACACAAAAAAAAAATTTACGCATGGCTTTCCTCGTGCCAATCACGCGGAGTGTCAGAGAAAACAACCAATCGATGGGGCTCTGGATGTCTTGTAGGACGGCAACACACGATACCCAAACGCTTTCACCCACATCCCAAATAACCATATCTTCTACTTGAGCCATTGGCCATATGGCGTCTTAAAATGGACACTGGTCAGCTTATGTCTTTACAGCCGGGCAACGTTGAAAAGTGTAAAAAACTGAAGCTATTGATCCGAACACACATTTTTTTTTACTAGTTATGTAAAGTTTCAAGTTTCAGAAAACTGAAGTGGTGAGACGACGAGCATATAAAGTGTAGCACTAGCTCCTGTTGTGAGGTATCAAGCTTACTGAGTGCAGCACTAGCTCAAATAGTGAGGAATCTAGCTTAGTGAGTGCAGCACTAGGTCCTGTAGTGAGGTATCTAGCTTTCTCAGTGCAGCACTAGGTCCTGTAGTGAGGTATCTAGCTTTCTCAGTGCAGCACTAGGTCCTGTAGTGAGGTATCTAGCTTTTTCAGTGCAGCACTAGGTCCTGTAGCGAGGTATCTAGCTTAGTGAGTGCAGCACTAGTTCATGTAGTGAGGCATCTAGCTTAGTGAGTGCAGCACTAGGTCCTAAAGTGAGGTATCTAGCTTAGTGAGTGCAGCACTAGGTCCTGTAGTGAGGTATCTAGCTTAGTGAGTGCATCACTAGTTCATGTAGTGAGGTATCTAGCTTAGTGAGTGCAGCAATAGCTCATATAGTGAGTTTTTATGACTAGGTTTCAGAATATTTGAAAAAAGAGCTATGTTATATTATTTATTTCAAATTATTTAGGCCAACCCAACTATAAATGTAATATTTTGTGTATTTACTGATGATTTACCGTACAGTAACATTACTAAAAAAGCCCCCCCCCCCCAATTTTTTATAACGTCTTGCGAAGGCTAAAATATTTGAATAGCGCTAATTTAATGTATGTTTTTCCCCCATCGAATCTACAACAGTTTGTATATAGAAGAGGTAAAAAAAATACATCTGCTATAATCTTGATTAAAAAAAATCTCTTTGCACGCAAATAGAAACCCATGGAAGGGAAAGAAAAAAGAATGAAGGCAAACAAGGGGAAGAATCCTCGCCACTCGTTTGATCAATAGGCAGACGTGAAGCCCTGAAAAGCGTTCTAGCCATTCGGGATTGAAGCTCTTGAAGGGGGCAAGAGGAAAGGATAGGAGCAGATAATCCGGGCTAGTTAAACTTTTCTTCATTAAGATACATTAGGATGATTATCTCCCAGTGTCTGGACCTGCACACTTAAAACGGTCATTGACCAGAAAATACATTCATGTGGCCTTATGAAGTGAATGGATTCAAACATCCCCCACCGGTCTGATCTACGTAACCGCCAGACATAAAATGAAAAGGGATATTTAGGAAAGAGTACCATTACCATACTGTATCATAATAGCCTAACCCTTATACCCAATTCCATACCATACTAAGGTATACTTTGCTAAACCATATGTTTACTAAACTTTGTGATGCCAGGTCAAACTGTGTCAGGCAATACTGTGTGTATAGTATATTGCCATACCGAACTGTGAAACATGCTGCATTATAAACACACGTCCTGGACTGCATTACAGCTCATTTTAATAGACTGAGTAAACAACAACAAAATGTAACTACACAAAACTTACATACTGTGTACATTACTTTGTCGAATTATAGCACATTTATTCAATATACTTCTCACATTAAATTACACACAAATATACACACGGCTTAATATATGTTGCATAATATATATATACTAAAAATACACCACACTGTAATACGCCACACTGTAATACACCACACTGTAATACACCACACTGTAATGCACCACACTGCAAGACAACACACTGTAATACACCACACTGTAATACACCACACTGTAATACACCACACTGTAATGCATCACACTGTAATACACCACACTGTAATACACCACAATGTAATACACCACACTGTAATACACCACACTGTAATACACGACACTACATTGAATAAACTACATTGTAAAGCATTACAAGGTAATACACTAGGCTATATTACACAATATATGCACTGTACTTTTTTTTTCTCACTACATTACACTACACTCTGCCAGGGGGTTCTCAGACTATAGGTATTTCTGACCTACTCAGAACACGTTCAGTCTTCGTGACCCAGTTATAAAGAAAGAAACAACGGTTAAAGATTCAAATCCTAAACGTCCTATTATATTTTCCACTAAGCAGCTATTCCCACTGTCGACGAACCTCTTCAAATCACATGGCAACCCATATTATTAGAACCACTGTACCAACTCATTTTAACGGTGATAGAAAAATGTTGATTGAAATCAGGTCGTTAAAGTTCGAATTTCATCAGATGGATGGATCAAAATTTTTTCGATTTTGTAAACTTTTACAGTAATTTAGGAAAGACTTCATATTTTATAATGAAGAAATGTATTTATAGTTCATTACGGTTAAAACCTTAATTGTATTAAAAATTGTATCAAATCTTGCCAAAAAATCTGTAATATTACCGTTGCAAATTTGTAATCTTATATTTAAACTTTCAACTATGTAATGCCATAGTTTGAAAGGAATCATGCTATAGTTGAAATTGTGTCATGCTACAGTTGAGATTGTGTCAAGCTACAGTTGAGATTGGGTCAAGCTACAGTATAGATTGGGTCAAGCTACAGTTGAGATTGTGTCAAGCTACAGTTGAGATTGGGTCAAGCTACAGTTGAGATTGGGTCAAGCTACAGTTGAGATTGTGTCATGCTACAGTTGAAACTGTGTCAAGCTGCAGTTGAGATTGGGTCAAGCTACAGTTGAGATTGGGTCAAACTACCGTTGAGATTGTGTCATGCTACAGTTGAAACTGTGTCAAGCTACATTTGAGATTGTTACATGCTACAATTGAAATTGGGTCAAGCCCAGCCCTGTAGCGTGAAAATTCTACAGCAGGGACCAGGCATTCTACAGCAGGGACCAGGCATTCTACAGCAGGGACCAGGCATTCTACGGCAGGGACCAGGCATTCTACAGCAGGGACCAGGCATTCTACAGCAGGGACCAGGCATTCTACAGAAGGGACCAGGCCGATAGCGTTTGGGGGGGGGGACATGAATTAAATGTTACTAAGTAGAGCAAACAAGCAGAGGGGGCCAGACAAAACGCAGGGGGGCCAGCCCCCTGCCCCCCGCACGCTACTGGCCTGGTCAAGCTAAGGATAAAACTGTATATGGCTACAGTGTCATGTCACAATTGCATACAACACAGCGAGTCAACGAGTTGTACCCAAAGACCAGTTTGTGTATATACAAAATCAGACAACATTTTGTGATCAAACATCCCAAACAACACATAATGTCTTTTTTTGAAAGGCAGAATTTAAACAAAACTGATTGATCTATTTAAGGAGATATATTTTTGAAATGAAATTTTGGAAATGAATTTTTTTTTATTTTTCATTTTTATAAAATTTTTGCATCTCGTTACTGAAAAGGCCAGAAAATGATTGAAAATTTTTGAAAATATGTCTTAAAATTACACTTTTTTACCCAAAAAAGTCACAAAATACATTTTTAAATAAATTTTTTTATATTTTTTTTTATTTCTTTGTTCATTAATTGGTATGTTGTATGCATGTGCCAAAAATGGCTAGTGTAGCTTAAAAAATAAAAAAGATAGAAAAAACAACCAGCAGAAACCTCAAATGCCCCATGGACCACCTTAAACAACAACTCAAATGACATTCTGAAATTGTGAAAAACTAAATAAAGAATCCATCCATTGTTTACATTCTTAAATTAAAAAAAAACTGATTAAAAAAGACCTGAAAGACTTGGAATTTGAACGATTACTATATGAATTAAGTTCGAATTCTGAGGACTGACTTTATTAAAACATGATTCAGCCTCTCTAAGGCGGCAGGGTATCTGCCATAAGGTGCGTACCCCACCCCTATACACGCCACTGCCTATTTGCCTATTTACAAAACGAGCAAATAATTATTCAATCAATTGCAGTACTGGAATATCAGAATGACATCTTAAAGAAATATGGTCGAATTGAACAAATGTTTCTAAATATAGACATAGGCCAGATGTATTACTAAGACCAAAAAAAAAATATTTGTCATCTCCCCTTGCTTACAGCCGATAATTTTCTGTGGGAATGGAAGCTGGAAGACAAGAGAAATTTAAATTGGCCTACCCGTGCATTTGTTTTATTTTGTCACATGTCATGGCGTTCTCTTGAAGCTGATTGGGTGAAATTTAAATATGTGCAGAATTAACAAAGACAGATAACTGTGGTCATAAAACAATGAGATAAAGAAAAAAAAACAGTTGCCTGGTGGCTGAAACATGGCAGGGACAAATGTAACAATGTCCAGTTTTGTCAGATAAATTTGTTAGAATTATGAATTTTTTTTTGTGTCTGGCTATTAGCAGAAGTAGAGCTCGTCATAAAGGCTGATTCATTTGTCTTGATGGGAAATTTTTTTATTGAATATATTTTTCATCACGGTACTAGGGGGGATCTTCCTATTAATCGCATCTGGGCACGAAGCAAAAAGCTGAGCTACAATCAATAATGAAAAATAAATAATTTGTATTGGTACAATTATAATATTATAATTTGAACTATTAATAATATGACATCTTAAAAGTAAAATTGAAAGTGTATTACAGTAGTTAGACTTGGCAATACCACCTGATGGTCAAACTTGACAAAACCACACATTAGTCAAATTTGTCAATACAGCATTATGGTCAAACAAAACAAAACCACATATTAGTCAAATATGTCAAAGCAGCATTATGTTCAAGCTCGACAAAACAACATATTATTCAAATATGACAATAAAGCATGATGTCATACTTGACTATATATTGAACAGCTTAATCAAACATGACAATACACACAAGATAGTCAAATATAACAACATATCGTGAGATTATAACATAAAACCAGAACACAAAAAGAACAGGAATCTAGAACCTGACAAGAGTTTCGAACTTGACAAAAAAAAAACATGACATGGTCGAGAGAGAGTAAACTAACCTGACTAAAGAACATGAGATGGACACTCCTCCAAATGCTTTGTTCTGGACACTGCCTAATGTAGGGCACCAAGAACTTGTAAATAACATGTTCCAGTAGTAGCACCAGGGCGCCGACACCGAACCCAACACACAGCATGACAAACAGACCTATGAAGGTATACAGGCATGACCAGTGAGTCAAGTATGTTTAACACACAATGTTAAATGTCAATTTTTGTATGTAAATCTCATATCAATACATGAATCTACAAATATATGCCCAGCCCAAAGGCCATTTACCAGATAAGCATTTCATTTAGCAAATAATGCCACAAGCCATTTACCGTAATGATAATATCGCACGCTATTTCTTTAACGAGTGATTGTGCAAGCTAGTCATCCAACATAAAATCGTAAGTTACATTTCGAATCAGCTTCCAATGCTAAAGAACACTATCATTTTTTTCAATACATATAATGTAAGCTTACATGCATAATGTCTCTAGACATTCTTCACCGTATCTTTGTACTAATTTAGATCTGTATTTTGGTTTGCGTATTTCTTATTGCTATTAATGCCTTTTGTACATGTGAAATGTTCACATCTTCATGCTTAATCAAAGTAATAAACACTATCTGTGTAGTTTTCATGGGAGCTGTTTGAACAATCCCTCCCCAGCTAAAGCCAAGTGGTAGGTCAGAACATCATTACTCGGGGTCACGTTTGGTCAAATCAGTGTCCGATATTTTTTCCCTCTCCAGAAGGTCAGCCTCGTCTTGGTCAATAAAGTCAGTAGGTCACAGTTAAATATCATCCATTGGAACCAAGTACATCACTGGCGATGTTGTCTTGACAAGCTTAAGTGACAAAATGTGGTGCCTTGATGTAAGTAACTAGCGTCATTGGAGGTGCGCGCGTGTGTGTGTGTGTGGAGGTTCGAACCCGCCATCTTCACCACGCCAATAAGGAATCACAGCATCGAGTCACACTGTAGTAGAAGTACTCAGTTCTCCAGCCACAACATAGACTGGAGTGGCCATGGAAGCACCACTGGGGCATGGGCGCAACCGATGTACGGGTCGTGCGGGTCCGGACCCTACCAAAAATCAAGCCACTGGTATTCGACCATACCAAAATTTGGGGGCAGACGTACCAATTTTCATCTTACCTAATATTTTGGACCCTACCAACTTCAACATACTGGTTGCGCCCCTGCCACAGTGGACGTAGGACAATCAGGGTCTCGAACAACTCACCGTCACCACATAAACTGGGCTCACAATCTCCTCGCCACTCAGCACAGTGTGGCAAGACATTTCGCACCAAACACAAATGCTCCGCAATACAAACCTCTATGTCCTAGATCCATGCCCCCCCCCACGCCACCCCCCCACCCCTCAACGTGACAGTTTCTACTCAGTGGGACACTAAGTTCACAGACATCATGGACACGAGAAAAGGATTATCTCTGCTCCCCTGTTGCCTGGTCAGAACATCATTACTTGGGCTCAAGTCTGGTCAAATCGGTGGTCGAAATTTTTTTCTCTCTCCAGAAGGCCAGCCTCGTCTTGGTCAATGAAGTCAGTAGGTCACAGTTAAATACCATCCATTGGAACCAAGTACATCATCGGCGATGATGTCTTGACAAATTCTGTGTACTTCTAAGCCATAATGTATGGGGCAAATATAAAGGGAAGGGTATATATATATATATATATATATATTTAAAATGCGGTATATATATATATATATATATATATATATATATATATATATAATACACATACCGCTTCTCTTAATATTAAAAAAAGGCAGACACTAAAAGTATGTACACAGATTTTAAAATAATTTAAGTTTTTTTTAGTCGTTAGGTTTATGTTTTGTTTTATTTCAATTTCAACGTTCTGTGGCATTGTTTTTTTTTCCTGGGCTGAATATTTATTCATGAGATAATCGTTCTTATCGTTCATGTTTCCTGTCCACGCTGATATTATGCTATTGATGAATATTGTCTCTCATTATATAATTTTTCAAATCTAGCTTTACTTTATTTATTCACGATACTCGATAATTTAAAGTTAATGGTTAAGCTTCACTAAATTCATCACATTTGTGTATTTTATACTGCATTGTAGACTAAATATTACATTAAACCTTTTTTCTGTTATTGTATGCGGTGTGCACTTTAACGCAATTTGAAACATCTGGATTGAAATTTAATTGACATCGAGCTTTAAATTTATATTTTCGACCAGGCTGCGATTTAAATTTTAAACTACGTCTAGTTGTAAATTTCATTAAAATTTTGCCTGTCTATATTTAAATTATAATCTTATGTCCATGTTTGATATATTCAGATTGTGTATAAGCTGAGTATTTAAATAAAATAATTTCAGATAAAAGTGCAATGATAAAATTGGTAAATACGAAAATGTAGTGAGTTTTATATTCTGTAAGATGTACAGATAACAAGAGAGGTTTCAATGATGTAATTGATAGTAATGGTTGAAAAAAAAGTATGACTGATGAAGTTTGACTGATGAATTTTGACTGATGAAGTATGACTGATGAAGTATGACTGATGAAGTTTGACTGATGAAGTTTGACTGATGAAGTATGACTGACGAAGTTTGACTGATGAAGTATGACTGATGAATTATGACTGATGAAGTATGACAATGAATTATGACTGATGAAGTTTGACTGATGAAGTATGACTGATGAAGTTTGACTGATGAAGTATGACTGATGAAGTTTGACTGATGAAGTATGACTGATGAAGTATGACTTATGAAGTTTGACTGATGAAGTATGACTGATGAAGTTTGACTGATGAAGTTTGACTGATGAAGTTTGACTGATGAAGTTTCACTGATGAAGTTTGACTGATGAAGTTTGACTGATGAAGTTATGGTGTAACAGGGTAACTCTAAATAAACAGAATAGAATACTGCAACTTTAACACTGTAAATAAAACACAACATAAGTACAAACAATACATTTGATAACTCATTCTGTGGGAACTCAATTCTACGAAATCAATTAAGTTGAGCCGGAAATCTGAAATGGAACTACTGTACAGCAGGCACTGAAGCAACACGCGGAATCAATGATGGGGACCCTAGAGGGTAGAGGGGAGATATAGGGCGGGGTGGGGGGTGCATATGGAAAGAAAGAAAAGTAAGACGACGAGAAAATCAAACCAGTCAAAAGATGGGGGTAGGGGAGAGAGAGAGAGAGAGAGGAGGGAACAGCACGTTCAAACCTATAGGAGTGGGAGTTGGTGTCGGAGAGGCTTGCCATGGATATCCGCTGGGATTTCGTACATGACACATCTTAAAAGTTTTTGTATTGGGGTGTGTCGAACAATGTGTTATAGAATGTCTGGAACATTTATTGGTGTGTAGAATGTCTTGAACATTTGTTGGTGTGTAGAATGTTTTGAACATTTGTTGGTGTGTAGAATGTCTTGAACATTTGTTGGTGTGTAGAATGTCTTGAACATTTGTAGATGTGTAGAATGTCTGGAACATTTGTCGGTGTGTAGAGTAATGTGTTGTAGAATGTCTGGAACATTTGTCGGTGTGTAGAGTAATGTGTTGTAGAATGTCTGGAACATTTGTCGGTGTGTAGAGTCATGTGTTGTAGAATGTAAATATAGACGTCTTTGTTTCGGAAAGAATGCATTGTTTGAAATATTATTTAGTGTACTGAACAATGTATAGAATATAATATACAGAATTGTAATAGAATTGACTTGGAATGTTTGGTAGAACAACGTTTTTAAAGGATGTGGAGTTGGTGGCTCCCCTTGATTATTCTGAGATGACGAAGTGTTATGTTTGATTTGTTGCAATGTCAACATTTTTTGACTTTATTTTCTTGAAGTCGGTTGGGTTGGTGTATTATAAGTCTAGAAGTTTCATGTTGAATGATGTCTTGATGTTTTTTTTTTGATGATTTGTCATGTATTAATTTTATTTTAAGGTAATTGCGATCAATGTATGATTTGGTTGATGTTTGGGATTGTATTCATGCTTTTTTTTTTTAAATTTTTAGCGATGCCTTGGTGCTTTAATTAATGTAATGCGATGTATTCATGCTTTGTTTTGATGTATTAGTGCTTTGTTAAAATGTTTATTATATATTAATGCTTTGTTTATTCATACGAAATGATCGTAATCAGTTTAAACCCCAGAGTGAACCAATGTGCTGCATATGACAAACACCCAAACATTTTGAGAAGTTTTATTTCAAATAGCATGGGGGGGGGGTCATGCCACAGGGCAAGCAGGGCTCTATTTACCTCCGGGGATGCCGGGGATAACCCCGGCACTGAGAACTCATCCCCGGCTCTGCTTTAGCTAATATATCCCTGCCGGGGATGAAACCATAGATATTTATCCCCGGTTCTGCAGAAATTGTTGTTCATCGCCAGAATTTGTTTTTTCCTTAAATCGAGCACTGAGGGCAAGTACTAAGGTAGGTCTACCTTATCCTCAGAGCCATTCTCATGAAATGACAAACCAAAAAATGGGTGGCTGTGTAGCCCCCCCCCCCCAATGATGACAGCCTCCCATTGTGCTGTAAATTGATATTGACAATACTTACTTAACATTTAGGGTCAGAGCGAAACTAATTGTCGAAGATAGTAAGACGCCCAAGATTTCCAAGATGTTTTACTTCTCAGCGTTTTTGCTTAGAGCCCCTAAATGCACCTTTGTATAAGACCCTAAATGCACCTTTGTATAAGACCCTAAATGCACCTTTGTATAAGACCCTAAATGCACCTTTGTATAAGACCCTAAATGCACCTTTGTATAAGACCCCAAATGTACCTTAAAATAGGGCCCCAATGTAACCTTTAATTTAAGGCCACCAAAACGTAAGAACGTCTCTGCCTGCTATTAATCCATATTTCGAAACCATGGCAACTAACATAACGACTTAATAATGGGTGTAACAGTCAACACACTGACTTAATAATGGGTGTAACAGACAACACGCTGACTTAATAATGGGTGTAACAGACAACACGCTGACTTAATAATGGGTGTAACCGTCAACACGCTGACTTAATAATGGGTGTAACAGACAACACACTGACTTAATAATGGGTGTAACAGACAACACACTGACTTAATAATGGGTGTAACAGTCAACGCACTGACGTTATAGTGGGTGTAACAGACAACATACAAGGCCTCTGATCTGCATCTCCCTCATCCCCTGTGACCTATTTACCTGCATGGTGGGTCACTTCCAGTTGTGAGTCTTCCTGAGATATTTTCCTTTTGAAGCAATGTGCGTCAGCGAAGTGGACATCGGTCAGGTCGTCAATAAATCCAGTCCGGTGGTACTCAGAGATTTTTTTGGACAGAGCTGCCTGAATAGAAAATCAAAAGTACAATGAATACGAAACAAATAATTAAAGTGGTTTAAATTTGTATAATTGGTGGCACAATTTTTATAATTAACTAGTGAGCGTGATCAGTATTCTAGCTTATAAACTTAATACGAAACAATTATCTAACGAGTGTGCTATTTTTTTTTATAATTAATGCACAGTTATTACTACTAGCTTCCCTTCTAAACTTAATAATTAATTTATATAGTCTAGATTCTGATAAGTATGTTATCTTTTTTAATTCTACATTCTGCCAGGCCTACACTGCGAATGGCCATCGGCCTTCCACTGCGAATGGACATAGGCCCTCCACTGCGAATGACCATCGGCCCAATTGACATGAGCCACGAACTAAAATGATTGAATAGATATGTTCAGAGTGATCAATCATTTGCAATCGGCGGCCTCTACAACGTCTTTACTGATAGCCCCTCAAGTTAATCAGCCTCAGAAGCCCCCAAAAATACCTAATCCAATAGCCCCCACCCCACCCCAGCCCTAGCTCCAAAGTTAATTATGCTAAATGAGAATGAATTATATTATTACTACACAAAAAAAAGTCTGATGGAGCAAATTCCTTTAAAGGAAATTTCTGTATGCCTAATTATTTTACCGGAAATTTCGTTTTAAGCTACTCACCTTAAGTGGAGACTCACGGGGAAGTCCCAAACCGTATTTATCATCTCCAAATATTTTAGAGATTAATTTGAGTTCACAGGACGGGGCCAAATGGGCTCGTGCATAGTCCAAGATTGGATAATCCCCTAGTAGAGCATCCAGCTTACCTTTACTGAGGACGTTAAACACAACATATAACTTGGGCGGTGAATGACATTTCCCTGACATCATATGTGGGGCTAGGGGGGTATTAACATATGAGCACATAATCTTTGATTATCTGAATATTTCACATGTTTGTTTGTCTGTGCGAGCGCGTGATGTGCAGGTTGAATAAAGCACACAGTGTAAAACAATTTCAGGAAATGCTCCTCAACTCGCCTTTATTTAGAAAATTATTCGTCTTTAGCTTTTATCTTTTTCCAAAAAAAAAAAAAATAAATAAATAAAAATCAAATTAATTTTCAATAACTAGTAAATACTAGAAAAAAGAATTAATTCTACTGACATTCAAAACTTTAATCACTGGTTAGAATCTGAGTAGGAGTTAGCTATCCAATAATATCACTGAGTGTTAATTGTAATGTATCCAGTAATATCACTGAGTGTTAATTGTAATGTATCCAGTAATATCACTGTGTGTTAATTGTAATGTATCCAGTAATATCACTGTGTGTTAATCGTAATGTATCCAGTAATATCACTGTGTGTTAATCGTAATGTATCCAGTAATATCACTGAGTGTTAATCGGAATTGTATCCAGTAATATCACTGAGTGTTAATCGTAATGTATGCAGTAATATCACTGAGTGTTAACTGTAATGTATCCAGTAATATCACTGAGTGTTAATTGTAATTTGGTCATGCACGTATTTTAGATACACCCCTCTCGCCAAATCCGCATCCGCATTCGAATCCGACGGATTTATATTTGCCAAATCCGAATCCGACGGATGTGGATTTTCATCAGCTCCGTCACATCCCTAATTGTATTGTATCCAGTAATATCAATGAGTACTCAGTGATTACAACTAGGCCACAAACAACCCAAACACAGCATCACACAGCTATAAACAATCCAAACACAGCATCACACAGCTATAAACAACCCAAACACAGCATCACACAGCTATAAACAACCCAAACACAGCATCACACAGCTATAAACAACCCAAACACAGCAACACACAGCTATAAACAACCCAAACACAGCAACACACAGCTATAAACAACCCAAACACAGCAACACACAGATATAAACAACCCAAACACAGCAACACACAGCTATAAACAACCCAAACACAGCAACACACAGCTATAAACAACCCTAACATACTGTCACAGTCACACACAGCCACAACCTCCCTCCCTCCCACATATCTACACACAATTCACATACATCCTCACTCGTACAATTTAGATTAGAGAGTAAACAGAGTGATTTAATGAAGCAATACATATTTATTTGGACAGCTGTTAAAAGAACAGAGAATATATATATATTAAACCAAGTAATGTATAATTAGGCAGTTGTTAAAAAAGTGGTGTAATGTAGTTATATTTAATTGAGCAATGCTTACATAAGCTGGCGTTTGAACAGAGAGTGTATAAACTATATTTAATACAGTCATGCATATTTGTGCAGCTGCTCTGTATGTACATCTCAACGTCTGGCCTATGTTAAATTAACGACCACCCCCCCCTCGCCCTACTTGTTACAGATTTGACGAGTTAGCGATGTAGATGTTACCACATAATTCAATTACTTATTGCATTTGTTTTGGACATTGTCTTTTTAATCAGCCCTGTTGATTTCAATGACGAAAAAAAAGGAATATGAGTAATTGCCTCCCTTGTCAAATTTTTGAAAGTTAAAAAAATTAAAAAAAGGCAAAAACATGAAAATAATGGAAACATTCTAACCCGGATCGATATCAAGTATGACATTTTGTCCTTAGTTCACTAATACAGCAATTTACCATTTAATACCTTGAGGATATGATGAAATACACGATATGTATATATATATATATATATATATATATATATATATATATATATATATATATATTAGGGTGCATCACCACAATAGAGGAAAAAATTGTTTGTTTTTGAGCTGTCTATGTTTCTAATTTGTTCTAATATCATTAATAATAACTTGTGTAAAATATTTTTCAAACCAGAGTTGATTTAGAGGTCCCCCCCCCCGCCCAAGAAATCACAAAACATGACATGTAAAGAAAAAAAAAGTTTATTCTAGCCTATATAAAAATTACATTAAAGTATTAAATTATTTATTACTGTTGCATTTAATTCAGTTTCACTTTGTTGCACGATTGTAAGGTTTACGCACATTTGAGATGTTTTTGCGGTCCATTTCTACCACTTGAAGAATGTTTTGAAAATGTTCATCCGTTCGCGCTGCTTCAACAAAGTCAGATGCCAGTTTCACTCCTCTCTCGGCACAATCGTTAACAACGTTAATAGCATCAACATTTTCTGCACTGGCAATGTAAGAAGCTGTTTGGCACCAATCATCAACAGGCATTTGAAGGAATCCTGTGTCCAGTTGAAGTCTGTATATAGTAAACCACGAGTCAACTCCAGCCAGATCACACAACCGAGTTTTAGAATCAATTGATTGGAATCGTGGTTTTCCCCAACCATTTCCAAATCGATTCTGTGGAGTTTGGAGGGCAACCACTGGTCGAAGCCTTAGCAGAGCATCTGCTAGAGCTCGCTTTTCCAACACAGGTACTTCATTGCTGAACAGAGCAAGTGGGATCATTTCAGCAGTGAGGTACCACAGATGCCTATTCAGGGCACGGATTGCTGACTTGGATATGTCTCTGTTGACATCGTTGTAATCCAAAAGTCGCTTGTAGAGCTGTAGATCATTCCATGGTGCATCCACACTCTTTTTGCAAGTGAGCCACCACACGACATAAACATGTGTTACAAATGTAGCAAATGCACGAATCTTTGGCACTTGATCACGTGTGGTAACGATCTGCAGTGGCATAGGAAGAAGCCACCATTGATACATCACCCCCAGACTCGCTAATAAGGCCCTGTGTGAAAGCTGCCCGCTGTGTTGGTGTAATCTTTAATCTTGTCTCTAGTGACACAAGATTTGGTCGGCTTAAAACATCTGGAGGTACTAATACCAAAGCTCCTGTTGGCTTTCTTCGCTTTTGCAATGGCATTATATCATCCAAACAGTTATCAACAAACTCCATATTAACTTCAGATTTAGAAGTAGAATTTTCTTCTCTTGCGCGTTTATGACGTTCCAATGTTGCGACATCTCGTGAATGGCGTCGAGCGACTTTTTTTGCAAGTGTTTTGTCAAATGATCCAGAGCTGGAAGACCTGTCTCCTTTCATAGACCTCAAGAATGCTAGATCTTCTGCATTCTTGATAATAGTCTCGACATTTGGTGGCCACAGTTGAAAAGTTGTTGCCAACATAGATTTCATTTGTTCCAGTTTACGTTTGGTGGCTGGTGTGTTTCGGCGACTTTTATCAATTGAACGAAGTTTATTGTATTCATCAAGAAGCTGAACAATCTTCTCACAAGCTCTCCTCTCTGTCACCATTGGAATGTTTGCTTTTTCGTAGAAAGCAGTAACTTGATTCAGCACACTTTTGGCAGTTGTTAATCGAGAAGGTGCACCAAGAGAACCTGGACGCTCACTGTGTGCTGCTACATTGCAGTGATACATCATGGACCTCAAAACTTGTAAACAAGTTGGTAGTCGAAGAATTCCAGTAATTATAGCATCATCAACACAGATTGCAGGGCCAATGCCAAACAATTCAGTTTTCAGAAGAGTTTGTGGTTTCTTTGTTCGCGAGGCAGGAGACGCAGTAATAACTGGATATGCAACTGTTGAAGTGCTGCCAGGGTCAGCCAGCATTTTCTTAGAAGGTGTAAACATTTTATTTTTCATATCATTTCCATGTTCTGATTTTATAGGTGTCAGGGTATGGATGCGGTGGTCTCTTTTATATATTTATTTTCTAATTACTTTCTTTAATTGCACAACTTATACAAGTTCATAACACCTCCAGTTATTAACCAAAATCACTTTATTGAATAATCGTAAGAACTAGTTATTCAATAATGAACATTAACCATTAAATCATGTCTCTACGATAAATACCAGTTGTCCATTCTTTTAATACAATAAATACTTCTTCCTAGCTCCTCCGTTCCTTCCTAATTCCCCTACCTTCTTCAAACTTAAAACAAAACAAAAATAACCAAAACAATGTTCTATCTCTTTCCTCGTCAACCGTTTGTGTCTTTCCTCGTTTTTCTTTCCCCCGTTCAATAACCCGTTCATTAGGTGCGTCACCGTACTACAGGGAATTCCCTCTAACATCTACATTAATACAATAATTAATTGTCTATCTATATAACTATCTAACAATGTGTCTGTCTAATTATCTATGACTGTCTATGTCCTTACATCACCTTTCCCTCTCGGTAAAAAAAATTCGTACAAAGTACGCATTTTTTTTAAAATACAGAATTAACAATCATGTATTAAAATTATATTACAAAAAGAAAAAGTAACAAGTCCATATCAAATATGAATACAAAATGTCACAAAAATACAAATCTAAATTTAAAAAATCATGAACACATTTCTTCAATACTCATCGTCATAAGTATCATTAAAATTATCTCATATCTCTTTGTCTCACAATATATCAAAATAAGTCTCTACCACAAATCTCATATATCAAATCTCAATAAAAAAAAAACATTGATTGTATGGTTTGGTCTCCTTATGATCATTTTTTTCTTTTCAAAATCAATGAAGGCAAATCTTTTACCACCTACAAAAGTAGGATCCTTCAGAGGTAAAGAAAATTAATCTAATGTCACAAAAAAAAAATGCATTTAATTTGTCTTAATTGTTTGTATTAAAAAATGAAGTTTGATGTTTTTACAAGATCAATGAAGGCAAACTTTTTCCCAGCTACAATTATATGTAGGCTCCTTCAGAGTTAAAGAAAACAATAATTCAAATGTCACATACAAAATGTACATTAAAGTTAAATTAATTACGTGGATTATTAAATATATTTTCCCAAAAACAATAGCAGCAGACTTTTTACCACCTACGATTCCGTGTAGGCTCCTTCAAAGTTAGAGAGAAAAAAAATCTCAGAATAAAACTATGATTTTACTGCATGATAAGTAATACAACATGATGATTGTTGTAGCACAATTTGATAATTATAACATGCAATTATTTAATACTTTGAATAATACAGGTACTAAACCACTTCATTTTTGTATGCATTCTAAAAAAAATAATTTAATTCTCATGGAAATACATCATTTTTCCATCTACAAATGACCACGTAAAACACGTTCACAAAATTCAAAATGACTTTAGATTATCACAATGTAAGCAATTTGGCTGGGTGCTTCCCTTTTTTTTTTCGATATCACCACCTATAAGTGTGCAAATAATTCTGGTTATACTTGTCAGTAAAGCGATCGTCAATTAGGCCTTTAGATCTATCCCTGAACCACTTTTGTCCAAATGTTTCTGTCTCTGGATATGATTGAGAACGTCTCGTCTCGTTCACCCAATCAGAATATTCGTTACTAACAGCTGGCCTCATATTCCTAACTCTACCACAATTACGTCCATATTGTGTTTGATGTCCAAACCTAACTTTACAGCGCTCTACTCCGTGGCTCTGTCTGTCATGGGGATTCTGATAACACTGGACCCTATAGTCATGTCTATCTGGAATAGTTTCCCATGGATTTTGGAAAGTCATACTTTTGTTTGCGTGAATACTACTTCTGTCTAGGTGTATCTGTTTTCTATCTTGGTATATGCTATTTCTGTCTGGGTATACCTGTTTTCTGGAATTTGATGGACAGTGCCTCGCAACGTGACCCCTCAAGTGACAATTAAAACATAGGATGTTGGATAGTCTTTTAGGACAGGTCTTACATGTGTGACCTAGTCTTCTACACGAATAGCATACGAGGACAAAAGGTCTTTCATTAACTGTATGCACAAGCTTAGTGCCTTTAACTGGTACAGATTCAATTCTGTCTTGAACAATTGGCGGTTTATTTACCGTCACAATATGGCTGTCTTTGATTGAGTTAGGTTTAGTTATGTTTATCTTAACCTGCTCCTCTAAGTTATCTACAATTTTGCTAAATTTATTGTCTAACAGCTCTATACTACTTCTGATGTTCTCTATATTACTGTCAGTCTTTACTTCTAGCTCCGCCCTATGTGTTGAGTCAGTCAGTAATAGATGTGATCTGATCATAAGTGTTCTTATATCTCTTTCTATACTGTTTAGTCTTTCAAAAATTGTCCTAAGTTGCTTTTGTGAAATGTCCGCTAAGTGTTTTAATCTATCTTCTTCGTCTTCTTCCACCTCGTCAAAGAGGCGAATTCCCTCAAATAGATCTTCATTTTCTAAATAGTCATACCCAGCCATATTTATGTTAACAAATACTAAATTCAATGATTAAAAAAAATGTTATATACAGATGCGCAGATACGTTAGTATACTTATAATTTGTTCCTAAAATACAATAGATATTAGTAATAAATTGAAATGCTAATCAATACTAATCTAAAAACAATAAAACATAAATACTCTCTGTACAGATTTCTTTGTATTGGCCTTTAACATCTGTGGATTGGTGTAAATCTGTGTCGTCGATTCGTTGTGTTGGGGTCTAAAATGTTGGTTTGTGTGGTCTTAAATAACCTTGGACTGTCGCTGAAAGTGACGGCTGAACTGACACTGACAATAACGACTGTACTGATGCTGATAATGACGGTTGTACTGACGCTGATAATGACGGTTGTACTGCTACTGACAGACCGTATGCTCTCCACAGGTCAAATAGCAGGACACAGACAATATATCTGACACGTCACCATTTAGATTGATTCTCAATAAGTAGCAATAATGCTTTCATTCATGAGTTGTTCTTGTGGCTGTGATAAACACTATAACAAAGTTTCTTTTCTATCTTAGCTGTTTCCTTACTTGCATGGGTTCACAAGACAATTAATATTTGTCTTAGACTTCTGACACCAAATTGTCAGGGTATGGATGCGGTGGTCTCTTTTATATATTTATTTTCTAATTACTTTCTTTAATTGCACAACTTATACAAGTTCATAACACCTCCAGTTATTAACCAAAATCACTTTATTGAATAATCGTAAGAACTAGTTATTCAATAATGAACATTAACCATTAAATCATGTCTCTACGATAAATACCAGTTGTCCATTCTTTTAATACAATAAATACTTCTTCCTAGCTCCTCCGTTCCTTCCTAATTCCCCTACCTTCTTCAAACTTAAAACAAAACAAAAATAACCAAAACAATGTTCTATCTCTTTCCTCGTCAACCGTTTGTGTCTTTCCTCGCTTTTCTTTCCCCCGTTCAATAACCCGTTCATTAGGTGCGTCACCGTACTACAGGGAATTCCCTCTAACATCTACATTAATACAATAATTAATTGTCTATCTATATAACTATCTAACAATGTGTCTGTCTAATTATCTATGACTGTCTATGTCCTTACAATAGGTCGTGTGTATCAGAACAGAAATTAAAATAAAATAAATAAAGAAATTAAAATGCTTGCCTTGGTCATCAATATGCGGTAAGGAAAAGTGTTGTTTTTGCTAATAAAATGTGAATTTTAAATTTTTTTTCTAGCACAACTGCTTATCAAAATCAATCATAGCGACCAAACATTATAAAACCAAAGACTATAAAACAATTTATATAGCGCTTCACTTTTTGTATGTAAGTCTGTAAGACTTTACAAGAAGGATGGTTTTATCTAGTTTTCGCTTAATTATGCAAACTTTGTTGAAGTCCGGGGGACCTCTAAATATTGTCAAATATTTTTTATTTTTTTACACAATGCTTTTTTTTGGACAATGGAACAAATTTAAATAGCAGACAGATCAATTATTAAAATTTTTTTTTGGTGATGCACCCTAATATATATATATATATATATATATATATATATATATATATATATATATATATTTATATTATACAACAGTACATGACTAAGTCATTTTGTTTATCAATATGTTTCCATCCCCCCCTCCCCTAATGTCGTCCATTCAGACATATTGGTTTAGTCGCAGTCAATACATTTTTTCGAATCATAAAATGGACGAACGCTTTGAAGTTACTGCTGTCGACATGACATAAATAGTTTCCTCAAGAATTACAAATGTAAATTGATAATCAGTTGAGCCAATCAGTAAAAAATCAATGAAATATCATGTTTTGTTTAGGAAATGACGTCACAAAAAATTTATCACAATGAATCTGAGCTCAAGAAATCTTCCAACGCTAAGAATGGCGATATTCTATGTCCATTTTATATTATTGTTAATATTTTGAAATAGGCAAAAAAATTACATACAAACGAAAAAACATACATACATAATTGTGTATACATTTGCATTTTTTTAAAATTACTTTGTCTTGTGCCTGTTTTAACACTATGCTAACATAGTAGGCCTCCATTAATATTAAATAAATTGAATAATTTTGCAAAATAAAGGACTTGACTTAATACATTTTTACCCCCCTCCCAATGTGGTCAGTTTTAAAATGAATGTGATGACATCTCACACATAGTAAGTTCATTATATCTATCTGGTCACCTCTACCACACACATATCTGATCACCTCTACCACACACATATCTGGTCACCTCTACCACACACATATCTGGTCACCTCTACCACACACATATCTGGTCACCTCTACCACACACATATCTGGTCACCTCTACCACACACATATCTGGTCACCTCTACCACACACATATCTGGTCACCTCTACCACACACATATCTGGTCACCTCTACCAGCGCTCAATGTTTTCTCTTTCTCCATCTGTACCCCCACTCTTCCCCCTGCTCAGAATTTTTTTTTTTATAATCAATCTCAAAGAGATTTCATTAACGTTCTGACGATCTCTGGAATATCTCAACAAATCATTTCACGCTGTTCAGTTTCACTCCCGACGAAATTCCCACGATATTCAATTCGCTTCCATTATTCTCAATTCAGTTATTGCAGCAGCATTGGAAACACAGAAAACACAGAAGTTCTATATCAACTCAACACAATAAACCGAGCAACACACACCCACACAGATTAAAACATAGACATTAAGGATAGAGACTGGGGAATTCCCCCACACTAAAGATGTTTTTTTTTCTTTTCAAAATAAACATTTATTTTTTTATAAATAAAAGGAAAGGAATAAACAAATAAAAGAGTTCAGAAAACAATCCTTACATTTCTGTATCAGACACAGACAATAATGGTGACGGTAACTACATACATTCTGTGTTGTTCTTCTTATTTTAAACATTTATTTCAAACAGCCGAATTTTAGTTTTAAGAGAAAAAAAAAACATAACAAAACAACGAAAACTTTAAAGCTGAACTTGTAGAATGTAAATAAATGAAATTAGGTTATTGGCTGTGTTGTCTTTCTGAACTTGGACATTGTGGGTGATTTATGTTGTTGTCGATTTACTGAGATCATTAAGTTGAATAGATGTTGTGGGCTGGTGATGTGTTCATCCATCTATCTATCTATCTATCTATCTATCTATCTATCTATCTATCTATCTATCTATCTATCTATCTATCTATCTATCTATCTATCTATCTATCTATCTATCTATCTATCTATCTATCTATCTATCTATCTATCTATCTATCTATCTATCTATCTATCTATCTATCTATCTATCTATCTATCTATCTATCTATATGTCTGTCTATCTATCTATCTATCTATCTATCTATCTATCTATCTATCTATCTATCTATCTATCTATCTATCTATCTATCTATCTATCTATCTATCTATCTATCTATCTATCTATCTATCTATCTATCTATCTATCTATCTATCTATCTATATGTCTGTCTGTCTGTCTATCTATCTATCTATCTATCTATCTATCTATCTATCTATCTATCTATCTATCTATCTATCTATCTATCTATCTATCTATCTATCTATATGTCTGTCTGTCTATCTATCTATCTATCTATCTATCTATCTATCTATCTATCTATCTATATGTCTGTCTGTCTATCTATCTATCTATCTATCTATCTATCTATCTATCTATCTATCTATCTATCTATCTATATGTCTGTCTGTCTATCTATCTATCTATCTATCTATCTATCTATCCATCTAACCACCCATCCATTCATCCACCCATCCATCCATCCACCCATCCATCCACCCATCCATCCATCCATCCACCCATGCATCCACCCATCCATCTACCCACCCATCAATCCACTCATCCATCCACCCATGCATCCATCCATCCATCCATCTATCCACACAAAAGGTTAGTTCGTCTTTAAAGACTATTTTGGGGAGAGAGGGTGAAGGGAGGGGTTTGCTAGATTTACAAAGATATCCCCCCTCCCTTTCATAAAAAAAATCTATGCAAGAAAAATATGGCAACACTGTCCACCAAGACCAACCCAAGCAGTGGCGTAGTAAGGGGGACAAAGAGGGGCATCGTGCCCCGGGCGCTACTCACAAAGGGGCGCCCAATGGTGTATTGTGCCCCGGGGCGCGAGTTAAGCTCATTTCCCCTTGAACCCAAGTAAATAATGTAAAATGTCTGTGTTTAGAAAGTGAGACTTTGTTTATCGTTAAGTACATGTATTTTTCTTTCTCCTTATGGTGATAATTTTTCTTGTTTTTACTAATCTGTCTTTTATTTGTCCATATATATTTTACCAATTCTTCCAGGGCCGCTTTATCCACTAGGCACAGTAGGCACTGTGCCTAGGGCCTACAGACTTTTCAAGGGCCTACGAAAGCCAGAACATAAAGTGAAAAAAAGTTCAGAATGCCAGTAAAATTTAATAATGTTTGTTTTAAAGTAACCATATATAACCGTGTGAGATGAGCACCCGAGCAAGTTAAGCAGCAGTGCTGTAGATATGTAAATTTCAATATGTTAACTTTTCGTCTCTTTGTCTTAGCAAAGTCACATATGACGTCTTCAAAGTCATTTCCCTCATCAAATCCTTTTCAATTGAAAGTAATGCCAGGGAGAATAGTCGTGTTTGTCCAATCGTTGACTGAAGATACGCTCTTATCAATTTGAGTTTAGAAAAGGAACGTTCCCCTTCAGCACTTGTTCTAAAAAATTGAAAGACAGATCCGGAAAGCAATATTTTTTATTTGAAAAACGTCACCAACCTATTCTGTATTTGTGCTGTAAGCATTTCAGCCACATTTACTTGTCAGCAAACATCCGTGAGAACAAAAGAAATTCAATAGTAAATGCCTCTTTCAGATCTGATGGGTACATCTCAATTAGTGACTTGGCTTTCGAAACTGTTTGATCAATTGACAGAGATCTGTCCAGAAGAAAGATGAACCTTTCATATAGTGTTGTGTAGGCTGCTCGCCGTTTTCCCATCTCAGTAATAAGTCATCTATGATAACATAAAGAGACTGAGTACGGAATTTTTCACTAGGACTCATACCTAAAACCAGATCATTATCATCCACAACTTCATCATGAAATTGGTGTTGCTGTCGTTTGCGTAGTGCACATTCTTTACAGTCCGTTTGTGAGAGCTGTTTTTCTATACCTTCGTGCATTTCAAATTTATCGCGTGTATCATGAAAGTTAAGTACAAAACTGACATACAAGTTGATGATGTTCGTTAACTCAATTCCATGCTCCTGTAGAGTTTTGTTGACAATATCAATTTTTTTGGAGCAAGTCTTATCAAACACACACATTAACGCTGTCTCGAAATGGTCCAACTTCTTTATGAAATTGGAATGAACAGAAGAAAACCTCAACAACAGTTCCACTTTTGAGAACATATCAAACAACAACTGTCAGCTGATCCACATGACTGATGTCAGGAGTGGAATCGATACTGATTCCATAATATTTAGCATGCTTCATTTCAGACAGTAACTGCGTCAATACCTTGGATCCCATTAACTCAATAAATTCATCACATATACCGGCAGAAAGATATGATACATTCCCCTTTCCGGGGTTTCCACGTCTCTCAATGTGTTCCTTTAGAAAGGGATCAAATTCAGCTAAAAGGTCAATGCAACCAAGGTAATTTCCATTGTTATAACAGTTATGTAAATGGCTGTCACCGCGAAAAGCTAACCCTCTTTCAGCAAGAAATCTTAACACAGCAACTATTCTCTTGAGAACATCAGTCCAGTATTTGCACAATTTTCGCTTCTCCTTTTGCAGTTTTTCGTCAATGCTAGATATATGTTGACATCCTAACATCCTTAACAGAGCAGCATACTAACTTCTTAGATGTGCTGTTATCTCCCAATCAGCTCGATCACTTGAATAACTGTATTCTATGTTATGCAGCTCATGCTTCAAACCGGCATCTCCTACTGACCCTAATATACAGTCTGAGTCTGTAGGCAAATCAAACACAGCAGTTTCAGCATGACCCATAACAGAATTTGCAGATACCTTTTCCTTTGTGACACTTGTTTCGGTTGTTTCACTTTTTTTCAGCTCAATCCGGCAACATTATTTCTGGTATTGCGGGATTGTTGGTGTACATTGTGGCCGAAGAAGTAAATGAAATGTCATTATCATAAGTATTACTAGTTTGACCAGTAATGCAATCAGTGTCTCTCTGCTCATAAATTGCAGCAACTAACCCCGGAATTGTTTTCAATGCTTTAACTTTCTCCTCCTTTTTCTTTCGCTTCTCAAATCCATTCTCGTGTTTCCTCTTGTATCCATCAGATACGGTTATTTAAAAGTATTTTATTTACTTTTTAAAATTTTTTTTAAGAAAATAAAAGCACACGATTAACGATAAACAACGAACGTGAAGCGCATGATATAACACCGGAATTACTACGTCATCACTGCATAGAGTCTGCATCGAATAATTAACAATGCGGAAAGTTTATTTAGATTTCAAATCGCAAAGAAGTACGGGTGCATTCTTGAAAAAAAATTAAAAATGAAGTCGGGGAGGGCCTACGACTTTGAAAGTGCCTAGGGCCTACGACTTTGAAAGTGCCTGGGGCCTACGATGACCTTAAAACGGCCCTGAGTTATTCACCTCCCATTGAAATGAAGGATCGGTTACTACTATCTCAATATAATTAACATTTTTTCCCGGTAATTTATTATAAAAAAAGATTTAACATTGAAGTCTGTTATGAATGCAATAGTTAGAAAAAACCCAGACGTAGGAAAATTAAAACAAAACAAAAATCCCATCAACCTAACCATATTTCTGCCAAACTAATTATAGGATTTAAATAAATAAAGGATTGTTAAATTTCAATTTCATGTCTAGAATTCAAGATGTCCGCCAGGCATGACTGGATATGATGTCATTCAGAAGCCCTAATCAATGTCCCGTCTGGATCAATCGATTATATCAAGTCTATGAACGATCACAACCGTGAGTCGATAAAGTTTAAGGGGACATAATGTTTACCTAAAATTAACTCCCCTTTGCTGTCCCTATGGACGACAGCTCTGTCAGTTTTATTCCTGTTATCTCCGGTACCGGACATTACAGACGTAATCAAGATATATGTATGATCAATTTGTTCTATGCCGATTGTGTATATGTGTGTGTGGGGGGGGGGGGACTCTGATATGTATTGAAATTTTTGTCACGAGTTAAGGTTCATGGCCTTACCTCGCTCTTCTCCCCCGACCCCCACCCCCCCACCGCTATCTGATTTCGCCACTCAGCGAAAACAAGGGCACTTTATTGCCAGGATTTGCTAGTAGAGTTATGGGCCGATAGTATCCACCCCATCCCCATACACCCTTCCAAATCCTGTATATCTTTCATGGATATTTCATTGATCGAGATGGTGCTACAAAAATAATTCACACAGATTCCGATATTTCCCATCACCCACACATGGAGACATTTCATTTTCACGGACATACACACCCTCACACGGAAGCACCCACACTCTCAGACATACCCAGGCACAGACACCCCTACAGACACGCCCGCAACCACATGCAGACACGCCCACATTAACACACAGACACGACAACACTCACTCACACACAGACAGAAAGTCACGCACAGATACGCCTACACTCACATACAGACACGCCCAACGACCTACTTATCTACCCTAAGCAAGAACGATAAAAATCTACATTTTAAAAGACCACGAGTTATTTCTCATGCCTCCCCCACCTCCCAATTTGACCAATGGCTCTCAAAAGTCAGCACACACAGTCCGGTTCCTGGCTAACCACAACATCAAATGAAGCGTTTTTAAGTCCAACTAGCTTAATCCATATATTGCGTTCTGACAGTATGGCTTAATACGCTCATCTGATATATCTTCTTATCTTACAACGTCGAAGGGGATTGTCTGTTTCTAAATCTACTCTAGTTCCTAACAAGGCCAGTTACATACTTTGCCGAACGGGAACTCGGTATTCAATATATATGAAACATTTGGGCGTTATGCTAGCCACACAATATCTTATCGTGCCGAGGCAACAGAAACATTTTAAATCTTCCTCAATGCCACCCCCTAAGGGCCTCGGAAACATTTCTTACCCCACGACCATTTAGAGCCATGGCAGCTTAGACCAAGAAGTGGGTTAGGCTAATCTGGCTTATAACGCTTTAATTATTTTGTATGGATTGCATGATGTTCTTGATGTGTTTTCCCAGCCAAATGGTGGAAGTTGAAAACATAACTTGCTTTGTTCTAAAGGTGCTACTACTTGCTTTGTTCTAAAGGTGCTACTACTTGCTTTGTTCTAAAGGTGCAACTACTTGCTTTGTTCTAAAGGTGCTACTACTTACTTTGTTCTAAAGGTGCTACTACTTACTGATTCTCAAACCCGTTAACAGAGACGGACTAAGGTCGGTTGAGACCCGCGCTAAAGAATACATTAGGGCCCCTACAAAATGAACGACATCAAAAAAGCCTTTATTCCCTGTGCATTTGCACTTTCTGGGGGCCTAACCAATCGGGGCACCCATGCGCGTCCTGTGCGCCCCCACCCCCTGTCAAATCCGCCTCTGTTCGTTAAGCTCAAGCAAATATTGAATTTCTTTAACAAACTTTAGTGTTACCTTGCACTCTCTCTATGCGCGACATTACTTGCTTAAACAAAGGTATAATAAGTTCCACCTGTACCCAGACTTTTAGCTGTACCCAGGCATTGACCTGTACCCAGACTTTTAGCTGTACCGAGGCTTTGACCTGTACCCAGGCTTTGACCCGTACCCAGGCTTTGACATGTACCCAGGCTTTGGCCTGTACCCAGACTTTTAGCTGTACCCAGGCTTTGACCTGTACCCAGGCTTTGACATGTACCCATGCTTTGACATGTACCCAGGCTTTTAGCTGTACCCAGGCTTTGACCTGTACCAAGGCTTTTAGCTGTACCGAGGCTTTGACATGTACATAGTCAGGTGAACGTTTGATTTGAAACCATTCAACCACTTGTTAGTGTTACCCCTTCTGTTTCAATATACGCGGCGGCCAGAAGGGACAGTTTGTGTAGCTCCCACTCGATACCCACACTACAGTTGTGTGAGCTATGACCATCCATGGCGTTATTGGGGCCGGACCAAGGCAATAAAATGATACTTACTTTTGAGTTAAAGCTAAGTATGTACTAAGTATGAATTAAGTATAAATTATAAACTTAGTAAAGCTAAGCATAGACTGACCATAAACTTAGTATAATTAAGTATAAATTCAGAATGAACAAAGTATACAAAGTATAATCTAAGTATTAAATAAGTATAAACTGTGTAAAAACTGAGTATACAATAAGTATAAGTATGAACAAAGTATACACTAAATATAAACTCAGTTTAAACTCAGTATAAACTCTGCATAAACTCTGTATAAACTAAGTATAATCTAAGTATAATCTAAGTGAACGTATATACCAGTAGTAAACGAAATTTCCCCCCCCCCCCATTTTATAAAGTAAAACTCACCGACATCCTCAGTTCACCTAATAAAAATTATTCTCTGATAATTAGATGTAGTTACCAGGACACACATGTGGGACGGATGGTCGTGCGGTAACGCGCTCGACTGTCGACCTGAAGGTACCTGGTTCGATCTCCGGTGAGGACCAAGGAAATTTTTCAGGTCTTGGCTCAAGTTCCCGATATATCTCCCGTGGTGCCTCCATGGCCATTGCACTATCGGCTATGGTGGGGATGAAAGAAGGGCACCATAAAACCGTCCCATTAGTGGTTTATAGGATCTAAGGGATTTCATCTCATCCTTACAGGGACTTTACACACCAGGACACACCACCATGATACAGTGTTGTCACCAGGACACACACCACCACGATACAGTGTTGTCACCAGGACACATCACCACGATACAGTGTTGTCACCAGGACACACACCACCACGATACAGTGTTGTCACCAGGACACACACCACCACGATACAGTGTTGTCACCAGAGGTTTGAGAACCGCTGATTTAAAAAAAAACATGATCCTTGCTTCACTTTTACTCCACCAGCAGCTATACATCACTTGGGGTAGCGTTGTTTAGTTATCTCTCTCTCTAGTCTCTCTATCTCTAGTCTCTCTATCTCTATATCCCCTAACCTGAGCCCCCACATTCCTACAACAGACATGAAACTTGTATGGCCAGGCTGTAACAAATAAAATGAACATCCAGTAATAACAAATATCAAAGCTGCAATAAGGACAGGTCCAGCTAAAAGGGGGCGGACTCCCTAGGAGGCAGCCATATTGTTTCTATTGTTTGTTTCGTCGGGACGTTTTCTCAATTTTTAAAGGAAAATCACAACAATTTAAAAATATACAAAATATTGTGCTGAAGGCTCGGTCCCCGGACATTATTTTACAAGGTCTTGACCACTCGTCAACACATTACACAGTGTGATCCGGTCTTGGCCACTCGTCTACACATTACACACGTCTGACCCGGCCTTGACCACTCCTCTACACATTACACACGTCTGACCTGGCCTTGATCACTCGTCTACACATTACACACGTCTGATCCGGCCTTGACCACTCGTCTACACATTACACAGTGTGAACCTGCCTTGACCACTCGTCTACACATTACGCACCTCTAACCCGGCCTTGATCACTCATCTACACCTTACACACGTCTGACCTTGCTTTGACAACTCGGCTACACATTACACATGTCTGAGCCTGCCTTGACCACTCGTCTACACATTACACAAGTCTGACCCTGCCTTGACCACTCTTCTAAAATTACACACGTCTAACCCTGCCTTGACCACTCGTCTACACATTACACACGTCTGACCTGGCCTTGACCACTCGTCTACACATTACACACGTCTGAGCCTGCCTTGACCACTCGTATACACATTACACACGTCTGACCCGGCCTTGACCACTTGTCTACCCATTACACACTTCTGAACCGGCCTTGACCACTCGTATACACATTACACACGTCTGCCTCGGCCTTGAACTTTCGTCTACACACTACACAGTGTGAGCCTGCCTTGACCATTCGAAAACACATTACACAGTCTGACCCTGCCTTGACCACTCGTATACACATTACACACGTCAGACCCTGCCTTGACAACTCGTCAACACATTACACACGTCTGACCCTGTCTTGACCACTCGTCAACACATTACACAGTGTGATCCGGTCTTGGCCACTCGTCTACACATTACACACGTCTGACCCGGCCTTGACCACTCCTCTACACATTACACACGTCTGACCTGGCCTTGATCACTCGTCTACACATTACACACGTCTGATCCGGCCTTGACCACTCGTCTACACATTACACAGTGTGAACCTGCCTTGACCACTCGTCTACACATTACGCACCTCTAACCCGGCCTTGATCACTCATCTACACCTTACACACGTCTGACCTTGCTTTGACAACTCGGCTACACATTACACATGTCTGAGCCTGCCTTGACCACTCGTCTACACATTACACAAGTCTGACCCTGCCTTGACCACTCTTCTAAAATTACACACGTCTAACCCTGCCTTGACCACTCGTCTACACATTACACACGTCTGACCTGGCCTTGACCACTCGTCTACACATTACACACGTCTGAGCCTGCCTTGACCACTCGTATACACATTACACACGTCTGACCCGGCCTTGACCACTTGTCTACCCATTACACACTTCTGAACCGGCCTTGACCACTCGTATACACATTACACAGTCTGCCTCGGCCTTGAACTTTCGTCTACACACTACACAGTGTGAGCCTGCCTTGACCATTCGAAAACACATTACACAGTCTGACCCTGCCTTGACCACTCGTATACACATTACACACGTCAGACCCTGCCTTGACAACTCGTCAACACATTACACACGTCTGACCCTGTCTTGACCACTCGTCAACACATTACACAGTGTGATCCGGTCTTGGCCACTCGTCTACACATTACACACGTCTGACCCGGCCTTGACCACTCCTCTACACATTACACACGTCTGACCTGGCCTTGATCACTCGTCTACACATTACACACGTCTGATCCGGCCTTGACCACTCGTCTCACACATTACACAGTGTGAACCTGCCTTGACCACTCGTCTACACATTACGCACCTCTAACCCGGCCTTGATCACTCATCTACACCTTACACACGTCTGACCTTGCTTTGACAACTCGGCTACACATTACACATGTCTGAGCCTGCCTTGACCACTCGTCTACACATTACACAAGTCTGACCCTGCCTTGACCACTCTTCTAAAATTACACACGTCTAACCCTGCCTTGACCACTCGTCTACACATTACACACGTCTGACCTGGCCTTGACCACTCGTCTACACATTACACACGTCTGAGCCTGCCTTGACCACTCGTATACACATTACACACGTCTGACCCGGCCTTGACCACTTGTCTACCCATTACACACTTCTGAACCGGCCTTGACCACTCGTATACACATTACACACGTCTGCCTCGGCCTTGAACTTTCGTCTACACACTACACAGTGTGAGCCTGCCTTGACCATTCGAAAACACATTACACAGTCTGACCCTGCCTTGACCACTCGTATACACATTACACACGTCAGACCCTGCCTTGACAACTCGTCAACACATTACACACGTCTGACCCTGTCTTGACCACTCGTCTACACATAACACACGTCTGACCCTGTCTGGACCACTCGTCTACACATTACACACGTCTGACCCTGTCTGGACCACTCGTCTACACATTACACACGTCTGACCCTGTCTTGACCACTCGTCTACACATAACACACGTCTGACCCTGTCTGGACCACTCGTCTACACATTACACACGTCTGACCCTGTCTTGACCACTCGTCTACAAATTTAACACTTCTGCCTCGGCCTGGACCACCTTCTACACACATCTTGGAAAATGACAAACAATAATCTAAACGTGATATTTAATGCCTCGCTTATTTTTTTCCATTTAGGAATTGGGTTAAGAAATAACGGTTAATTAGCCTTAAGATTGAATGACTTTCCAGGCAAGCAATAAACACTGGCCAGTTTGGACTTTTCGGGCTAAAGATTCGGCCAAACGAATTTTTTTTTCAAAACGCCATCAGTCAGACTTTTCCTTTTTTTCCCCGTCCTCGCTCAACTTCAATGACGTAATCGTGATTTTCTTTTCTTACTCTCGTGGAATGAAGCTCAGAGTCAGGACAGTCAGGGTGAAGGAAAGTAAGAGGGAGAGACAGATAGAGATAGATAGATAGAGAGATAGAGAGATAGAGAGAGTGAAATGTAGGAAGATGGACGATTGTAGTGGTGAGCAAAGACTAGCCTGGACTGACCAATTCTAAAAACGACCAATCTCGCCCGCCCCTAACCCCCCTCCCCCCACCTACACAATGTTTGCAAACAAAAAAAAAAACCAGAAGAAGAAATGAACTAATAAATTACGTGGAGTATTCCAGCGAGGGAGGGACGTGGGGGGGGGGGGGACTGACTAGAGGGATGAGACAGAAGATCACCGTATGGAGTGGTGTTTTTTTCTGGATCATAAAGTCAAAGCTTTCAGTTGAATGTGTGTGTGTGTGTGTGTGTGTGTGTGTTTGTGTGTGTTTATTTGTGTGTGTGAATTTGTGTGTGTTTGTTTGTGTATGTGTGTGTGTCTGTGTGTGTGAGTGTGTGTTTGATAGTAAAGTTTTTAAAAGTGGAAGTCAAAAGAAAATCTCATTACGTAGTCGTTGAGAGAGAGAAGCAGAGAGAGAGAGGGGGGGGGAGATAGAGAGAGAGAAAGACAGAGGGGGAGAAAGAGAGAGAGTGAGAGAGAGGGGGATAGGGAGAGGGGGAGAAAAAGAGAGAGAGAGAGGCGAATAGAAAAGAGTGAAGATGCCGACAGTCCGGTTCAGCATGAAGACAACTTGGTAACAGACTGAGTTATAAATACATGTCAGTTGATATGTTGTTGATATGATATTCTCTCAAACAATGGGGGGGGGGGACGGGAAGGGAGGAGGCAAAAGTGTGTCATCTGGTGCTGGGTGAAGTGTTTTTATTGGCTGATGTGTTAAATTGGGTTGAACCATTTCTTTTGGACAGCGTCAATCGTTTGAGTACCATGTTGTGTAGTATTTATTTATTTATTCACGTTGAGCATCTCAAATGTATTAGTGGAAATCAAAAGCATATAGATATTTAGTCGGCTAGCCAACCATTCCCTGTGATATTCGAGTTGTTTCAATGACATTTCATCTCCATCTTTGCCTGACATTTAAAAGGATGACGTTGATGAGAAACACAAATAGTATCTATCCATCCAATTCAGAATTATTTGCGTATCTATCTATCTATCTATCTATCTATCTATCTATCTATCTATCTATCTATCTATCTATCTATCTATCTATCTATCTATCTATCTATCTATCTATCTATCTATCTATCTATCTATCTGTCTGTCTGTCTCTGTCTGTCTGTCTGTCTATCTATCTCGATCTATCCATATTCCTAACTACACATCTATCGAACTATCCGTGCATCCATTAATCTGCCACGAATCCAACTTTTTACCCATCAATCTATCCACTCAAGCAACTATCCACCCATATATTTTTTCCTTTATACATCTACTCATCAATGGATCGATCCATGCACCTATTTACTCATTCGTATTTCAATTCATCTATCTTACACACTAGTGTAAAAGTGTGTTATTACATTCTAGTACAAAATATTTATGTGCATTCGTTATTTACTCCAAAAGTGAGCAAGCTATTCATACACTTGTTTGTTTAAGAGTATGCAATACATAAAAAAAAACAACAACACAATACGAACTTGAATATACCAACTAAACGAAATACCAAAAATGGATCTGTTTACTTAAAGCTAGGCCTAACGACCCACATTTAGCCCCTCCCCCCCCCCCCAACCCCACCCCCAGAACTACTCTGTATTCAAACTCTTTCTCTGGTAGTAAATGGATGTTGTAATGTTTACTTTCATTAGATCGCCGGTGACCTCAGTAAAACCTATTGGCTGAAGGCCAGAGATCGGCCATGTTTATGAATACATTGCTGCTATAGAAACGACGATGCTCGAATCATAAAAAAGGGGGTGGGGGGGTCAGAGGTCACTGTGAAAAAATGTTTCGATGTGTACACAGGGTAAAATATATAACGGTTGTCAATGTACACACACGAGAGCCGTGCATCTAATGGGTAAAATATACACAGTTACGGTACTTAGTTGAAATCAGAAGGATCGATGCTCACTGGCTTATATCGAATATTTATATAAAAAAGATATGAATGGTAATTAATAAATCAATCAATGATCGATTATATTGTTTTCTAATTACTCATTCTATTCGTAAATGGCTTGGATTTTCAAGGGTGCTATTTTCATACAGTCTTTTCAAAAATACAAATTGTATAATAAATATTTGCATCTTTAAAAATTGCATTATTATTTCGTATTGATCGGAATAGTAATGAGTAATCAATAAACAAAATTTCAAAATAAATAAATAAAAAATTAAATAATAATAACGAGTCTGTGATTAAAAAAATGTCATTTTCAATACGGTCTGTAAGTGTTGTGCCCCTTTTTATGTTGTGTCCCTCTTTATGTTGTGTCCCTCTTTATGTTGTGTCCCTCTTTATGTTGTGTCTCACTTTATGTTGTGCCACTCTTTATGTTGTGTCATTCTTTATGTTGTGTCGCTTTTTATGTTGTGTCGCTCTTTATGTTGTGTCACTCTTCATGTTGTATCGCTCTTATGTTGTGTTTTTTATGCTGTATCACTCTTTATTTTGTGTCACTCTTTATGTTGTGTCACTCTTCATGTTGTGTCAGTCTTTATGTTGTGTTACTCTTATGTTGTGTCACTCTTTATGTTGTGTCACTCTTTATGTTGTGTCACTCTTCATGTTGTGTCACTCTTTATTTTGTGTCACTACTTATGTTGTGTCGCTCTTTATGTCGTATCACTCTTTATGTTGTGTTTTTATGTTGTGTGACTCTTTATGTTGTGTCACTCTTATGTTGTGTCACTCTTTATGTTGTGTTTTTTATGTTGTGTCACTCTTTATGTTGTGTCACTCTTTTATGTTGTGTCACTCTTTATGTATGATTGTGTGTATAACTTTGTAATAATGACAGAGATATTCGATTCCCCAACCACAATGAATCTCGATCGGTGTTACCTACGAGTTGAATAAAACATTTTCAGACATAACAACATTACAAGACATCATTTTTCACAGCACTTTACTGTAAAAACAGTTTTTCAATTACTTTGAAGAATAAAAAACATATTACAACACGGTACATCATTACATCACGTTACATCATTACAACACGGTACATCATTGCAACACGGTACATCATTACAACACGGTACACCATTACATTACGTTACATAATTTCATCACGTTACATCATTACAACACGTTACATCATAACATCACGGTGCATCATTACATCACGTTACATCATTACAACATCACGTTACATCATTTTTGTTTATTTCGACATCAAGATCAATTATTACCTTTAACAGCTTTCATAAATCAATTTCAGGGACAGACGTGAGATTTCACAATCCAACACTTACCGAACAGCGAAACAAAACATAAAATAGCACTTCGATACCAAGCACTTTAACCCACACAATGAATAAAGTCATAATTATGAAAAATAACCTCTCAGTAACTTCAGACATATTGATTATCCCTAACAACGACAGCAAATAGTAACCTCCATCCTTCAACACATAAGAGGAATATAACCTTCAACACATAAGATGCATCCAACTTTCAACACATAAGATGCATCCAACTTTCAACACATAAGATACACCCAACCTTCAACCCAAAAGATACATCCAAATCCAATCTTCAACACATAAGATACATCCAACTTTCAACATATAAGATGCATCCAACTTTCAACACATGAGATACATCCAACCTTCAACACATAAGATGCATCCAACTTTTAACACATAAGATACACCCAACCTTCAACCCAAAAGATACATCCAAATTCATCCTTCAACACATAAGATACATAAAACCTACAACATAGAACTTACATAACCCAGTCAATTCCTTCATCAACCTACAACATAGAACTTACATAACCCAGTCAATTCCTTCATCGGTTTTGGGCACTGGATAGCGGTCAGCTACGGACACAATTTTGCTACCAGTTTGTTTCAAGAACTCGTGCACTGCCGACCCTGGTAACAACCCAATCCTTATGTCTTGCAGCTGAAAGTAATCAAACAGATTGCATGGTCAGTACAGCATGAACTTATGAATGGCCATTTTTTAAACAATAGACTGACGTTGAATGACATGATTTACTTACAACCGAATTACATGGTAAATACAGTATGAGTTTATGAATGGAATTTTTTAAAACAATAGACTGACATTGACTGACATCTTGATTCTCACAACTAAATTACAACAGTAAGACCTCGCTTAACACTGTTTCGTTTAGCGCTGTTTCGGTTTAACGCTCTTTTATTTGAATTGTGGGATTCCCCGAAATTGCACATGCAGAGTTAGGTTTCCCGATATCTGAAGCAATTGATCTGTGTTTCGTCTTTCCTGCGGTGATATACAAATGTATTCTTATCGTTTCAAACATTTGGTTATTGTTTTGGAAAAAACTACAATATCCTGAATGCTGTAGAAAACATAAACTTTTCTTGGAATGAGTTAACAGAAAACTGTTTGAAAGGGGGGGGGGGTGGAAGAACATTTGGCCAGATTTAAGCAAGGGCGGTGACACTGGACACACTGTCGATATGAATCAAATAGTGGAATAAATAGTGGAATAAATAGTGGAATAAATAGTGGAATAAATAGTGGAAATAAATAGTGGAATAAATAGTGGAATAAATAGTGGAATAAATAGTGGAAATAAATAGTGGAAATAAATAGTGGAATAAATAGTGGAATAAATAGGGGAATAAATAGTGGAATAAATAGTGGAATAAATAGTGGAATAAATAGTGAAATTAATAGTGGAATAAATAGTGGAATAAATAGTAGAATAAATAGTGGAATAAATAGTGCAATAAATAGTGGAATAAATAGTGAAATAAATAGTGGAATAAATAGTGGAATAAATAGTGAAATAAATAGTGGAATAAATAGTGGAATAAATAGTGGAATAAATAGTGAAATAAATAGTGGAATTAGCGAAGCAAACAGGTTTAGATGAGGTAAATGTGGAAGGTGTCGAAGAAATGGTGCCAGAAACAGCAGCAAGTCTTTCTAATGATGAGCTCAATGAATTAGTGGACCAACAAGAACACAAAAATATTCAAAGTAATGATTCTGAAGAAGAGTAAAAAGAACTTTCAACAGCGTTTCTAAAAACGATTTTGACCACTATAACAGATATTATGGACCAATTTATTGAAAATGACCCAAATTTAGACAGAAGTTCAAATGGTAAGACTGGGTGTTATGGATGCCATATCCACTTACCATCAACTTCTCACAGAGGAAAACGCAAATTACACTAGATACCTTCTTGATAAAAAACTCAGAAAATTGAAAATACATAAGAGATTGAATGATCTGAAATTTAAGCATACCTACTTAGAATTTTATTTATTTTTATATGTATATTTGTTTATTATGTTTCTATATTTGTAAGAAATAAATGTTTGTTTCATTGTTATGAAAAACATAATTAATAAATTTAATTTTCTATCCATCTTCCCCTAACCCCATTATTAACATGATGAGATAACTCGTTTAACGTTGTTTCATATTACGCTCTACTTTGATGGAACGTTTACCCCGCGTTAAGCGACGTCTTACTGTATATGGTCATTACTGCTTGTTTATGACTGGACATCTTTTTACATAGGATAATAAACAAACATTCAAAAACATTTTGCTAAACTGGGTCATATTTTGTATACTTATGTATGGAGGATATAAGATGACCAAAAAAAGACTTTTGAAAAAAAAAATGAGTTTACATTTGAGTACACTTTTGATAACATCGAAATCAAAATTTAAAAGAAATTCGAATAACAATAAAAGTAAACAGAAACAACAACACCAAAGGCTGACTTTTAAAATTTGTAATTAGATGAAATCAAACTTGTAATTAGGAGAAATAAAATATTTGTAATTAGATGAAATCAAACTTGTAATTAGAAGAAATCAAACTTGTAATTAGAAGAAATCAAACTTGTAATTAGAAGAAATCAAACTTGTAATTAGATGAAATCAAACTTGTAATTAGGAGAAACAAAACTTGTAAATAGAAGAAATCAAACTTGTAAATAGAAGAAACAAAGTTTTAAATAGAAGAAATCAAACTTGTGAACAGAAGAAATCAAACTTGTGAACAGAAGAAATCAAACTTGTAAATAGAAGAAATCAAACTTGTAAATAGAAGAAATCAAACTTGTAAATAGAAGAAATCAAACTTGTAATTAGAAGAAATCAAACTTGTAAATAGAAGAAACAAAACTTGTAAATAGAAGAAATAAATTATGTTGAAGTGAAGAAATTACACATGTAAAGATTAGACTTTATTATTTATGAACTCAAATGTAAACATACACTCTCTCTCTCTCTCTCTCTCTCTCTCTCTCTCACACACACACACATACACACACTCTCTCTCTCTCTCTCTCTCTCTCTCTCTCTCTCTTTCTCACACACACACTCTCACACACACATACACACATATTTTTTTAACATCTCTCCTTTCTAGGTTTGAGTTGTAGTGACGTAAGAAATCTTCTGACAATGAAATTCACCATGCATAATAATGTCAGCGGTTTATCTTAGAATGTGATTATTTCAAAACTAATGTCATCATTTCAAAACTAATGTCATCATTTAAACTAATGTCATCATTTCAAAACTAATGTCATCATTTCAAAACTAATGTCATCATTTCAAAACTAATGTCATCATTTCAAAGCTAATGTCATCATTTCAAAACTAATGTCATCATTTCAAAACTAATGTCATCATTTCAAAACTAATGTCATCATTTCAAAGCTAATGTCATCATTTCAAAACTAATGTCATCATTTCAAAGCTAATGTCATCATTGCACGTATAAACACTGATGCCATCTGACTGTCCTAATACTGTGAGTGGTTATATGACTTACAAAAAACCAAACATTCAATGTCTGTCCACTTCATGATATTATCTAATCCAGGCAAGGACTTAGCCATACTATTTTAAATCCATTACAAACATTTAACTAAAAGTAGACAATTACATTAGTTGCCATGGTTACACGTCTTACAGAGGTAGTCAAGCAAACAATGCCGGTGTCTGAAATCGGGGACTGAGTCTGAATATTTCCCTCGTGGCTCACAAGTTCAGCTAGGTTCCGTGCTCACCAATAGAAGAGGCTTTGTACTCACCAGTAGAAGAGGCTTCGTGCACACATGTTTAGCGAGATCCGTGCTCACTAGTAGAAGAGGCTTCGTGCTCACTAGCAGAAGAGGCTTTGTGCTAACCAGTAGAAGAGGCTTGGTGCTCACCAGTAGAAGAGGCTTCGTGCTCACATGTTTAGCGAGATCCATGCTCACTAGTAGAAGAGGCTTCGTGCTCACCAGTAGAAGAGGCTTTGTGCTCACCAGTAGAAGAGGCTTTGTGCTCACCAGTAGAAGAAACTTCGTGCTCACCAGTAGAAGAGGCTTTGTGCTCACCAGTAGAAGAGGCTTCGTGCTCACATGTTTAGCGAGATCCGTGCTCACTAGTACAAGAGGCTTCGTGCTCACCAGTAGAAGAGGCTTTGTGATCACATGTTTAGCGAGATCCGTGCTCACTAATAGAAGAGGCTTCGTGCTCACCAGTAGAAGAGGCTTCGTGATCACAAGTTTAGCGAGATACGTGCTCACCAGTAGAAGAGGCTTCGTGCTCACAAGTTTAGCGAGATCCGTGCTCACTAGTAGAAGAGGCTTTGTGATCACCAGTAGAAGAGGCTTCGTGCTCATCAGTAGAAGAGGCTTTGTGATCACATGTTTAGCGAGGATCCATTGCTCACTAGTGAGAAGAGGCTTTGTGATCACAAGTTTAGCGAGATCCGTGCTCACTAGTAGAAGAGGCTTCGTGCTCACAAGTTTAGCGAGATCCGTGCTCACTAGTAAGAAGAGGCTTTGTGATCCTACAAATTGAGAAGGAGATCCATTAGCTCCACTTGTTAGAAGGGCTTTGTGCTCACACGTTTGAGGATCCGTGCTCACCAGTAGAAGAGGCTTCGTGCTCATCAGTAGAAGAGGCTTTGTGATCACATGTTTAGCGAGATCCGTGCTCACTAGTAGAAGAGGCTTTGTGATCACATGTTTAGTGAGATCCGTGCTCACTAGTAGAAGAGGCTTTGGATCAGGCATGTGTTAGCGAGATCCGTGCTCACTAGTAAAAGAGGCTTTGTGATCACCAGTAGAAGAGGCTTCTGTGCTCATCAGTAGAAGAGGCTTTGTGATCACATGTTTAGCGAGGATCCATTCCCACTTGTTGAAGAGGCTTCGTGATCACAAGTTTAGCAGATCCGTGCTCACTAGTACAAGAGGCTTCAGTGCTCACCAGTAGAAGAGGCTTTGTGATCACATGTTTAGCGAGATCCGTGCTCACTAATAGAGAGGCTTCGTGCTCACCAGTAGAAGAGGCTTCGTGATCACAAGTTTAGCGAGATACGTGCTCACCAGTAGAAGAGGCTTCGTGCTCACAAGTTTAGCGAGATCCGTGCTCACTAGTAGAAGAGGCTTTGTGATCACCAGTAGAAGAGGCTTCGTGCTCATCAGTAGAAGAGGCTTTGTGATCACATGTTTAGCGAGATCCGTGCTCACTAGTAGAAGAGGCTTTGTGATCACAAGTTTAGCGAGATCCGTGCTCACTAGTAGAAGAGGCTTCGTGCTCACAAGTTTAGCGAGATCCGTGCTCACTAGTAGAAGAGGCTTTGTGATCACAAATTTAGCGAGATCCGTGCCCACTTGTTGAAGAGGCTTTGTGCTCACACGTTTAGCGAGATCCGTGCTCACCAGTAGAAGAGGCTTCGTGCTCATCAGTAGAAGAGGCTTTGTGATCACATGTTTAGCGAGATCCGTGCTCACTAGTAGAAGAGGCTTTGTGATCACATGTTTAGTGAGATCCGTGCTCACTAGTAGAAGAGGCTTTGTGATCGCATGTTTAGCGAGATCCGTGCTCACTAGTAAAAGAGGCTTTGTGATCACCAGTAGAAGAGGCTTCGTGCTCATCAGTAGAAGAGGCTTTGTGATCACATGTTTAGCGAGATCCGTGCCCACTTGTTGAAGAGGCTTCGTGATCACAAGTTTAGCGAGATCCGTGCTCACTAGTACAAGAGGCTTCGTGCTCACCAGTAGAAGAGGCTTTGTGATCACATGTTTAGCGAGATCCGTGCTCACTAATAGAAGAGGCTTTGTGCTCACCAGTAGAAGAGGCTTCGTGATCACAAGTTTAGCGAGATACGTGCTCACCAGTAGAAGAGGCTTCGTGCTCACAAGTTTAGCGAGATCCGTGCTCACTAGTAGAAGAAGCTTTGTGATCACCAGTAGAAGAGGCTTCGTGCTCATCAGTAGAAGAGGCTTTGTGATCACATGTTTAGCGAGATCCGTGCTCACTAGTAGAAGAGGCTTTGTGATCACAAGTTTAGCGAGATCCGTGCTCACTAGTAGAAGAGGCTTCGTGCTCACAAGTTTAGCGAGATCCGTGCTCACTAGTAGAAGAGGCTTTGTGATCACAAATTTAGCGAGATCCGTGCCCACTTGTTGAAGAGGCTTTGTGCTCACACGTTTAGCGAGATCCGTGCTCACCAGTAGAAGAGGCTTCGTGCTCATCAGTAGAAGAGGCTTTGTGATCACATGTTTAGCGAGATCCGTGCTCACTAGTAGAAGAGGCTTTGTGATCACATGTTTAGTGAGATCCGTGCTCACTAGTAGAAGAGGCTTTGTGATCGCATGTTTAGCGAGATCCGTGCTCACTAGTAAAAGAGGCTTTGTGATCACCAGTTGAAGAGGCTTCGTGCTCATCAGTAGAAGAGGCTTTGTGATCACATGTTTAGCGAGATCCGTGCCCACTTGTTGAAGAGGCTTCGTGATCACAAGTTTAGCGAGATCCGTGCTCACTAGTAGAAGAGGCTTTGTGCTCACACGTTTAGCGAGATCCGTGCTCACTAGTAGAAGAGGCTACGTGCTCACCAGTAGAAGAGGCTTCGTGCTCACAAGTTTAGCGAGATCCGTGCTCACTAGTAGAAGAGGCTTTGTTCTCACCAGTAGAAGAGGCTTCGCGCTCATCAGTAGAAGAGGCTTTGTGATCACATTTTTAGCGAGATCCGTGCTCACTAGTAGAAGAGGCTTTGTGATCACAAGTTTAGCGAGATCCGTGCTCACCAGCAGAAGAGGCTTCGAGATCACATGTTTAGCAAGCTCCGTGCTCATCTGTTTAGCAAGTTCCATGCTCATCTGTTTAGTAAGTTCCGTGCTTATCAGTTTTTTAGGTTCCGCGCTCATTAGTTTAGTAAGTTCCGCGCTCACCAGTTTAGTAAGTTCCGCGCTCACCAGTTTAGTAGGTTCCGCGCTCATCAGTTTAGTAAGTTCCGTGCTTACCAGTTTAGTAAGTTCCGTGCTCACCAGTTTAGTAAGTTCCGTGCTTACCAGTTTAGTATGTTCCGTGCTTACCAGTTTAGTAAGTTCCGTGCTCATCAGTTTAGTAAGTTCCGTGCTCATCAGTTTAGTAGATTCCGTGCTCACCATTTTAGTAAGTTCCGTGCTCACCAGTTTAACCAGGCTTCATATTTTCATACTAACCAGTAGAAGAGGATCCGTCAAGCAGAGAAATCTCACAGTTCTAGAAATCAAACTTTCTTTGACATTGCAACTCGGCTACTGAGACATGCAGTTCCAGTTCCGTCGCCCTGTACCCCCCATGAATTTATTTGTGCAACTTAAAGCAACATGAGATTATAGAATCCACATGGTGTCTACGCCTTTGAGAGCTGTAATGTGTAAATAACTACTCTTTATAAAATGACAGGTTTGTAAATAATTTATTTAGTGTTGATTTTAATTCAGAAGTTGTTTTTTAAAATATCAGCACAACTCTCTATTTTATTCCATTTATTTACTCAATGTACATGCTATGGCCTGCATCCACGAAGAGTCTCGTTCTGACCTGATAAAACTCGAGATTTGTATTTTTGTCATATTTTACGAATGTGTTGGCGAAACATTATTCAAAATAAAATTTGTTGAGTAAATATTTTAACCAGAAAAAGTCAAATTTAATACTGAATTAAATAACTAATTAATAGTCCTTTCACTGAAATATTAAATTTGCCTTTGTTCTATGCATCGGGTTGAATTTTTATGAAAGCTTTTGATAGATTAAAAAATTAAACAAAAGAGCTTTAATAAAAAGTAACTTTTTCACGAAGAGAGCTCATATAGTATACTTGTTCTATGGTTTACTGCATCGAATGCGGGTTTATTCAAACCCACTTTGCCCTTTCAATTTTATCAGTTTATCATAATCCATAGACTTTGTTTCAAATATACCAAGAATGGCCGCGGATGAGGTCTGTGTGTGCCGTTTTTGGCCAACATCAACATATACAAGCGGTGGCCACTCAGAAGGTCTGTGATTGTTGACATATACCTGGGGCGACAACTCAGAACGTCTGTGATTGTTGACAGAAGATCTGTGAGAGCCGCTTTCCGGTTTTTCCCCTTTAGTAAAAAAGACTTCTAAAACCCGCAACCTTTAAAATTGATAAAAAATTTACCGAAAAAAAAAACAACAGAAATTAATTCATAGAAAAAAAATCCGGCTGATTGTGAGCCAAACAGAACTCAAAGAAAGAATCAGGTTTTGGTCACCTCGATCAATATCTCGTTTATCTCGTGAGTTGTGTGCGATGAACGCATACATTACTTTTATTTACCTCGACTAAAGAAGTCGATATGATCAAATAGATTAAAATAGTGGACGACTGCTCTTAAACAAATTCAGAACAAAGTAAAAAAAAAATGATATTTCTAGAATAAAAGAAAAGAGGTGAACTAACTGTCTGACAAATAATTTCATGGATTTCAAAACAGAAACAATAAACCAGTGGAGTCGATATAGGCCCCACATAGCCAGCCCACAGCTGGTGAATAAGTGGAGCCCGGGGTTTTAGGCCCCCCCCACAATAGACCGAAAATAAAGATTTAGGTCCAACACAAACACTGTATGGGAAAGGCCCCCGTCCAACACAAAGACTGTATCATGAGGGCCCCGTACAACACAAACACTGTATCGGAAGGGCCCCCGTCAAACACAAACACTGTATCGTGAGGGCCCCCGTCCAACACAAACACTGTACCATGAGGGGCCCCCCCTAAACAATAAGTCCCCGTCCGTAGTTCATTATATACAATTATACTAAGAAATGTTTTGCGCTCAGTAAAGTCCTTTGTCAAGAAGAAATGTCTATCTCTAACATAAGACACTGTAACCAACACTATCTCCACATCCTGAACACGCACTGACCTTGACATGTAGCCTGATGTAATGGGCGTTGAACTAGAGGAGAGGAGGGGAGCACGTCTGATATTTTGACACATTTATATCTGTTTTAAATCATTGCAACATTTTTTTTTTAATACATAATAGTGAGCCCGAGACAAGAAAGAAAAAATACATTTATACGTGTCTCTGTAAGATGTAATTGTGTAGGGGAAAACCAACGACACTTAAGACAACAGATGTTACCTCACATCTTGACATTGGTGCAACATGTGTTATATAGGCAAGTGAACATAACAGATGTTACCTCACATCTAGACATTGGTGCAACATGTGTTTTATAGGCAAGTGATGTAGTTACATCTAGACATTTGTACAATATGTATTATATAGGCAAGCGAATACATTGGTACAACATGTACTATATAGCCAAGTGAAGACATTGGTACAACATGTACTATATAGCCAAGTGAATACATTGGAACAACATGTATAATATAGGCAGGTGAAGACATTGGTACAACATGTATTATATAGGCAAGTGATGTAGTTACCCGTGTATCCTGTATATCGTTATAATTAATCCCGGCATGCTTCCCGGCTATAAAGGCGGCCAGATTGGCTGTGTAGCTGGCTATAATAAATATGGCGGCAAACGCCCAGAAGTTCTGCATCACTTTAGAAGGCCACGCTTTGGGTGATTTGGTTTTCACGGTATGACCAAAGAGAACGGAGAACACCATGGTCAGTCCCGAGGCCAGAGAGTAGTTCTTGTTCCTCTTCCGGCCCCAAGGGTTTAATCCGAACGGGGAGTTCCACTCAAATAGAGCCATGCAGACGGCAGTGATGTGGGCGGACACGAGGATGGCGAACCAGACTTTGGTGGAGAACGGTTCCAGAAAGGCGAGCATGCTGGTCTCCCGGGTCCTGTCTGAGTAGATGATGGAGAACCCGGAGAAGAAGTAAGGGTCGGTGAAGTCGATGACCTTCTCCCTCTGGTTCGTTATGGAGAATGCGGCCACCGCGAAGTGGGCGGTGTTGTCCGTCAGATCGCGGACGATGCCGGACCACGTGCCGTTGGCCATCTGCTGACCGTAGGTCTCGTCCTGGACGATGTACAGGGTGAAGTCGAAGTCCAGGTCGGAGGCCAGCTTGTTCAGTAGGTCGATGGTGAGTCCCCGGCAGCACTGGATGACGAACAGGCCGCTCTCGGCCGTGGAGCCGTTCTCGTAGGCCTCGATGGCCTGCCAGACCACTTCCTGGGACTTGACCTTGTTGGTCAGGTTAAGGCATGGGGTGTCGCTTAGGCACGTACCGTAGTCGTAGTGTGGGGCCTCCGTCATGACGAACGGCTGGACAGGATTCGTGACAACCTTGTAGCGTTTCTTGCCCTCGGTCTCTGCCTGCAGAATGAAAGTGGATTCATTAATGACAGAAGGAGAGTTGATTAATTATTGACAGAAGGAAAGTTGATCGATTAATGACAGAACGAAAGTCGATTCATTAATGACAGAAGGAAAGTTGATCGATTAATGACAGAAGGAAAGTTGATTCATTAATGACAAAAGGAAAATTGATTTATTAATGACAGAATGAAAGCGGATTCAATAATGACAGAATGAAAGTTGATTCATTAATGACATAATTAAATTTCATGTGTTACTAATTATGATTTATTTATGACAGATCTTGTATTAATCAATTAAAATTGTTTTATTAATGAAAGTTTATCCGTTTATAATAAGAATGTCAATTGATATTTAATAATACCAAAAGTGACAAGATTCTAGTTTGGTAACGCATGTCTAAAATAACAATCATTGTACAACGCTGTGATTTCATAGCCAGTTGTAGCTACATGGGTGTCCGAATGGACACATCACAATGACATTATGATCACCATCAATATGACTAAAATAATGTCAATGACATTTGAACATTTATCTTTGATAGTCGAAAACATCCCCTGAAAAATGTAACTTATAAGAGTACCTGTACTAATATCTTCACATTTGTGACGTGAAGTTTGTAATAACACCTACAATATATAAACACTGTTGTCTGCATCTCTCTACATTCTCTATACTCTATAGGTGGTGATTTAATACATCATTAAGCACAAGTCTAACGTTTACTGAGAGCTAACCTTTAACTCTGTTCAACTGTACTTCGAACATGTTTATTCGGTTCATTTGACATATTAACATATTCCGTCGTATTAAAACAATTATGTATCTACCCTAATCCTTTGTGGCTGCTATGGGAACCAAATGTTTATCTCTTGATCCAGTGACAAAACACTGACTTCTCCTGGGAGAGTTTTATCATGTCCTTTCTGCACTAGGGGGTCATAACCTATGTATTTTATTCCCTCACAAAACGAATTAGCAAAGACATAGAGGGCAGCATTGACCAGATGTATGCTAACTCAATTTGAATAGCTGAAGTTATAGCAAGGGAACACGATAAATATTCTGCATACACAAATGGTGAGAACCTTACACAAATCTTTGCATCTTAAAATATAACCTAAATAAATCCTGCATGTAGGCTAAAAACAGCCAACATATAGCGTACACATTGAATAAATGTAGCCAACATATATCCTAAATACAGCCTACATATATTCTAAATACAGCCTACGTATAGCCTTAATACAGCCTACGTATAGCCTTAATTCAACAAACGTATAGCCTTAATTCAGCAAACGTATAGCCTTAATATAGTCTACATATAGCCTTAATACAGCCTACATATATCCTAAATACAGCCTACATAAAGCCTTAATACAGCCTACATAAAAGCTTAATACAGCCTACGTATAGCCTAAATACAGCCTACATTTAGCCTAATTATAGTCTAAATATCGACGTTCATTTTTATACAAAAGAAAATTTACCATCATTTCAGTTACGAAAAAATTATAGATGTGTAAAATCTTAAGTACTTATTGACTGTCTGTTTTCCTTCCCTATCTATCTGAATGTCAGTCAGGTAGTCTGTCGAATTATCCAGCTGTGTAAAGTTATTAATTACCTTCAGACTTTTGGCATCTCCTGGCCAGATTATACCAAAAGGTCGAATCTCCTTTCCTTGTACACATCCAATATCCTGCCACACGCTCTGTTTGCCGTCATAGACCAGATTTCTGACGCGATATTTGCTTATGTTCAAATTGCCGTCATCGTCAAATGTTACGTGGCCTGTCAGGCCGTACATGCTAGTTCTTAACAAGGCACTGTGAACAGAAGAATTATAGAACAATATATTCATATCAATACAAGGCACTGTGAACAGAAGAAGTATAGAACAATATACTCATTTCAATACATAAAGTAAGGGACGTTACTGGGCGAGGGCAGAGGGACAGTCCACCACGGGTGGAACTTACTTGGCCACCAAACATGGACGTCATTTCAACACTATAGTGCTTTTTGTCACAGAAATATTGCGACATTTTAAAATCCTGGCTCCGTGTGTGCCACAAAAGCTAGTTGGGCCACTGCATAAAATACTTTTATAAATATTTGAAACAGGCATGTAAATAATGTGGGCATTGAAAACAGCCATATACCAAGTATGTCTAAATAAAGACAGTCACAAATCAACTATGTTTTAATAAAGACAGTCACAAATTAACTATGTCTTAATAAAGACAGTCACAAATCAACTAGTCTTAATAAAGACAGTCACAAATAAACTATGTTTTAATAAAGACAGTCACAAATCAACTATGTCTTAATAAAGACAGTCACAAATCAACTAGTCTTAATAAAGACAGTCACAAATAAACTATGTTTTAATAAAGACAGTCACAAATCAACTATGTCTTAATAAAGACAGTCACAAATCAACTAGTCTTAATAAAGACAGTCACAAATAAACTATGTCTTAATAAAGACAGTCACAAATAAACTATGTATTAATAAAGACAGTCACAAATCAACTAGTCTTAATAAAGACAGTCCCAAATAAACTATGTCTGTTAAGTTAAAGATAGTCACTAACCACAATATTCTGAAAGACAGTCACAAATCAACTATGTTTTAATAAAGACAGTCACAAATCAACTCAGTCTTAATAAAGACAAGACACAAATAAACTATGATTTAATAAAGACAGTCACAAATCAACTATGTCTTAATAAAGACAGCCACAAATCAACTATGTCTTAATAAAGACAGCCACAGAGCAAATATATTTCATCAGAACATTTTTGTAAGAAAATTAAGCACAATGGAAATTTAAATTTAATTAACTCCCTTGTTATGAAATCCACGCTGGATTTGATTACCACTTAATAATCGGATTTTCCGTACAGATTCCAGTGTCAACCAGCGTGACGGGGCAATGATGAAGATTACTATGGCTAGCTTAAATAGGCGGCTGCCTCTCCCATCCCTTGCCACTATTAAAGGAGCACCTTCCCCCCCCCCCCAGTGGCGTAGCGAGCTTAACTCGCGCCCGGGGGACAGTCACAAATCAACTAGTCTTAATAAAGACAGTCACAAATAAACTATGTTTTAATAAAGACAGTCACAAATCAACTAGTCTTAATAAAGACAGACACAAATAAACTATGATTTAATAAAGACAGTCACAAATCAACTATGTCTTAATAAAGACAGCCACAAATCAACTATGTCTTAATAAAGACAGCCACAGAGCAAATATATTTCATCAGAACATTTTTGTAAGAAAATTAAGCACAATGAAAATTTAAATTTAATTAACTCCCTTGTTATGAAATCCACGCTGGATTTGATTACCACTAATAATCCGGATTTTCCGTACAGATTCCAGTGTCAACCAGCGTGACGGGGGCAATGATGAAGATTACTATAGGCGAGCTAAGATAAGGCGGCTGCCTCTCCCATCCCTTGCCACTATTAAAGGAACACCTTTCCCCCCCCAGTGGCGTAGCGAGCTTAACTCATGCGCCCGGGGCCTCAATACATTTGTAGCGCCCCCCCATTCGAAAACCATAAAATATTATATGTAAAATATACCATTTGGCGCCCCTTTGTGAGTAGCACCCGGGGCATGATGTCTCCTTGCCCCCCACTACGCCACTGAGCCCCCTCCACTCGAGACTTTTTTCCCGTTTAAAAATAAAAAAACAAAAAGTTTAATGTGTTATTACTTGTAATAACCAATGTTCAAACCTTAGTGCTACCCACATATTATATATACAGCCCCGTAGCGTGAAAATTCTACAGCAGGGGCCAGGCAATAGCGGGGGGGGGGGGAGGGGGCAGGTAATACATTTTCACTAAGTAGAGCAAATAAGCAGAGGAAGGGCCAGACAAATTATTCGTAGGGGACGGCCCCCTTGCTCCCCCCCCGCACGCTACACGGGCCTATATATATATGTATATATATATATATATATATATATATATATATATAATTTAGAGCTGCTGTTCGATTAAAAAGAATTGATCGCAATTAACGCATGATTGAAATTTTTAATCGCAAATTAACGCACTTTTAATCGACACAATATAACACATTTTGTTTCTATTCAAACATATAAGTTAGAATATCATAGCGTAAAATTGGTATAATAAGCAATTCAGATTAATTTACGAAAGAGGTATAATTAATTGTAACAGATTTATTAAGCATCAGCACTAATGTCTGTTGAATTAGTTATTGAGACCAGTTTATGGACATGTATCAATCACGTCAAGTGATGCGAGTTATTTTTTAATCAACAACAATGCCAAACATGTGTTTTTGTCGTACCATAGGTTCCGAGCTAATGACGTATTTCAACCCCTCTCCCCTCTATCCCTGTCATATTTTGCTACACTTTGCCCCCACGTATGTCTTGTTTATGACCCAAACTTCCACTACCGTACTTACCCCCTTCACTTCCCATTCCAAAACAAAATACACACGTCATTTATATCTCATATGTGCCTTTTCCTTCATAAAATAATAGTGATAGCCTAGAAAGTACTTTCACTTGCTCACTTATTGTTAACGCGTTTTTTTATTCCCCCTTTCCCACCCTGTTAGATTTTTTACACTCTTAGCTGCTTCTCTCTCCACAAAGATGACGTTACTCCAACCGCATGCCGTACCCCTCTGTCCCATTTTCCAAATCCCCATGGCACCTGTCAATCAACCAGATGTTCACTAATGGTATCATTGAGTGTCATAATTATTATTAAGAAAAGACAATCCTATTGTTTCCAGGTCATGTAGCTGCTATGATTTTATGTAAGCGTAACAGTTTCAGTATTCGGTGAATTTTTTTTTTTCATTTTTTTTTAAATCTTGTCTGATCTAGTTATGGTTATAGAATTGGATTATTTACTGATTACTGAAATGACAACATTTGGCTAAAATTTAACGCATTTAGGTGTTTGCGTTAAAAAAAAAGTAATCGCATATGTTTAACGCATTAATTACGCTTTAATTGCAGTTAAAAAAACAGCCCTATATAAAATGTTAAATTTAGCTCAGTGTCACAATAATTCTGAAAAATACAACCACTGTCTCGTGTACAGTCTAGGCCTTGATTGACAGGTGTCATGTACATGAAACTATTAGTGCAGCTGTTGCAGACGTGACCGGCCTAATGCTGTATTATCGAAATGCGATAAAAAATTTGCGCAAAAAATGATGATACAAAATGTCTAGCATCTCGTTGTTTTGATCTAGTTTTAACCTGGCTCATTATACGCTTATTTATTTTTTTTACCTTAAAGTTGACTTCAATAATACACTACAGTATATAATGTAAACTAGTGAATGAAACTTTTCTCTTTTTACATCGGCCGGGAATGGAGCAGGAGGTTTACTTGTCGAAGGGCTATATAACAAAAACATCTTCATTTATATTACAAGTGGGGATTTTGTCGACATTTCTGGGGTAGAGGGTGTATGCGGATTGCAACAGGGTGGGGTGATAGATCTACTTAATAAGTGATCAAACCTTAACTTCAAATTTGTTGAGTACTGTTATTTATCGATTTCTTGAACTTGCAATATTTTGGTCAAATTAACGCATTTAGGTGTTGCGTTAAAAATTTTAATCGCAAATTCTTTTTGACGCGTTAATCGCAAATTAACGCAGTTTAATCAACAGCCTAATATATATATATATATATATATATATATATATATATATATATATATATATATATATAAAATAGGTGGTGCTATCTAAGAGATGAGCACTTGTTCTAATGGTCAAAGATTATTACGGCTCAAGATTTGCAAGCAGCGGCCTTGACAGCGTTTTTTTGCCCCCCCCCAGTACCCGTAGTTAGGGCATCAGAAGAGCCTTTAGAAAAGCCCCCCCCCCACCCCAAAAAAAAAACATCAACTTAAGAATGGCTCTGGCGACAAACACTCACAAGGCTCAATATAATACGTCCTTCATGTCATCTTGTAACCGGAAATGACTTTCATTTCAACTGCTGCCTCAGAAGAACGGATGTCAACAAAGGGCGGCACATGAAGATGTCATTAAGTTCAAGCCCCATATATTCATTCTATACATCAGCTTTATACAAATGTAACAGAAGGAAATCTACACTGTGCTGGGGGGGGGTCACTTAAAATCACTAAATGTCGAATACTACATAGTACAGTAGGTACACATATCAAAGAGAAACATTTAATACTGATACATGTTTTCTATTGGTTTTATTCCTCGGGGGTCACCTCATAGTTTATGTTCCCCAGTGTATCACTTCATAGTTTATGTTCCCTGTGGTATCACTTCATAGTTTATGTTCCCTGTGGGTCACCTCATAGTTTATGTTCCCCAGTGTATCACTTCATAGTTTATGTTCCCTGGGGTATCACTTCATAGTTTATGTTCCCTGGGGTATCACTTCATAGTTTATGTTCCCTGGGGGTCACCTCATAGTTTATGTTCCCCAGTGTATCACTTCATAGTTTATGTTCCCTGGGGTATCACTTCATAGTTTATGTTCCCTGGGGTATCACTTCATAGTTTATGTTCCCTGGGGGTCACCTCATAGTTTATGTTCCTTAGTGTATCACGTCACAGTTTATGTTCCTCGGTTATCATTTCATAGTTTATGTCCTTAGTGTGTCACCACACAGCTTATGTTCCCCGGGGTGTCACCTCATGGCTTATGTTCCCTAGTGTATCACTACATAGTTTATGTTCCCTAGTGTATCACTACATAGTTTATGTTCCCCAGTGTATCACTACATAGTTTATGTTCCCCAGTGTATTAGTTCATAGTTTATGTTCCTCGGCGGTCACCTTATAGTTTATGTTCCCGGGGGTCACCTTATAGTTTATGTTCCCCAGCGTATCACCATATAGTTTATGTTCCCCAGTGTATCACCTCATATTTTTTGTTTCCCAGCATTTGATCCGGTCCATCTGAGCACGAGTGGCTCGAGGGCAAAAAGGTTGCCTGGTCTAGATCTAATTGGGTTAAATATAGCAAGAGACTATACATAACTAATCACGTTCACAGAATTTTTCACTTTTCAAGTAACAATTTTGAAATCTGCGACTTGTCAAACTAACTCTACTGTTTATATATTTATGTAGGCATATTATATTATATTATATTTATATTATTATTATATTATATTATTATTATATTATATTATACTATGTTGTTATATTATATTATATTATATTATATTATATTATATTATATTATATTATATTATGTTGTTATATTATATTATATTATATTATATTATATTATGTTCTGTTCTGTTATATTATATTATATTATATCATATTATATTCAGCAACACACATTTTCTTCATAATTCAGTTTTAATAAAATATTGTTAACTTTTTTTAAAATATCACACCCTTGTTAAATAGTTTCACATAATTCCACTACTCAACAACATATTGTACTATAATATTTCACATAATGTACTGTTTTACTATTATATAACATATTGTTCTACACTATATCACCATTGTCTTTGTACAGATTTCTAACCCACCCACCTGTAAGAAAAATGTTCAACAACGTTTGTATTAATGGAAATTCTGTATTTTATTTTATTTCAACAGTCAGTCACAGGCAAGCCCAAGCCCTTAAAATAGGTCAGCCCTGATCTATAACCCTCAATACAGTTTTTAAAAGCCCCCACCAACCAACTGACACGAGTGAAACTTCTGTTGGTCTCGACGGACCACACGTGACTCAAACGTCATTTCCTGGGTCAACGTCTCGTTAGTTAAGACATCACAGACAATATTGTTCCGGGAAAGAAAGTAAATTTAGTTTCGGTGGGGCTCTGTCAGGTCTGTGAGCAACGATTCCAGTTACATATTGACAAAAACTATAACAATATGGAACAAACGATAACAATGGCCCCCAACATCCAACTGTTGCAGTAATCTGCAGCAATATCTGTCAATCGAGTCTAGTAGGATGCATATCTAATGAGTTCATTAGACAGTCATGCCATCTGATTTATAAAAATGTAGGTCATTAGACAGTCATGCCATCTGATTTATAAAAATGTAGGTCATTAGACAGTCATGCCATCTGATTTATAAAAATGTAGGTCATTAGACAGTCATGCCATCTGATTTATAAAAATGTAGGTCATTAGAAATTCAAGTCAACTGAATAATACAAATGTAGGTCATTAGAAATTCAAGTCAACTGAATAATACAAATGTAGGTCATAAGAAATTCATCTGAAATGGGAAATCCCAATAGCGAGTTGAACAACATAAACTATATTAGAAATGATAATTGCTTATGTGTGTGTACATTGTGTGTGTGTGCGTGTGTGTGTGTACATTGTATGTGTGTGTACATTGTGTGTGTGCGTTGTGTATGTGTCCTTCTTATCCCACTTCTATCACACATAACATCACTCCATCACACATAGCATCACTCCACCACACATAGCATCACTCCATCACACATAAAATCACTCCATCCCACATAACATCACTCCACCACATATAACATCAATTCATCACACATAACATCACTCCACCACACATAACATCACTCCATGACACATAACATCACCTCATCACACATAACATCACTCCACCACAATAACATCACTCCACCACACATAGCATCACTCCATCACACATACCATCACTCCATCACACATAACATCACCCCATCACACATAACATCACTCCACCACACATAACATCAATTCATCAAACATAACATCACCTCATCACACATAACATTTCTCCATTACACATAACATCACCTCATCACACATAACATCATTCCTGCTTTGATTTGTTCTATTTATTCCATCCAAGGTTCTCGTTAAGAATGTTGTCTATTAATTTTTAGTAGTCAATTTGCTTACAATTGTTCTACATAGTAATTCTCATTGCTTAAAAAATATTTCTATTTATAGCCCCCCATGTTTACGTACACAGTTTTATTATATGCTTTAGTATACTGGACATTGAAGGTTTGAAACACTGGTTTCCATTACACTAATTACTATAGACTTCTAGAGTATTGATTTGAAAATTGTTCTCTTTGAAGTAACTTTATTTGTTAGTATGTCATGAAACCAGTCTTGTTTTATAAAGGACTAGTTAATATAGCACTTTGCACGAATTCAAACCCGGGGTGGGGGAAGTAGCCCCCCTTCCGTTGCCTTAAATGATCATTACATGGTGTACTTCCTTTCACTTTGTGGTCAACTGAACGAATCTGTCGCTGCGAGCTCGTTTCCAGGTGTGTCCAGTTACCTGTCTATGTTTCCCGTGGTGCCTCCATGGGCATTGATTTATCGGCAATGGTGGCCATGAAAGAATGGCACAACAAAACCGTCACATTAGTGGTTAATAGGAGCTAGGAAATGAAGCATATCTTACTTATAAATCTAACACTAACCACTGAATCGAAATAACGTATTTACTACAAATTATATAGATATTAGTTTTGTAATTTATGCGTCTTATTAAACATATATTTAGCATTGACTTAGATATTAAGCTTGTAAAATTTGTATTTGGTTATAAATTTAAATTCGTACATTTTAAGATTCATTTTAATATCAACAAAAATTAAAATATCTGTTTCTTTATTCACTTTTATCTCATTTAATTCAAGAAAGAATCATTTGATAAACACAACTGCGCACCAAAATATACTCTCGAACACAACAAAAGTGGTCTCTTTTCAGAAGTATGACGTGTCGCACTCTCCTGTTAAGATGGATAGAAAAAAGTTTGACGAAATGAGAATGTCTATTGAAAAAATAAAAATACTGCCAGATAATTAAGTAGAAAAAAAAATACTTAGAAATGTTTATTATCAAGTTCATAAGTGAGTGCTGTGTCGAATTTGGTTGTTTTATGTTCGGCGATGTGGGGTATCAAATGCTGCACAAAAAAACATACTTTATCTTTATATATATATATATATATATATATATATATATATATATATATATATATATGTGTGTGTGTGTTTGTGTGTGTGAGAGAGAGAGAGTGTGTGTTAATAGATTGCACTACAGATTTAATTGTGTTTTGTGTTCGTCGATATCAAAATTTCGAGAACATTTAGTATCTGGTGAAGTTTAAAATTACAATTTCAACAGAAGTGGACATGTAAAGTAAATAGAACATCTACGAATCCAAGGGCCATTTGTAAACAAACACAACAATAAATGTAATAGATTAGGCTGCGTCATCATTTTATAGATTGATTCTCCCATTTTGCTTTACATCATTTTTAATTTTTTTTTTAATTTTTGTTACAGATGTAAGAAGTCTATGTACTGGTGACTCCAGTGTACTGGTGACTCCAGTGTACTGGTGACTCCAGTTTACTGGTGACTCCAGTGTACTGGTGACTCCAGTTTACTGGTGACTCCAGTGTACTGGTGACTCCAATTTACTATGACTCCAGTGTTCTGGTGACTCCAGTGTACTTGTGACTCCAGTGTACTGGTGACTCCAGTGTACTGGTGACTCCAGTGTACTGGTGACTCCAGTGTACGGATGTAGCTCATTTAAACTTTGCAGATGGCTGTTTAATTAAAACAGTTATATTTTTTCGATGATACCAGATTGTTACCTTATAGTTTGGTCGATAAAAAGTATAAACTGTTGTATAAATTGTTGTATAAATTGTTGCATGCAATAAAAAAAAACTTAATGAGAAGAATACATGTATATTTAATGCTAAAAGATAATAGACTCGATTTTTTTTGAATAGTTTGATATCTTACTCTTCATGCTATGAGTGTGTGGTGTTAATTAACACAATTTTCCAAAAGTTTGAGACACAACACTTCAAGCCAACTGGAATTGTATATCACCTACAATAATAACAATTACAACTGAACATTTTCATTAAAAAACTAATAGTTTTCTCCTGCTGAAAAAAATACATAATAACTTTATTTCTTTTGTTTTGCTGAGTGAATATCAGGTGTGAATTTTGAAGAACTTCGCTATCTGACAAAGCACTTTACAAGCGTACCTCGGCTTACGAACGTATTTTGTTCCGAAAATCGGTTGGCAGTCCAAAATTTTCGTAACCCAAACACTGAAATCACTGACATAAATAATACGTACACTAGTACATCACACGAATAATACGTACACTAGTACATCACACAAATAATATGTAAACTCGTACATCACTCAAATTATATGTACACTAGTACATTACACAAATAATATGTACACAAGAACATCACACAAATAATATGTACACTATTGGAAATAAATAAAATGTAAAATAAAATAAAAAAGATTTAGGCCTAATCTTCCTTACAAAAATAAAATATCCTGGACAATATGTCACTTTTTCTGCGTATCTGAATCATTTGTTTCAGGAGTTTCATATCGTCGTTTCTTGGAAACCATTTGGGAATCTTTCTGCACCGAGAAATTATCAGGACAATTTGTTGTGTGTGTGTCTTTTGCTGGAGAATATTTTCAGGAGTGGGCCATCGCGTGATCATTCAGCAGGCTTATTACTCAACAGGTTTGTTTGGATGATGATTCACTATGAAAGGTTTACTGCCCTGTTAGCAACAGGTTTATTTGGATAATGGTTCACTACGAAGGGTTTACTGCCCTGTTAGCAACAGGTTTGTTTGGATAATGGTTCACTACGAAGGATTTACTGCTCTGTTAGCAACAGGTTTGTTTGGATAATGGTTCACTATGAAGTCTTTGAGTCTAATAAGGACGTCAGACATTTCTTTGATCCGGGCAGCTGACACATACAGAGGTTCCTCTTTATAGGACCACCACTACTTCTAGAGGTTCCTCGTTATAGGACCACCACTACTTCAAGAGGTTCCTCGTTACAGGACCACTACTACTTCTAGAGGTTCCTCGTTATAGGACCACCACTACTTCTAGAGGCTCCTCGTTATAGGACCACCACTACTTCTAGAGGCTCCTCGTTATAGGACCAATACTACTTCTAGAGGTTCCTCGTTATAGGACCACCACTACTTCTAGAGGTTCCTCGTTATAGGACCACCACTACTTCTTTAACTGTCATTTCGTTTTTGCTGTACGCGATCGGTCATCTCCAACATTAAACCTTGCTCTCTCTCTCTCTCTCTCTCTCTCTCTCTATTTCTGTCTCTGTCTCTCTGGTCTTAGTTCGTAACCCGAGGCTCTGTTCAAAAGTTGTTGTTCGTAGTCTGAATAGATTGTAACCCGACGAGACGTTCCACTGTTTATGGATTTTTGAAATATGTGACGTCACATTTATGTCATTCATATATTTTTTTTGAAAACACCAAGTGAATGAATGATGAAGTCATTTAAATGGCAAGTTAGGCCTACAAGTTAGGCCTACATGTTAGGCCTATGTCACATTCTGTGATTTAATGAATGAAATCAAGTCCAAGCCCTACCCTGCTTTCATCACCCGAGGGTGAGATAAGATAATACATAGGATAGACAGAGACATTGTCTTCCCAGGTTTTTCCCCACTGTGATCAGTCTGTCTAGCACCCACTATCACTTTTTGTCACCTGGGGAGAAAATGTCTATAAGGGAGATAATCTGTGCCCTTGACCTTCATACGAGCGAGAGGGATGTGTTCTTTGTCCCTTTACCCCCCCTCCTTTATCTTGAAGGTTGGAACCGTCCACGAGTGAGGGGCAGCAGATCACGCACGATGAGCGAGCTATACCCGGCTCGCTGCCGATTGGTCAGCGAAGTCGCTCTCGAGCGAGAGCGGATGTGCGTGGCGCACCTTCCGGTCGAGTTAAAATTTGTGAGGGAGCATCGGACAATCGAACAGAGAGGTCGAACTCAGACTCTCGCACCGGGGTGGGGGAAATAGGCTGTTAGCCTAAGTTCCTTTAGAACTACCCCACCCCAGGTAACTATTCTAATTTTGATGTATGTATTATAATATTGTTTGTAGTAGCCGGTAACGCTACTGTCCTTTTTAGGACACGCTGATGTGCATATTCTTTGATGTGAATAAATAGATGTCGTAACATCATTTACATTTGAGTTGCTTTGCTCAATTTATCGTTGTGTTGTGCGTCCTGTATAATGACGTGGCTGGGACAAATATAAATGTTGGCCAGAACTCAGTAGGTGATCATACCCATAGACAACGACCGCAGGGACCCCGCAAGGGGACCTTGACAGCCTATATGTTAGGCATATCCACAGATAATAATATCTAATCTGGTGGGCCTATCAACATTGCTCTATTATTTATTATATGATTTTTCGAATACTTTACTTTATAGTTTTTAATGTTGCCATCTATGTCAGCACTATCTTTTAATTACAGTGTCAACGCCAAACAATCTGATTAGTAGTTTAGAAAAATAAATTCGAACACAAAAAGTACGTATTATTAGTAGATGTAAAATAAAGTGTTTTTAATTTAAATAAAAATGGTCCTTACAGCCAGATGCATTCTTAGGTCTTCGTTGGCCCTAGGCAGATAATTTTAACGATGTTTGGTGTGCTAGGAAACCCTATCTGTGTGGGTCCTGATAGTTTGAGATTTAATTAGTATTGGGAGGGGTGGTGGTGGGGGGGGGCAGGCGATGGCCTCGCAATATCCATATAAAATATCTATCGATTACCGAGTAGAACGTGAAGGATGATAGAATCAGAGTCGATACTGTCCGCGATAATGGTCGATACTGTCCGCGATAGTAGTCGATACTGTCCACGCCTGATGTATCGGTTACGGACAATGTTCGGTTCACAGGTCTGGCCGAGGACACATTTATTTCTCCATCCATTTTCATTCTAGGAGAAACCTCTTACCCCCCCCCCCCTTTACCCCACCCCTCCCCCCAGTTTTAGAGGTTGTTGTATTCCGTGTCATTGGACTTGATTTTATTGTATCACTGGTTTATGTCAGGGACGTCACAGTAAGACAAAACTGAACACATATTTTCAATCGACATCTTTGACTTATTGGCTGAAATATATGTCTGTCGAACTGGGTGCCTCATGTTCTGGACGTAATGACTGCTTTATTATTTTTTGTTTCTATGAAATAAATCTTAACTATTAAAATCTGGCGCGATGAAAATCTTCACAGATTAAAAAATTCAAAAACAAAAACAAACAAAAACAAACAAAAAACAATACAACGAATTCAGAGTTGAAAACAGTACATGTGACGTCAAATCCCATGTTACAGTTTTATTATTATTTATTATTCATAGTTGATAACAGTAGGCCTAATGTGACGTCAGATCACGTGTTACAGTTTTATTATTATTTATTATTCAGAGTTGAAAACAGTACATGCGACGTCAGATCACGTGTTACAGTTTTATTATTATTTATTATTCAGAGTTGAAAACAGTACATGTGACGTCAGATCACGTGTTACAGTTTTATTATTATTTATTTACATCTATCTTTTTCTGTTGAGTAAATGCTAATTTATAATTATTAACTTGAAGATACCACATTAAAGGTCATCAAACATCCTAGGAACATTTCTGTATTATATAGGTCAGGCAAGAAATAAACAAATGAACTGCTAAAGTCATACAGAGAGTAAAAAAAAGAGCATGGGTCAGTCGGTCCTAAGAGATAGGAGAACTCCGTTCTGACTCGGGTATCGCTCAATTTAATAGTGTGCCCGAAACGTGTCGAAAGGGATCCGGGTTAATATTCCCGAACCTGGACACGGAGAAAGGTCCTTTGGGGCCACGTGCGGTAACGCAAACGAAGTGGGGGGGACATCGGCGGGAGCCCCGGAAAGAGTTCTCTTTTCTTTGTAAGGGGCTTCATCCCTGGAATCGGCTTGCCCGGAGACAGGGACAACGGCCCCGTAAAGCACCGCGGCTCTTGCGGTGTCCGGTGCGCTCTCGTCGGCCCTTGAAAACCCCACGGAGACGGTGTGAATTTTGTGACAGGCCGTAACCATATCCGAGGCAGTTCTCCGAGGTGAACAGCCTCTAGTCGATAGAACAATGTAGGTAAGGGAAGTCGGCAAATTGGACCAATAACTTCGGGAAAAAGATTGGCTCTGAGGGCTGGGCCAGTCGGGCAGGGGTACGAAGCGGGACTGCAAGGCCGCCGGCGCTGGTCGTCGGGCAGGCCGAGTTCGGAACGCGGCTTCAACCTTCCCGTGGACTGCCCCAGCTATGCGGCGCCTCCTCGTGGGGCTGGCATTCAACAGCCAACTCAGAACTGGTTACGGACTAGGGGATCCGACTGTCTAATTAAAACAAAGCATTGCGACGGCCGTCCCCCGGTGTTGACGCAATGTGATTTCTGCCCAGTGCTCTGAATGTCAAAGTGAAGAAATTCAACCAAGCGCGGGAAAACGGATAATTGAATATATGGTGATGGACTACATAAAGAGATCAGTCAAATAAGCACATATTATAATTGTGGACGACATTAAGTGACCAATACAACTAGTACAGAGCAGGAATGAGACACGAAGTAAAGCGGTAACATTGTATTTGTTAATGTTACAGGGGCAGAAATTTCCTGAGATTTTAGGGTGGGGGGAGCTCTAGGTAAAGGTAACTATAGTAGCCCTCTTAGAATCAAATACATTAATTATTGATGGGGCTTTTGTGTAGTTGGGGATGAATTTAGGGCGTCACATTGATTGTGTATCACTAAGAATGAGATATTAGTAACGAAGATAGTGATTGACATTCTGAAACTACCATAGCGGAAGGATTACGTATTTCAGCAGTGACTATGGCGGAGAATGGTTGGAGGCAGTGCCTGTTGTAGAATAATGTCGAAAATTGATACAATGTCGAAAATTGATACAATGTCGAAAATTGATACAATGTCGAAAATCGATACAATGTCGAAATGAAAAACAATGTCGAAACTAGATTCATTTCAAAAATAGATACTATGTCGAAATAAGATACAGTCAAAATTAGATACAGTGTCATATTTGATAATTGTGTTGCAATCTTCAAATGTATAAAGCCATCAATAAGGGCCTTTTCTTCAATCATATTTTAAATTAATCCTACACGTTTTACAGCCATATTTTGACTGAACTGAAGCAATTTTCATCAATTAGTTTTTTTTACTGACTAATTTTAAAAAATCATAATTAGTTTATGAAAGCATAAATAACTTGCAGCTAGTTCTGTGTAAGATAAAAGCTATTAGAAAAAAAGTCGTCAACTTATTTAAGACTTCTTCCTATTGTAAGACTTCCTCCCCTCCTCCGTCAAAGCGAGTAGCCACAGGGTAGAAGTAATGCATGTGTCGGACACTATTCCCTGTAGATGACACTGTAAAATGAGAAAATAAAGTACCAGGAATGAGAACTTGGCACTCAGTACAAGTACTCACGTGTTAGCTCCTTGGTCCGTGTACTTTTGTGGACGTGTGAACTTAAAAACAAAATCCTGAAGTCGGTTGAATTATTTTTTTGATTTTTTACAACAGTTTTCTTTTAGATATTTTGAAATGTCCAAAAGAAATTTGTCTAATATACATATTGTTTAGAAATATAATTTGAAATGTCCAAAGAAAATTTTGTGAAATATACATATTGTTTGGAAATATAATTTGAAATTTCCAAAGAAAATTTTGTGAAATATACATATTGTTTGGAAATATAATTTGAAATTTCCAAAGAAAATTTTGTGAAATGTACATATTGTTTGGAAATATAATTTAAAATGTCCAAAAGAGGTTAGTGAAATATACATATTGTTTGGAAATATAATTTGAAATGTCCAAAAGAGGTTTGTGAAATATACATATTGTTTGGAAATATAATTTGAAATGTCTAAAAGAGGTTTGTGAAATATACATATTGTTTGGAAATATAATTTGACATAAACATAAACTCAGTAGAGTTAAGATTAGCGAGCCACATGTCCTATTCTTTATTCTGCTCTTACTAAATCAAAACAATGTCTACAAGGGACATAAACTACCTGATAACATAATCGTTTATTTAATGAACTATTTAAATTCTTTAAAAACTGTCATTGATAACAAAAAATATTAATCTAAAAAAGATAGAACTCGGGGAATTTATGCTATAAAAATTTCCTATATTTTAATGATTTAAAAGTAAAAAAAAATAAAAGAAATTATACTGAGCGCAACTGAATTAATGAGCTGGATTTAGATACAAGATCTAAATTGAATGGATGTCTAGAAAATGAGAATACACCGGAAGCCGATTCAATTATTTTGTTACATTTCTCGTCTGATGGAGAACAACGAAATAACTGGACAATAATTTCCTACTTACAGTAGTTGTTTTTGACGGAAATCTTATCAGACAATTATTTTATACTTACAGTACTTGTTTCTGATGAACATCTTATCTTATAAGACATTGATTTCTTACTTAAATTAGTTGGGGATATTACACAATTTCCCGACAATAATTAATTACTTTACAATAGCTGTATTTTGGAAATCATGTTAGAAATATTTATTATTTTATTTCTTGGCCCCAATGATTGACCCATAGATGGACATATTATCAAAACCGAATTTGCCAGATTTAAAATAAATATATTTCATAGCAGGAAGAAATAAAGCATTGGCAATAGAGCGATTAAATTTAACATGGCTTTAGGAAATATGTTCCAATAAAGATAAATGTGAAGTCGACGGCATTTTGAGAAACATTTTACGTTTTCTTGACTGCGTTCTAATTAGCAATAAGCCTCATCCATAGGCACTACAAAATTTCCCCTAAACTTCACATCAATTTAGAAGTAAATATTTCAGCATCCACCAAACGTTTTGGATATCTAGCATCATATGGACTGGTTTTTTCTTTTAATATGTAAACGTGACTAAAAAGAGAGATTCAAATAGACTGCAGACAAGGAACACACACACACAAATAAACACAAACACACGCACGCACACCCAAATTCAAAGAGAGAGATAAAGACTTCACCAAAGCCGCCCAACTCAGTAGAGTTAAGATTAGCGAGCCACATGTCCTACTCTTTATTCTGCTCTTACAAAATCAAAACAATGTCTACAAGGGACAAAAATAACAACAACCGACAAACTGTAGCTGAAATGAAATAAAATCCCCCCCCCACCCCCCCCCACCCCCACCCCTAAAGCGAATCCTATTGTTAGTGTATTTGATCTTTTTAGTGCTAGTCAAATTCTGCTAAGACCAATTCAAGGCAACCTTGAGTGAAAGACTTGTGTGAAAAGAATGTTACTAAAGACTTAACAGAATATGGATTGTGTACAAAACAATTTCACAGTCATGAACTTATAGGCTAAAATATCCCCACTCAAAGTAACATTGTTTTTGTCATTTGTATTTAAATGGTCTAATTTTTTTTCGTAAATCATAATGTACAATGCAGAAAAAAGGATTATCTGATATTTACAACCACCAAAATGAGAGAGACGAAAAGATGGCATTGATCACAGGAGAGACAATAATTGATTTTCCCAAACCCAAGATTAGCCCAATTAAAAAACCAAGATTATAAAATCCCTCAAAATATTTCTTTTCAGAAGACATATAACAATACATTACGACAAAATGTTAATCAACATCAAAGGTTGCATAGTCGACATCATTGTTTAATTAATACTGTATTTAAAACACTCTCAGTCAACTGAATGAGGTCAGTATTTAAAACACTCTCAGTCAACTGAATGAGGTCAGTATTTAAAACACTCTCAGTCAACTGAATGAGGTCAGTATTTAAAACACTCTCAGTCAACTGAATGAGGTCATTATTTAAAACACTCTCAGTCAACTGAATGAGGTCAGTATTTAAAACACTCTCAGTCAACTGAATGAGGTCAGTATTTAAAACACTCTCAGTCAACTGAATGAGGTCAGTATTTAAAACACTCTCAGTCAACTGAATGAGGTCAGTATTTAAAACACTCTCAGTCAACTGAATGAGGTCAGTATTTAAAACACTCTCAGTCAACTGAATGAGGTCAGTACACACTTAGGGTTAGTGTAGTTTGTCACAGTGATTGTTAACTGCAGCTCCCATTGGCCTCATTTCACGTGTCGAGATAAATTAGGAAATGTACCTCAGTGGACACAACTACAGAGATGTACCTCAGTGGACACAACTACAGAGATGTACCTCAGTGGACACAACTACAGAGATGGACCTCAGTGGACACAACTACAGAGGTGGACCTCAGTGGACACAACTACAGAGATGGACCTCAGTGGACACAACTACAGAGATGGACCTCAGTGGACACAACTACAGAGATGGACCTCAGTGGACACAACTACAGAGATGTACCTCAGTGGACACAACTACAGAGATGTACCTCAGTGGACACAACTACAGAGATGGACCTCAGTGGACACAACTACAGAGATGGACCTCAGTGGACACAACTACAGAGATGGACCTCAGTGGACACAACTACAGAGATGGACCTCAGTGGACACAACTACAGAGATGGACTCAGTGGACACAACTACAGAGATGGACCTCAGTGGACATACCTACAGCAATGGACTTCACGGAGGGTACACCGGACGCTCCACCTGGGCCCCAGCATCTATAGGGACTCGCAATACCAAAGTTTTTCCCACTTGTTTTGAAGATTTATTTGGCCTGTCTTGTTTACAGTGTCGAATGTTTTCTTCTGTGACCTAAATCTGCTTCTGTATAACTAAGCTCGATTCAAATCTTCTGTTCATATATTCATTGAACAGTTTACACAATTGGTGTGTAAATTAATGTGGAATGATACATTACTGATTTTTTAATTTAGGTTTATTTACAAGTAGAAAGAAGAACAAGCATGTTGCTTAAAACCTTATTTTGTTTTCAGCGAGCTTGTTTGGAAAGAGGAATATATCTTTTTTTGATTTAAACCGTAAATATATGTATCATCTTCTGGGTATTATCCTGCAGATATATGTATTGTCTGCTGGGTTTCAACATGTAAATAGCTGTATTATCTTATGTGTTTCAACCTGTAAACATATGTGTTATCTTTTGCTTTTTAACCTCTATATATATGCATTTTTGTAAGTGTGTATTTAAACACAAAAGTTATATTTTAAAAAAAACAGTGGCTAGTTTAATGGGGCACTCAGACAAATACTCAACTGATCTTATCACCTTTATTATGTCATCTGATTAGATCACTTAATGTTCACATGACTCAACTGAAAGTGGGACATACCCTACTTATGATCTCCCTTAGTTGAATGGATTGAATAAGGAATCCATTAAATGGGCAGCAACTCTTCCTGTCGTCTGCTACAAAAGCTTACTTTGACTACTAACTAGCAAATATCTGGCAACAGGGGAGAAACAACTTTATTTTGGTGAATAATCTTTGAAATGTTGTCAAATTTGTGGGTTCACATCGAATGCTGACAAACGGAAACTGAAATATGTTTACAGTAGAAGTAAAGATTGAGCAACAAGACCAGAGGTGGGCAAACATTTTTAGCTCGTAAATTTGAGCAGTGGGCCGACCAGAAGAGCAGACGAATGGAGTGTCGACGTGAATTAATAGGCTATAAATTAGAGGTAAACATCAAAACAGTCTAGTGCAATACTTCACTTTAAATCAAGGTGTCGGATTTTGCCAGCGGGACACAGTTTGCCCATGACTGAACTAGACTTTAATTGCATTATTCCTGAAAATAAATTAAAATACAAAAACAAAAACTCTAAAATTATCTAATAAAAAATAAATACAAAAAAAAAGGAAAATTAAAACCATAATCAGGGACCAGTGGTATAATGACCATAAAGCCAATTCGCCCACTGTAAACGGTTTTTTTTTACACAGGAGGCCCGGGAGCGGGCCTATGTCAGCTGAGGCCCCAGGCGCAGAAGAAAATATTGGGCCCTTTAGAAAATAGAGACATATCAAAGGGCTTAAATTTGTACTCTGTGGGGCCCCTAAATATTCGTAGGCCCTGGGCGGTTCCCGTTCTTAAATCCGTCTTTGAATGAGCTTACATATAAATTTACTTTGGTTTACAAAATCAAATTATATCATCATTTATAGCCCACTTCACAAGATAGTTAACAAATTAGTAGAATTGTAAAACTGAAATATCTCACTTCTTGATGAAGATGATACACATGTCTTCCTATTGGCTAATGAAACTGTTTTATTGAAGAACAGAGTATGGCGACTTGAATTATAAATAGAACGTATGCATCAGTTGAGTACATTAATTTAAAACAGGCTATATTTGCGTATGAACGTAAAACACAATTTCACAATGTTAACACATCCTTTCAATTTTAAAACATCTTCGCAAATTTAACATATCCTTTCAATTTTAACACATTTACACAACTTTAACACATCTTTACAATTTTAGCACATTTACATAACTTTGACACATCTTTACAACTTTAACATAGTTACACAACTTAAGCACATATCTCCTTCATTTTACACTTTGTCACACTAAATTGTCTTCAACATTTTGTAAAAAAAAATTTTCAAGTCTATCAATGAGACACATCTTCCACTGTGTGCTCATTAGTCAGAGTATACACAGTTGACACCAATGGAAACTGAAGCTAACAGTTAATAATGCGTGTCGTGGCATGTTGTATGTACATAGTTGACACACCAATGCAAACTGAAACTAACAGTTAATAATGAGTGTCGTGGCATGTTGCGTGTGTACACTGTTGACACACCAATGGAAACTGAAGCTAACAGTTAATAATGAGTTTCGTGGCATGTTGCGTGTGTACACAGTTGATACACCAATGCAAACTGAAGCTAACAGTTAATAATGAGTGTCGTGGCATGTTGTGTGTACACAGTTGACACACCAATGCAAACTGAAACTAACAGTTAATAATGAGTGTCGTGGCATGGTGCGTGTGTACACAGTTGACACACCAATGCAAACTGAAACTAACAGTTAATAATGACTGCCGTGGCATGCTGCCTGTGTGTTCAGTTGACACACCAATGCAAACTCAAGCCAACAGTTAATGAGCGTCGTGGCATGTTGCGTGTGTACACTGTTGACACACCAATGGAAACTGAAGCTAACAGTTAATAATGAGTGTCGGGGCATGTTGTGTGTACACAGTGGGCATACCAATGCAAACTGAAGCCAACAGTTTATAATGAGTGTCGTGGCATGTTGTGTGTACACAGTTGACACCAATGCAAACTGAAACTAAAAATTAATAATGAGTGTCGTGGCATGTTGCGTGTGTATACAGTTGATACACCAATGCAAACTGAAACTAAAAGTTAATAATGAGTGTCGTGGCATGTTGCGTGTGTATGCAGTTGACACACCAATGCAAACTGAAGCCAACAGTTAATAATGAGTGTCGTGGCACGAGCTGTGAATTAATCAGTATAGGCGGCCCCATTGTTCCAGGCCCTGAATGTGGACTACTGGTCCTTTAGGTCAAAGACAACACCGTTGAGCTTCATAGATACGAACCAGGAACTAATGGAATTTAAGAGCCATTTTAGATGAGAATGGGGCATTGTGATGGTAAAAAATTAGATTAGGGTACAGCGAATGCCCCACAGCGGCTGTCAATTCTATTGAATTTTATACTTTCTCCGTCCTCTACAAAATATTACAATAATAATAATAATAATAATAGTAGCGAATTGAATTATGTCTTCACGCGTACTAAATGTTAGGCCAGAGTTTCCCAAACTTTCGACATCTTTGTACCCCCTTTTTATTTTCGTAAAATACCCCACCCACGGGGTATGTGTACAACACTTTGGGAAACACTGCGTTAGAATGACGCTGAACTAGAATTAACACTGTCTTACGTTAATGTGACTTTAGTTATTTTGTTTCGTTGTTATGTATGACACGTCCCATTTTTTAAATATTCACAGCCTATGTTCTCAGGGCCGGATTTTCGACTTGATAAGGCCCTAAGCTATTTGAGATATGGGACCCTTTTTTTTAAAGTCCAGATGTTATGTGTCAGTGCCAAATACTTAAGTGCATATGACAATTGCTCACTCGGACAATTAATTGTGTGTCCCTAATCAAGTGTGGGCCCTAAGCTATAGACATAATGCATCATATATATATATATATATATATATATATTTGATAAAGTTGCCTCGAAATAATATCTGCAAGACAAATAAGCCCTCAACATTGAGTGGAAATATTTCTTTAAGATTATAACCGCTAGATTGTTTATACTTCTGAACATATTTTATTATCGTCATTGCCATCTATGTAATCAATATGTATTATGTATGTCGCCTATATGTAATCAATGTGTATTATGTATGTCGCCTATATGTAATCAATGTGTATTATGTATGTCGCCTATATGTAATCAATGTGTATTATGTATGTCGCCTATATGTAATCTATGTGTATTGTGTATGTCGCCTATATGTAATCTATGTGTATTGTGTATGTCTCCTATATGTAATTAATGTGTATTGTGTATGTCACCTATGATACAAAGGTCATATGTCAGGGTGATGCCACTGTAAACGCTTTATGCAAATCGTACTTAAATGTATACAGAAAAAAATGACATTCAGCCCGTCCAGCATAATTTAATTAGTTCATGGCATTGATTCCCCAGTCTAGGAAAATGTTCAGTTAAACATTATATTATGTTCACAATACAATACTCGCTGGAAAATGAAATCTAATTATTTCATGTCTGCATATCTGTACATCGAGGTAGATTCATTCCATGATTTAGAAACTCGTGATATATATTTTGTACATCTATATCAATTGTACATTATATGTTTTGGGCATTTTTATCAGTTGAACATTTTATGTTTTGTGCATTTGTACCAGTTTAACATTACATATTTTGTACATCTGTATCAGTAATTCATTGCAAGTTAAGCCGTTCATTGGACTGCATTTAATCAATGTGTATGTATTACAAGTGTAAATGTGTGTACATATGTATCAATTATAAATTTAAAATGTAGGTGTGTGTTCAGATATATCAGTTATAGATTCCAAGTCTAAATATTCATACGCATATTACAGTACATTCCAAGTCTAGACATGTTTGTCTAAATGACCTATATAATCAAGTCTAGAGATGTTAGTCTATATGAACTATATAATCAAGTATAGAAATGTTTGTCTATATGACCTATATAATCAAGTATAGAGATGTTTGTCTATATAACCTATATAATCAAGTCTAGAGATGTTTGTCTATATGACCTATATAATCAAGTCTAGAGATGTTTGTCTATATGACCTATATAATCAAGTATAGAGATGTTTTTCTATATCACCAATATAATCAAGTCTAGAGATGTTTGTCTATATGACCTATATAATCAAGTCTAGAGATGTTTGTCTATATGACCTATATAATCAAGTCTAGAGATGTTTGTCTATATGAGCCATATAATCAAATCTAGAGATGTTTGTCTATATGACATATATAATCAAGTCTAGAGATGTTTGTCTATATGACATATATAATCAAGTTTATATATTTGTATCTCTAGAAACACGTGTAAATAATTGTCCTTCATTGCTGTGAACTACTTTACAATGGACGGAGGTTAAGCTGCAGTGATATTTTAATATGATAACAGTGCGGCCCTGTAAGGTCTACAGGCAGGACTAAGGTCGGTTCAGGCCCAGGGCGAAGAAGAAGAGACTTCAGAAAAAAAGGTACAGAGTTGGGGCTTTGCAGTGCCCAGTCGGATTCCCCTAATGACCCCACCCGGGCTCAACCGAAAGAATCACCGCCTCTTTAGTCGGATACTAATGTATCAACTTATTTGTGATTTGATTATTTGATCATTTCAATGGATGACACGGGAAGATTTAGTAAATGTATTCATAGGACTAAATATGTTATCATAACTTCAAATCGTAGACAATTGATAACAAACCTTCCATGTTAATTTCTTATTATCAATTTTCTTATTATTTATTAGGCCGATATTGTCCCCGACAGATCTAAAACAAAATCTACTTTGTCTTAATCTGTCAAGCCTGTTATCCTACAATCACTCCCCCTCCATACACACACACACACACTGAGACAACAATATCCCCAAGATGTAAACAATACATCTGTTGTGCCATCATTGGACAGGTCCAGTTCGTTCATAGTTATCTCCCTGTGGCTGTACACGGCATACATAGGAAGATGTTCCTGTATTTTCTGGCGATGTAGAATAGATGAGGAATATTTCCCTGAAGATGACCCCGATGAGATAAGCTGGTAGAGGGGAGGGGGAATGGGGGAGAAGTAATTTACTCGTGCAATCCAGAAGTCCGAAACTCTGTGTAGGATGTTGCCGGTCTTTAATTCTGTATAGGATATTGCCGGTCTTTAATTCTGTATAGGATATTGCCGGTCTTTAATTCTGTATAGGACATTGCCGGTCTTTAATTTTGTATAGGATATTGCCGGTCTTTAATTCTGTATAGGCCATTGCCGGTCTTTAATTCTGTATAGGATATTGCCGGTCTTTAATTCTGTATAGGACATTGCCGGTCTTTAATTCTGTATAGGCCATTCCCGGTCTTTAATTCTGTATAGGACATTGCCGGTCTTTAATTCTGTATAGGACATTGCCGGTCTTTAATTCTGTATAGGATATTGTCGGTCTTTAATTCTGTATAGGCCATTGCCGGTCTTTAATTCTGTATAGGACATTGCCGGTCTTTAATTCTGTATAGGACATTGCCGGTCTTTAATTCTGTATAGGCCATTCCCGGTCTTTAATTCTGTATAGGACATTGCCGGTCTTTAATTCTGTATAGGACATTGCCGGTCTTTAATTCTGTGTAGGATATTGTCGGTCTTTAATTCTGTATAGGCCATTGCCGGTCTTTAATTCTGTGTAGGATATTGACGGTCTTTAATTCTGTATATGATATTGCCGGTCTTTAATTCTGTATAGGACATTGCCGGTCTTTAATTCTGTATAGGATATTGCCGGTCTTTAATTCTGTATAGGCCATTGCCGGTCTTTAATTCTGTATAGGCCAATGCCGGTCTTTAATTCTGTATAGGACATTGCCGGTCTTTAATTCTGTATAGGACATTGCCGGTCTTTAATTCTGTATAGGACATTGCCGGTCTTTAATTCTGTATAGAACATTGCTAGTCTTCCCTTTTTTGTGAAAATCGTGAGACCATCAATGTTGCAGTGAATGATGTGAACCATGATAGGTAATGGACGAACTAAAATACTAGTCTACTAGAAGAAAAATCTAAATTTCTATTTCGAAAGTATTACGACATTCTGCCAGTAAATAATGGCCCAGTGATAAACTTTGTGACTAGCAACTAGTGAGACCACCATAGGCCCCCGCCCCGTGAGAGGGGGCCCTGCGATACAAACGTTGTGGAGCTATATTTAGCAGTGTTTCCCAAACCTTTGTGTGTGCTGTGCCCCACAGAATTCTTTTTAAAAATCAATAAGCAACCTCCCTCCCACACCGTTCCAACAAAATAAAAAAAAATATATATTTACTCATCCACCTTAATGCTGGGATTTGTGTTTTCTCCCCAAATCGCCCAAAATAGACTTACTTCCGGAAAAATTTAGGTCATGGTAAATTAAAGCTCCTCATCAAATTATTTCGGGAGCAGCCGCGAATTCTGAGAACTTGCTAACAGCAAACAACGCGGTTAACGTAAGAATGGGGGGGGGGGGGGGGTGAGGATAATGATCAATACCACAGTGACATTAAAATATTCACGCATAAACAAAGGCTGGGAGTGGGGGGGGGGCGGGACACATTTACAGATACCTGGGGCCTGTACACTTGTCGAGGACATAACCAGCAGAGCTGAGCTGCACTAGAATTACAACAGCAATGACAGCCTTGACTCTGCTTCACAAGATCTGGGTAAACAGAACCAACTGTGGCACAAAAACACAAAGTTGTGTACGTCAGTGGTGACCCACTTCTTGCTCTATTTGTCGCGAGTCCTAGCAAACTGCTAAAGTGATGCAGACAGATGATCAGGGCACACGAGACAAAATCGATGAGGGAAAAGTCTCAAAAATTGCATACATACAGCGGCGTAGCGTGGGTATCGGCCGCCCAAGGCGGAAGACGATTTTGCCGCCCTCTAATTTAGGTATTTCAATTTAATCTATTCATTTTTGCCGCCCCCCCCCCAAAAAAAAGTAATAAAAAGTGCCGCCCGGTGCGGACCGCACCCACCGCCCCCCCTCCCAGGTACGCCACTGCATACATAGATTTTTGCAACATAACCTATGTCAGGGAAAAACTTTCTTTCCGCAGCCTGGTGGCCCATGAATCACTTTCTGTCTACTGAGGAAGAGTTAACGGTGACAAGGTTTGACCATGTCCGACGTCACAATACCGTTCCTAAAACTTTGGTTCATGTAACCCTGAATGAAGTCGAAGAGTGCAAAGTGTTTAAGAAAGTGTAAAGTGTTTAAGAAATGAATATGTTAAGTGCAAAGTGTTAATGAAATGAATATGTTAAGTGCAAAGTGTTTAAGAAATGAATATCTTGAGTGCAAAGTGTTTAAGAAATGAATATGTTGAGTGCAAAGTGTTTAAGACATGAATATGTTGAGCGCAAAGTGTTTAAAACATGAATATGTTGAGCACAAAGTGTTTAAGAAATGAATATGTTGAGCGCAAAGTGTTTAAGAAATTAATATGTTGAGTGCAAAGTGTTTAAGAAAGTTAAAGTGTTTAAGAAATGAAATTGCTGAGTGCAAAGTGTTTAAGAAATGAATATGTTGAGAGCAAAGGGTTTAAGAAAGTGCTAAGTGTTTAAGAAATGAATATGTTAAGTGCAAAGTGTTAATGAATGAATATGTTGAGTGCAAAGTGTTTAAGAAATTAATATGTTGAGTGCAAAGTGTTTAAGAAAGTGTAAAGTGTTTAAGAAATGAATATGTTAAGTGCAAAGTGTTAATGAAATGAATATGCTGAGTGCAAAGTGTTTAAGAAATGAATATGTTGAGTGCAAAGTGTTTAAGAAATGAATATGTTAAGTGCAAAATGTTTAAGAAACGAATATGTTAAGTGCAAAGTGTTTAAGAAATGAATATGTTGAGAGCAAAGTGTTTAAGAAAGTGCTAAGTGTTTAAGAAATTAATATGTTAAGTGAAAAGTGTTTAAGAAATGAATATGTTAAGTGCAAAGTGTTAATGAAATGAATATGCTGAGTGCAAAGTGTTTAGGAAATGAATATGCTGAGTGCAAAGTGTTTAAGAAATGAACATGTTGAGTGCAAAGTCTGTAAGAAATTAATATGTTGAGCGCAAAGTGTTTAAGAAAGTGCTAAGTGTTTAAGAAATGAATATGTTAAGTGAAAAGTGTTTAAGAAATGAATATGTTAAGTGCAAAGTGTTAATGAAATGAATATGTTGAGTGCAAAGTGTTTAAGAAATTAATATGTTGAGTGCAAAGTGTTTAAGAAAGTGTAAAGTGTTTAAGAAATGAATATGCTGAGTGCAAAGTGTTTAAGAAATGAATATGTTTAGTGCAAAGTTTGTAAGAAATTAATATGTTGAGTGCAAAGTGTTTAAGAAAGTGCTAAGTGTTTAAGAAATGAATATGTTAAGTGCAAAGTGTTAATGAAATGAATATGCTGAGTGCAAAGTGTTTAAGAAATGAATATGTTGAGTGCAAAGTGTTTAAAAATGAATATGTTGAGTGCAAAGTGTTTAAGAAATGAATATGTTGAGTGCAAAATGTTTAAGAAATGAATATGTTAATTGCAAAGTGTTTAAGAAATGAATATGTTGAGAGCATAATGTTTAAGAAAGTGCTAAGTGTTTAAGAAATGAAGATGTTAAGTGCAAAGTGTTAATGAAATGAATATGCTGAGTGCAAAGTGTTTAAGAAATGAATATGTTGAGTGCAAAGTGTTTAAGAAATAAATATGTTGAGAGCAAAGTGTTTAAGAATATGCTAAGTGTTAATGAAATGAATATGTTAAGTGCAAAGTGTTTAAGAAATGAATATGTTTTTGGTGAAGATAGCTCTAGGGAAATTTAAGGAAATAAAACAAAGACAACTTCAAAATAATTTGAGAAAATAATTTAAAACTGACATTTTCTTAATGTCCCCCCCCCCACACTCACAATCACCTAAACTGTCAACTGTACTTCAAATGGGACCTGACCTCACTATGGGAAGCACTAGTATACATCCCCTACCTTTACTGCTCCTATCCCCGTAGTTGACACCACTGGACCATTGAGAGTTGATCTTCAATGATACATACTATTAAATGTACTAAGAAAATTAAATAAAAAACAAAACAACAAACATACAATCGCAATCAAAGATATAATATATCTATATAAATGATAGCGATGTGGGTTCTGCGTTAAATCGAAAGTAAAGAATTAATACAACAGTATTGCAGTTTAAAATCATCAAACGTAAACAATAGTAATAAAAAACATCGGATCTGCCGAAACCAAAAAATAACATAGTCTACCGATCAAACCTAAAGGAATATGCAAAGGTTTTTGCAGGGTACAGCTAGTACAAAATAAAACCGGAATGAAATGAAGTGGAATGTGAACATGACGTGGAATGGTATTTATAGTGTCAGCTGATGTCACACGACTGCTCAATATGATTGTATCGGTCTAAACAATTGGGACTTCTGTGTCATTCCAGTCAAGTTAAAGCAAGCTTTGATTATATGCAGAAATATACTAGATTATGGAATGCAAACATGAAATACTATTTTAATTGTAACATATTGTTATAACTCTCTCTTTGCCCTCGGTAGTGCGCAATGAATAGGGAATTCCCGTTTACCAGGGCACCTTATGATTTGCATATTGAAAGCATTGACTGAGAGACGTTAATAGCAGCAGAGTGGTAACGTGGCCATGGTAGTTGTTCATTGTAAATAGATTATTAAATGCTATGTTCTTGAACCTACGCCTGTGCTTTAGTGATTTTCTTTGAGAGAATTTAACAATATAAAACATAATTTTAATACACTAATACATTAATTTATAGTATCTAAATGCTAACTTAGGTACATTATTTTTCGTTATAAAACACGGACTCTAGAGAACAAAACAATGTACACCAGCATTGTGATTACACGAAAACTTCACAAAAACATAGCCAGACCAAATACATTCATTGCCGAACATTCATAAATATGAAGAAATCAATATAAATCCTAAAATAGATGCAGTAAAACATAACTTACGAGAGGATTCTGGCTCAGATAGACCACTTCTAAAAATAGACGCAATAATACATAACATGGGGAAAAGGCTAATAATACTTTAAAATGTCGCTTTCACATATACCTAATTGTACAGTATGTCCTAGACGAAGTAATTGGAAAATATGGAATCCCGAACTGCGTACTAAAGGTACCGTTATACATATGTACCGTTATACACATGTGCCGTTATACATATGTGCCGTTATATACATGTACCGTTATACATATATGTCGTTATACTATGTACCGTTATACATATGTGCCGTTATACATATGTAAAGATTGGCTCATGCTAAGCAAACATAATAAAGACCACACAAAGTAGGCTAAAGATAAGACCATGAACAAGGACGGCCACAGAAAATCTGGGGTGCCTGTCAAGTGTTCATGGTGCTCCCCCCCCTTCAAGACTGCCCTGCCCAACATAGAAACAGTAATACATACCTAAAGATAGGAAATGAACATAGACACAGTAATACATACCTAAAGATAGGACAATGAATATAGACACAGTAATACATACCTAAAGATAGGAAATGAATATAGAAACAGTAATACATACCTAAAGATAGGAAATGAACATAGACACAGTAATACATACCTAAAGATAGGACAATGAATATAGAAACAGTAATACATACCTAAAGATAGGAAATGAACATAGACACAGTAATACATACCTAAAGATAGGAAATGAATATAGACACAGTAATACATACCTAAAGATAGGAAATGAACATAGACACAGTAATACATACCTAAAGATAGGAAATGAATATAGACACAGTAATACATACCTACAGATAGGAAATGAACATAGACACAGTAATACATACCTAAAGATAGGACAATGAATATAGAAACAGTAATACATACCTAAAGATAGGAAATGAACATAGACACAGTAATACATACCTAAAGATAGGAAATGAATATAGACACAGTAATACATACCTACAGATAGGAAATGAACATAGACACAGTAATACATACCTAAAGATAGGACAATGAATATAGACACAGTAATACATACCTACAGATAGGAAATGAACATAGACACAGTAATACATACCTAAAGATAGGACAATGAATATAGACACAGTAATACATACCTAAAGATAGGAAATGAATATAGACACAGTAATACATACCTACAGATAGGAAATGAATATAGACACAGTAATACATACCTACAGATAGGAAATGAACATAGACACAGTAATACATACCTAAAGATAGGACAATGAATATAGACACAGTAATACATACCTACAGATAGGAAATGAACATAGACACAGTAATACATACCTAAAGATAGGACAATGAATATAGACACAGTAATACATACCTAAAGATAGGAAATGAATATAGACACAGTAATACATACCTACAGATAGGAAATGAACATAGACACAGTAATACATACCTAAAGATAGGACAATGAATATAGACACAGTAATACATACCTACAGATAGGAAATGAACATAGACACAGTAATACATACCTAAAGATAGGACAATGAATATAGACACAGTAATACATACCTACAGATAGGAAATGAACATAGACACAGTAATACATACCTAAAGATAGGACAATGAATATAGACACAGTAATACATACCTACAGATAGGAAATGAACATAGACACAGTAATACATACCTAAAGATAGGAAATGAACATAGACACAGTAATACATACCTAAAGATAGGACAATGAATATAGACACAGTAATACATACCTACAGATAGGAAATGAACATAGACACAGTAATACATACCTAAAGATAGGACAATGAATATAGACACAGTAATACATACCTACAGATAGGAAATGAACATAGACACAGTAATACATACCTAAAGATAGGACAATGAATATAGACACAGTAATACATACCTAAAGATAGGACAATGAATAAAGACACAGTAATACATACCTACAGATAGGAAATGAACATAGACACAGTAATACATACCTACAGATAGGACAATGAACATAGACACAGTAATACATACCTAAAGATAGGACAATGAACATAGACACAGTAATACATACCTAAAGATAGGACAATGAACATAGACACAGTAATACATACCTAAAGATAGGACATGAACATAGACACAGTAATACATACCTAAAGATAGGACAATGAATATAGACACAGTAATACATACCTAAAGATAGGAAATGAACATAGACACAGTAATACATACCTAAAGATAGGACAATGAATATAGACACAGTAATACATACCGAAAGATAGGAAATGAACATAGACACAGTAATACATACCTAAAGATAGGAAATGAACATAGACACAGTAATACATACCTAAAGATAGGAAATGAACATAGACACAGTAATACATACCTAAAGATAGGACAATGAATATAGAAACAGTAATACATACCTAAAGATAGGACAATGAATATAGAAACAGTAATACATACCTAAAGATAGGAAATGAACATAGACACAGTAATACATACCTAAAGATAGGAAATGAATATAGACACAGTAATACATACCTACAGATAGGAAATGAACATAGACACAGTAATACATACCTAAAGATAGGACAATGAATATAGACACAGTAATACATACCTACAGATAGGAAATGAACATAGACACAGTAATACATACCTAAAGATAGGACAATGAATATAGACACAGTAATACATACCTAAAGATAGGAAATGAATATAGACACAGTAATACATACCTACAGATAGGAAATGAATATAGACACAGTAATACATACCTACAGATAGGAAATGAACATAGACACAGTAATACATACCTAAAGATAGGACAATGAATATAGACACAGTAATACATACCTACAGATAGGAAATGAACATAGACACAGTAATACATACCTAAAGATAGGACAATGAATATAGACACAGTAATACATACCTAAAGATAGGAAATGAATATAGACACAGTAATACATACCTACAGATAGGAAATGAACATAGACACAGTAATACATACCTAAAGATAGGACAATGAATATAGACACAGTAATACATACCTACAGATAGGAAATGAACATAGACACAGTAATACATACCTAAAGATAGGACAATGAATATAGACACAGTAATACATACCTACAGATAGGAAATGAACATAGACACAGTAATACATACCTAAAGATAGGACAATGAATATAGACACAGTAATACATACCTACAGATAGGAAATGAACATAGACACAGTAATACATACCTAAAGATAGGAAATGAACATAGACACAGTAATACATACCTAAAGATAGGACAATGAATATAGACACAGTAATACATACCTACAGATAGGAAATGAACATAGACACAGTAATACATACCTAAAGATAGGACAATGAATATAGACACAGTAATACATACCTACAGATAGGAAATGAACATAGACACAGTAATACATACCTAAAGATAGGACAATGAATATAGACACAGTAATACATACCTAAAGATAGGACAATGAATATAGACACAGTAATACATACCTACAGATAGGAAATGAACATAGACACAGTAATACATACCTACAGATAGGACAATGAACATAGACACAGTAATACATACCTAAAGATAGGACAATGAACATAGACACAGTAATACATACCTAAAGATAGGACAATGAACATAGACACAGTAATACATACCTAAAGATAGGACATGAACATAGACACAGTAATACATACCTAAAGATAGGACAATGAATATAGACACAGTAATACATACCTAAAGATAGGAAATGAACATAGACACAGTAATACATACCTAAAGATAGGACAATGAATATAGACACAGTAATACATACCGAAAGATAGGAAATGAACATAGACACAGTAATACATACCTAAAGATAGGAAATGAACATAGACACAGTAATACATACCTAAAGATAGGAAATGAACATAGACACAGTAATACATACCTAAAGATAGGACAATGAATATAGAAACAGTAATACATACCTAAAGATAGAAAATGAACATAGACACAGTAATACATACCTAAAGATAGGACAATGAATATAGACACAGTAATACATACCTACAGATAGGAAATGAACATAGACACAGTAATACATACCTAAAGATAGGACAATGAATATAGACACAGTAATACATACCTAAAGATAGGACAATGAATATAGACACAGTAATACATACCTACCGATAGGAAATGAACATAGACACAGTAATACATACCTACAGATAGGACAATGAACATAGACACAGTAATACATACCTAAAGATAGGACAATGAACATAGACACAGTATTACATACCTAAAGATAGGAAATGAACATAGACACAGTAATACATACCTAAAGATAGGACAATGAATATAGACACAGTAATACATACCTACAGATAGGACAATGAACATAGACACAGTAATACATACCTAAAGATAGGAAATGAACACAGACACAGTAATACATACCTAAAGATAGGACAATGAATATAGACACAGTAATACATACCTACAGATAGGACAATGAACATAGACACAGTAATACATACCTAAAGATAGGAAATGAACATAGACACAGTAATACATACCTAAAGATAGGACAATGAATATAGACACAGTAATACATACCTAAAGATAGGACAATGAACATAGACACAATAATACATACCTAAAGATAGGACAATGAATATAGACACAGTAATACATACCTAAAGATAGGACAATGAACATAGACACAGTAATACATACCTACAGATAGGACAATGAACATAGACACAGTAATACATACCTAAAGATAGGACAATGAACATAGACACAGTAATACATACCTAAAGATAGGACAATGAACATAGACACAGTAATACATACCTAAAGATAGGAAATGAACATAGACAAAGTAATACATACCTAAAGATAGGACAATGAATATAGACACAGTAATACATACCTAAAGATAGGAAATGAACATAGACACAGTAATACATACCTAAAGATAGGACAATGAATATAGACACAGTAATACATACCTACAGATAGGACAATGAACATAAACACAGTAATACATACCTAATGATAGGACAATGAATATAGACACAGTAATACATACCTAAAGATAGTACAATGAACATAGACACAGTAATACATACCTAAAGATAGGAAATGAATATAGACACAGTAATACATACCTACAGATAGGAAATGAACATAGACACAGTAATACATACCTAAAGATAGGAAATGAACATAGACACAGTAATACATACCTAAAGATAGGACAATGAATATAGACACAGTAATACATACCTAAAGATAGGACAATGAACATAGACACAATAATACATACCTAAAGATAGGACAATGAATATAGACACAGTAATACATACCTAAAGATAGGACAATGAACATAGACACAGTAATACATACCTACAGATAGGACAATGAACATAGACACAGTAATACATACCTAAAGATAGGACAATGAACATAGACACAGTAATACATACCTAAAGATAGGACAATGAACATAGACACAGTAATACATACCTAAAGATAGGAAATGAACATAGACAAAGTAATACATACCTAAAGATAGGACAATGAATATAGACACAGTAATACATACCTAAAGATAGGAAATGAACATAGACACAGTAATACATACCTAAAGATAGGACAATGAATATAGACACAGTAATACATACCTACAGATAGGACAATGAACATAAACACAGTAATACATACCTAAAGATAGGACAATGAATATAGACACAGTAATACATACCTAAAGATAGTACAATGAACATAGACACAGTAATACATACCTAAAGATAGGAAATGAATATAGACACAGTAATACATACCTACAGATAGGAAATGAACATAGACACAGTAATACATACCTAAAGATAGGAAATGAACAAGACACAGTAATACTTACCTAAAGATAGGACAATGAATATAGACACAGTAATACATACCTAAAGATAGGAAATGAACATAGACACAGTAATACATACCTAAAGATAGGACAATGAATATAGACACAGTAATACATACCTACAGATAGGAAATGAACATAGACACAGTAATACATACCTAAAGATAGGACAATGAATATAGACACAGTAATACATACCTACAGATAGGAAATGAACATAGACACAGTAATACATACCTAAAGATAGGACAATGAATATAGACACAGTAATACATACCTAAAGATAGGACAATGAATATAGACACAGTAATACATACCTACAGATAGGAAATGAACATAGACACAGTAATACATACCTACAGATAGGACAATGAACATAGACACAGTAATACATACCTAAAGATAGGACAATGAACATAGACACAGTATTACATACCTAAAGATAGGAAATGAACATAGACACAGTAATACATACCTAAAGATAGGACAATGAATATAGACACAGTAATACATACCTACAGATAGGACAATGAACATAGACAAAGTAATACATACCTAAAGATAGGAAATGAACACAGACACAGTAATACATACCTAAAGATAGGACAATGAATATAGACACAGTAATACATACCTACAGATAGGACAATGAACATAGACACAGTAATACATACCTAAAGATAGGAAATGAACATAGACACAGTAATACATACCTAAAGATAGGACAATGAATATAGACACAGTAATACATACCTAAAGATAGGACAATGAACATAGACACAGTAATACATACCTAAAGATAGGACAATGAATATAGACACAGTAATACATACCTAAAGATAGGACAATGAACATAGACACAGTAATACATACCTACAGATAGGACAATGAACATAGACACAGTAATACATACCTAAAGATAGGACAATGAACATAGACACAGTAATACATACCTAAAGATAGGACAATGAACATAGACACAGTAATACATACCTAAAGATAGGAAATGAACATAGACAAAGTAATACATACCTAAAGATAGGACAATGAATATAGACACAGTAATACATACCTAAAGATAGGAAATGAACATAGACACAGTAATACATACCTAAAGATAGGAAATGAATATAGACACAGTAATACATACCTACAGATAGGAAATGAACATAGACACAGTAATACATACCTAAAGATAGGACAATGAATATAGAAACAGTAATACATACCTAAAGATAGGAAATGAACATAGACACAGTAATACATACCTAAAGATAGGAAATGAATATAGACACAGTAATACATACCTACAGATAGGAAATGAACATAGACACAGTAATACATACCTAAAGATAGGAAATGAACATAGACACAGTAATACATACCTAAAGATAGGACAATGAATATAGACACAGTAATACATACCTACAGATAGGAAATGAACATAGACACAGTAATACATACCTAAAGATAGGACAATGAATATAGACTCAGTAATACATACCTACAGATAGGAAATGAACATAGACACAGTAATACATACCTAAAGATAGGACAATGAATATAGACACAGTAATACATACCTACAGATAGGAAATGAACATAGACACAGTAATACATACCTAAAGATAGGACAATGAATATAGACACAGTAATACATACCTACAGATAGGAAATGAACATAGACACAGTAATACATACCTAAAGATAGGAAATGAACAAGACACAGTAATACTTACCTAAAGATAGGACAATGAATATAGACACAGTAATACATACCTACAGATAGGAAATGAACATAGACACAGTAATACATACCTAAAGATAGGACAATGAATATAGACACAGTAATACATACCTACAGATAGGAAATGAACATAGACACAGTAATACATACCTAAAGATAGGACAATGAATATAGACACAGTAATACATACCTACAGATAGGAAATGAACATAGACACAGTAATACATACCTACAGATAGGACAATGAACATAGACACAGTAATACATACCTAAAGATAGGACAATGAATATAGACACAGTAATACATACCTAAAGATAGGACAATGAACATAGACACAGTAATACATACCTACAGATAGGACAATGAACATAGACACAGTAATACATACCTAAAGATAGGACAATGAACATAGACACAGTAATACATACCTAAAGATAGGACAATGAACATAGACACAGTAATACATACCTAAAGATAGGAAATGAACATAGACACAGTAATACATACCTAAAGATAGGACAATGAATATAGACACAGTAATACATACCTAAAGATAGGAAATGAACATAGACACAGTAATACATACCTAAAGATAGGAAATGAACATAGACACAGTAATACATACCTAAAGATAGGAAATGAACATAGACACAGTAATACATACCTAAAGATAGGACAATGAATATAGAAACAGTAATACATACCTAAAGATAGGAAATGAACATAGACACAGTAATACATACCTAAAGATAGGACAATGAATATAGACACAGTAATACATACCTACAGATAGGACAATGAACATAGACACAGTAATACATACCTAAAGATAGGACAATGAATATAGACACAGTAATACATACCTACAGATAGGACAATGAACATAGACACAGTAATACATACCTAAAGATAGGAAATGAATATAGACACAGTAATACATACCTACAGATAGGAAATGAACATAGACACAGTAATACATACCTAAAGATAGGACAATGAATATAGACACAGTAATACATACCTACAGATAGGAAATGAACATAGACACAGTAATACATACCTAAAGATAGGACGATGAATATAGACACAGTAATACATACCTAAAGATAGGACAATGAATATAGACACAGTAATACATACCTACAGATAGGAAATGAACATAGACACAGTAATACATACCTAAAGATAGGACAATGAATATAGACACAGTAATACATACCTAAAGATAGGACAATGAATATAGACACAGTAATACATACCTACAGATAGGAATTGAACATAGACACAGTAATACATACCTACAGATAGGACAATGAACATAGACACAGTAATACATACCTAAAGATAGGACAATGAACATAGACACAGTAATACAAACCTAAAGATAGGAAATGAACATAGACACAGTAATACATACCTAAAGATAGGACAATGAATATAGACACAGTAATACATACCTACAGATAGGACAATGAACATAGACACAGTAATACATACCTAAAGATAGGAAATGAACATAGACACAGTAATACATACCTAAAGATAGGACAATGAATATAGACACAGTAATACATACCTACAGATAGGACAATGAACATAGACACAGTAATGCATACCTAAAGATAGGAAATGAACATAGACACAGTAATACATACCTAAAGATAGGACAATGAATATAGACACAGTAATACATACCTACAGATAGGACAATGAACATAGACACAGTAATACATACCTAAAGATAGGACAATGAACATAGACACAGTAATACATACCTAAAGATAGGACAATGAATATAGACACAGTAATACATACCTACAGATAGGACAATGAACATAAACACAGTAATACATACCTAAAGATAGGACAATGAATATAGACACAGTAATACATACCTAAAGATAGGACAATGAACATAGACACAGTAATACATACCTAAAGATAGGACAATGAACATAGACACAGTAATACATACCTACAGATAGGACAATGAACATAGACACAGTAATACATACCTACAGATAGGACAATGAACATAGACACAGTAATACATACCTAAAGATAGGACAATGAATATAGACACAGTAATACATACCTACAGATAGGACAATGAACATAGACACAGTAATACATACCTAAAGATAGGACAATGAACATAGACACAGTAATACATACCTAAAGATAGGACAATGAACATAGACACAGTAATACATACCTAAAGATAGGAAATGAACATAGACACAGTAATACATACCTAAAGATAGGACAATGAATATAGACACAGTAATACATACCTACAGATAGGACAATGAACATAGACACAGTAATACAAACCTAAAGATAGGAAATGAACATAGACACAGTAATACATACCTAAAAGATAGGACAATGAATATAGACACAGTAATACATACCTACAGATAGGACAATGAACATAGACACAGTAATACATACCTAAAGATAGGAAATGAACATAGACACAGTAATACATACCTAAAGATAGGACAATGAATATAGACACAGTAATACATACCTACAGATAGGACAATGAACATAGACACAGTAATACATACCTAAAGATAGGAAATGAACATAGACACAGTAATACATACCTAAAGATAGGACAATGAATATAGACACAGTAATACATACCTACAGATAGGACAATGAACATAAACACAGTAATACATACCTAAAGATAGGACAATGAATATAGACACAGTAATACATACCTAAAGATAGGACAATGAACATAGACACAGTAATACATACCTAAAGATAGGACAATGAACATAGACACAGTAATACATACCTAAAGATAGGAAATGAACATAGACACAGTAATACATACCTACAGATAGGAAATGAACATAGACACAGTAATACATACCTAAAGATAGGACAATGAATATAGACACAGTAATACATACCTACAGATAGGACAATGAACATAGACACAGTAATACATACCTAAAGATAGGACAATGAACATAGACACAGTAATACATACCTAAAGATAGGACAATGAACATAGACACAGTAATACATACCTAAAGATAGGAAATGAAGGACAATGAACATAGACACAGTAATACATACCTAAAGATAGGACAATGAATATAGACACAGTAATACATACCTACAGATAGGACAATGAACATAGACACAGTAATACATACCTAAAGATAGGAAATGAACATAGACACAGTAATACATACCTAAAGATAGGACAATGAATATAGACACAGTAATACATACCTACAGATAGGACAATGAACATAGACACAGTAATACATACCTAAAGATAGGACAATGAATATAGACACAGTAATACATACCTACAGTTAGGAAATGAACATAGACACAGTAATACATACCTAAAGATAGGACAATGAACATAGACACAGTAATACATACCTAAAGATAGGATCCTGACTCGGATAGACGATATCGGACCTAGCTGACCAGCAGCTTTTACTTTTACTCCTAACAATAAAATTTGTGGATGAAAACCAGGCCTGGGACGACTCCATGATAAAATCCATAATATCGGCCAAGAGCTCTTTGAGGTGGACGTCGGGATTGACCAGGAAGGCCTTGGTGCCTAGAGGGAAGTCCAGCAGCATGGACTCCTCCCTCGTGTAGGCGTTCTCCGTGATAATCCAAGCGAATCTATTGTGGCGGGGCAGCACCCGTCTAGCCATGAGAAATATCCGATGGGTGAGGGCGGCTGTGGCGTGGAGGACAAATATCCTGGAGGTGTTGCCACTCATGCTGCCTATGGTGCTGTTTAAATCGCCGTCGGAGACGCCCTCGTTGATGTACACTTCGTCCTCGATGGACCACTTGCCGTTCTGGGTTAGGTCCCTGTTGCAATGAAAACAAAGGGAAGTAATGGCAAGGTTGTGTGGAATGATATACCAAGAGTTAGATCACTGTGTCAATGAAAACAAAGGGAAGTAATGGCAAGGTTGTGTGGAATGATATACCAAGAGTTAGATCACTGTGTCAATGAAAACAAAGGGAAGTAATGGCAAGGTTGTGGAGTGATATACCAAGAGTTAGATCACTTTGTCGATAAGGACTAATGATACCTGGCAAAAGTACCCACACCATGGCTATACTAGCTACGATCCTGCCGGACAGGTTGTTAAATCCTACCAACTCTCCGCTCCGCTCCTCTCACATGGTTCGCATTATATGTGGCCCGCCGCTACAAAGTTTTGCCCACCCCTTGACCTAAAGTGTGTACACGGGAGCTGTGTGTATTGTGTGAGTAGGGTTCCCACCCGTCACGCATTTTGCGTGATTGTCCCGTTTTTTGAAAATCTATACGCATTCCGCAAACACCTCATGCGTGACGCGTTTTGTCCCGCATTTCATTTACAAGTCACAATTCTGTCAAAAATCGTTGTTGTGTTATATTTAGTAAGAAAATAATAACCTTCTGACCTCTGCCAAATAATTGGGAATACAAAATTGTGATTGATTATACTACTGGCCTCTAACGAATAGGATGTAATTGGTTTTTAAATTAAAGTTTACTTTTCATTTTCTAAATAATTTCGTTGTCTAACTTCACTTTATTTTATACCTATTCTTCCGGTTCAACTTTTCCGTCTGAAAAATGGACAAGTTTTTATGTATTTCGAAAAAAATTAAGATTCCAAATCAGAATCAGTTGTTAAATCCTTCGACATCGACATCATTTGTTACAACTACAACAGCAGAAATACATCGTTATAAAAATGTTGATTCATATTTTGATGATGACCGTCAGATATTATCGAATTCGGAGAAAAAATTGAACAAATAATGCAGGTACCTATAATATAATAATAATAATTTTGTGACAATAAGTCATTATTGTTGTTGATATTTTTAAGTAAACATATAGCTAAAATGTAGTATTTCAAATTGTTAAAAATCAAAAATGTTCTAAATTGGGAACCCGAACCCCTCCCTCTTGGTGTCCCGCAAACCAACACTTGGTGTCCCGCAAACCAACTTTTCAAAGGTGGCAACCCTATGTGTGAGTAAGACTGAATATGAGTAATATAAAACAACGAGCAATTGTTCCAATAAATCTTTAAGCCATCACCTCGTTTAATTCATTTTTTTTTAATTTTATTTTAGAGGAATAAAGCCATAAGTTTTTTTTTTCAACGTTCAGTTTGTTTTCGGTTGTACTTTTTAATTTTTTTCAAAATGTATTTATAATCCACGTTTTCCCTCTGCTTTCTTAAACAGAATTGCAAAATAAATAAAAAAAATAATTCTTAAATTTGTCCCCCTATCATCTAAAGATAAATCAAAAGTCTATGTCATATGTCTATATCATCCATATATACATAACCTGTCTTTGTTGTCCATTTATATGCCACATGTCTAAATTGTCTATTGATCATCAATTGTATATGTCGTCAAACATTTTAAATGTCTAAGTCTTCTGTTGAGAGTTCAACTGTCTGTAAATAGTTCAGATATCTTTTTCGTCTATTAATAGTTCAAAGGTCCATGTAGTTTATTAATAGTTCAAATGTCTTACCTGAAAGTCTCATGAAAACCATCGTGTCTAAGCTCTTCCTGTGTTATCATGGTCAGTCGAAACCAAAAGTTGACGGACAGTAGACTGACCAGTCCTTTAGCCAAAATTCGTTTTGACGGCTGTAAGCTAAGGTACAGTGGATTGTGAAACTGTTCAAGAGAAAGAAGAGATATTGTTAGGCAAAAAAAAAATAATAATAATAAAGAAAACCTTTACGAACTTCAGTTCAAATTTAGCATTTGTAAATAAAGGTCAGTGCATTGGTTGTGTTTAAAAATATAATCCAATATTGCTAGATACAAATGATGAAAAGAATCGGCATATGCAATTATGCATGCTTGCTATAATTTAGCATTTTTCGATGACGTATGGTTATTCCACCAATGGGCGTGGCATTTCCTGTGTATTTGAAAGTGTTGATTAAGTCCAGAACTGTAACTCTGGTTGCCACGGAAATGACTCAAATGGCGAGAGAGAGAGAGAACGATTCTGTTTTATTTTATTTTAAACCCATATAACTTTATTGGCTTTTGAGGCAATAATTATAGATTCGTTTGAAAATTTATGGATCTTTTTAAATGTCCCTTACTTTACACCTACATAACCCATACACTGTATTTAAACTTAACAACACGAATGTATGCTATATATGACGTCACATCATGTCTACAAATTACTAAATTAAAAAAAGACATAATGCACCATATATATATATATATATATATATATATATATATATCTAAAAGGTCCATACATATAGAATGTCACGAAAATAGACATATAAAAACATATAAATTGTCAAAAATTTAGAGTTAAAGATAGACATATCAATGGACATAAAGATATAATAGATATTCATATACATCGTCATAGAGAAGTTCACTTAAACCCCAATTTCACATTGGAGGGGGGGGGCGGGACAGATGAAGTGTAGAATTCATCTGTTTCAGTAACCTCTGCGTATAAAGGGATTGTGTGGTTAGCACAACGACCAGTCTCCTTTACACCCCAGACTTAAAGTCAGGTACCCATTTTAAAGATGGGTGTGGACTTAGGGACTTTCACCAGGACTAAAAAAGTTCCAGTAGTCTCCCATGAGATTCGAACCGGGGACCCTTTGGTCTGCAGTCAAGCGCTCTACACCACCCGTCCCCACTCGTCATATAGATTGACATATATATTTAAATGGGTAGGATACTGTGGATAGGGTAGTGCGAATTGTGCGGCAGCACAAGGGAGCCCAGCAAGGAAGAAAGAAAGAGGGACGCGGAATGAGCACTGTTAAAGGTTTTTGGACTTTTCATATTGGGAGGAGGGTGCAAAAAATGTTATAGGGCGCCAAAAATGTTACAGGGCGAATAAAAAGCAAGCTTTGGCTCTGTATATTTATCATCATTATTATACTCTTATCCGGTGTTGTCGTTCGTGGAACGCTTGGACACCTCAACAGACATAATTCTCAACATAGTTGCCTACCCTGTCCGGCTATAAATAGACATATAAAATAGTCATCTAGTCAAATTAATGTCGGACAGATAGAAAGTACCGCATAAAAAAAAAAAGACAGATGTGTAGTTTAGCATTTAAAATAACTTGAACAGTCTATCTAAACTTTCCCCAGACAAATAAACATCATGCCAGGGTCCAATGCACTGACCACCAAAAATGTTGCGCTGCTGTGTTTCAGCAATCACAGTGTAATATGTCATTGTTATGATAGCTACGTACGTAAATGGCCGGCCATGTAAGAAGGGTGTTCCTTATGAACCGCTCTGTCTGTTTAAAGATTCCCTTGGGGGGGGGGGGAGGGGTGCTCACTTGATCTATGTGCACGCCAAGATCTGAATAATCTACCACCGTATCAGATTCGTCGAGTGCTACGGGTGAATCAAATCAATGCCCACAATTTTATGGTGAGCCTAGCGATGAATCGAATCAATCCTTTGGCACTGATGTTAGTGAACCGAATCAATGTAAGACTCACAGCTTCAGTGTAGTCTTATTTGATTTTAATTCATCTTTCAGTAGAATTGCAAATGAGATGAGTTGAGGTCGATTCTTGGTCCACTTTATTTAAATTTTTTTTTTAAGGAGACAATTTAAATTTAAAAGAATCTTATGTTTGTGTATGTTTAAATTAACTATTGAAATTATTTCATAGGTACACCAAAGAAAAGCAAAATGAAATACTGTAGCACTTTCACTACTCCAGGGCCGTAGACAGAAACTCTGGGAACTGGTGAGTGATGGACGAAAAGTTAACAAAAAGTTAACAAAAAGTTACTTATTAAAAGTTAACTTTTTTTTTAAAAGTCACAAGCAATGTTTAGCTTAATAAAGTTTAGTTAAATCATTTTGTTTTTTTAAGCTTAACCAAATATATTTAGTTACTTTCAGAATGGAAAAATATTTACTTCATTGTGATCCATCTTTCAATGGAAAAATATTACCTATTTATAGCTACACAAGGGATGGGTGCATTGGCGGATCCGGGGGGGGGGACCCGGCCTCGGCCCCCCTATGGCTCCGACCCCTCTAATGTCTAGACCCTTTTTCTCTGCTGCTGCTCGAAATATAACGTTTTTACAAAGCGAGGCCCCCCCGCCTATTCCAATTTTCTGGATCCGCCCCTGGGGTGGAGAGGGGAGGATAGGCCTGATGTATCAATTGTCAAAAGTACGTTACAAAATAATTATAGGTACCGGTCAGATGGGGGGGGGATAACTTTTTGACATTAGATCAGTGGTTCACAAAGTTTGAGTAACATGACACCTGTCAATCAAGTGTCAGATGCTGATGATGCACACACATGACGTCATTTTACCATTTAAATTAAATAATATTGAGTGGTAGGATTGAAGATTCGAATGCAAGGTTAACTCCCTTTTGTTTACGCGCGTATGTACAAGGTTAACTCCCTCTTGTTTACACGTGTATGTACAAGGTTAACTCCCTTTTGTTTAAACTCAGTGGTCTGATATACACGTGTGTATGTGTTCATGTGTGTATGTGTGTATACCTCCCAATCAAGGTTAACTCCCTTTGTTTAAATGGTGGTCTAATATACACGTGTGTGTAATACTTGTGTGAATGTGTATTTATTTGTGTGTGTATGTGTGTGTGTGTGTATGTATGTGTGTTTGTGTGTAACTCCCTTACCCCATATCGTGAAACAATCCACAAAAATTTATGACATTGTTTCAGAATCACCTCTCCAACTCCATCAATAGCTTAGTTGACACTTTCTGTAAACGGTGCCATTCCATTTGTCTCACCATTTTTATTGCTAAATCACTTCCTCCCGTCGGATGACTGTAAAAAATCGCTATAATTTTTTTATTCCTTTTGTAAATAGTATTTATTAAAGGATTAAACTTGATGCTCGTCATTTTAAATTCACCACAGAGTTCAATAGCATAAATCAATTTGAAAGTATTCCGGGGTCATCCTGAATATCATGTAGTGCCGGCTTTAGGTATAGGCGATATAGGCAGCCGCCTAGAGCGGCATTATTTCAAGGAGCGGCAAATTCCAGCAAAATAAAACAAAATAAAAAAAATTAAAATTAAAAATAAATAAATGAATTTGATTCAGATATAATGGTGGATCCTGCTAAATGACCAGATCGTTGTTTTCTTATTCAGCATGATCCAAAGCAGATTAAATTTGAGTCTTGTTTCCAAAAGGTGAAAGTGGGAGACAATTTTCTAATTACCTCTATACACGCAAACTGGCTAACGGAGAAACTTTTGAAAGGAAATGGTTGATGTATATTGTTTTTGCTGCAGAATATATAACAGGAGTAAATCTGCCTTAGCTACACATGGCAGTTGTGACTGGAAAAATTTGTCAAGTATATTGCAGCATCATGAAAAATCTCCAGAACATTTAACCAGTTATCATGATTGGAAAGAACTAAAAATGAGGATAACAAATAAAACTATTGATGACGTGAATCAGCGCCTTATAAATCGTGAAGCGAAACACTGGAAGGATGTATTAGAAAGAATAATATCTTTGGTCAGAGTACATTGAGTTCAAAATTTACACCTGAGAGGGCAGTCTGATCGGTTATATACATCTCATAATGGAAACTTTTGAAATTAGTTGAAGTTATTGCTGACTTTGATCCGGTAATGAAAGAACAAATAAGACGTATAAAATCAGATGAAATTCATAACCATTATTTGGGAAATAATATTCAGAATGAGATCATTCAACTGTTGAGTAAGGAGGTAAAACAGAAAGTAATAAATGATCTAAAAATTCAAAATATTACGCTATAGTTCTCGATTGCACAACAGACGTCAGTCACAAAGAACAGATGATAATGATTGTTAGATTTGTTACAGCAAATGAATCGACAAATGACAAACCTTCAGAAGTTTCTATCAATGAACACTTCATTGGATTCGTAGAACTTGGAAAATCTACAGGTGCAAGTATGTAGGAAATTTTACTTATAGAACTGTCAGATTCGGGCATTTTTTTAAATGATAAGAGGGGACCATGCTACGATAACTGAGCGAACATACGGGGAATACATAATGGTGTCCAAGCAATAGTTAAAGAGCTAAATTGAAGAGCCTTTTATGTCCCATGCAATGTGCATTCGTTGAATTTGGTGGTGAATGATGCCGTAAACTGTTGTTTGGAAGCAGTAAGGTTTTTTGAGGTAATTCAAAATATGTACAACTTTTTTTCTGCATCAACACATCGCTGGAATGCAAGGCCGTACCCATGGGGGGGGGGGACTGAATGGGCGTGGTTGCCTAGAGTTATATTAGACTGTGTGGAATGGACTTGGTTGCCTAGAGTTATATTAGACTATCTGTGTGGAATGGGCGTGGTTGCCTAGAATTATATTAGACTATCTGTGTGGAATGGGCTTGGTTGCCTAGAGTTATATTAGACTATCTGTGTGGAATGGGCTTGGTTGCCTAGAGTTATATTAGACTATCATGTGGAATGGGCGTGGTTGCCTAGAGTTATATTAGACGATCTGTGTGGAATGGGCTTGATTGCCTAGAGTTATATTAGACTATCTATGTGGAATGGGCGTGGTTGCCTAGAGTTATATTAGACTATATATATATATATATATATATATATATATATATATATGGAGTAGGCTTGGTTGCTCTTTTTCCGAATGTGTACGTGGCATTGCGAATTTCGGATACACTCTCGATAAGTCGATAACAGTGGCGAGTGCAGGGAGAAGCTTTTCGAAGCTCAAACTCATAAAAACATATCTCCGTTCTACCATGTCTCAGGATCGTTTGGTTGGTTTAGCTACAATATCTATAGAGAAAACGATTGCAGAAGATTTGGATCTGACCGAAATAATTGAAGAGTTTGCCTCTGCAAAAGCTAGAAAAGTATATTTTTTCTTGAATTCTCTTCAATCTTTTTAACGCTTAATAAACATGTCATTTCATTTTTTTTAAATTTTTCATCATTTTTTTTTAACTTAGCCAAAAAAAAAAAATTTCCTAAAATACACTACGTATAGTTAAAACTCTTTAACTTTTATAAAGTTGCCAAATTTTAAAAATGTATTATAATAAATAGCATTTATAGAGTTTTCTTAGAAAAATGAAACTCAAAAGGCTGGCATTTTTGTCCTTGCCTATATCACAAAAATGTCTAAGGCCGGCACTGATATCATGATGTACTCGATCTACTGAAAACATACATCTTTCTTCATTACTAATATATATATATACTAGCCGTACACTGCAAAACCTTTGCATAGAGTTATATCCCCTTAGGCTTGATCGGTAGGCTAGGTTATTTTTGGTTTCGGGCAGATCCGATTTTTTTCATGATTGTATTTTAAACTGGAATACTGTTGTGTTAATTCTTTTCTTTCGATTTAACGCAGAGCCCAGATCGCTATTATTTTATTATATATATATATATATATATATATATATATATATATATATATATACACACACACCTGAGTATAGTATATTAATTATATTTATTCTGTAGTAAATAATAGTTGTATTTCCTCATACGTGTTATTCCTATTTACTTCACTTTATGATTATACTGATACAAAGTCTATTTCCAAATATAATTCAAGGTCACTAACATTAATATTATAATAAGTAATATACCGTATAGAATAAGACGTCACTTGAGAACTTAATAAGGTACCGTCATAGCAACCCCTTAGCGTGAAAATTGTACAGCAGGGAGCCAGGCATTCTACAGCAGGGGCCAGGCAATAGCACGGGGGGGTGCAGGTAATACATTTTACTAAGTAGAACAAATAAGCAGGGGGGCAGACAAAACGCAGGGGGGGGGTCCGGCCCCCTGCCCCCTCCGCACGCTACGGACCTGCTTCATAGACATCCTATATACCCCGTATTTTAAAACGGAAGGCACACAGCAGCAAGCATTGTTGTACGATATAGGGGGGTATTGCAGCTCCTAATGCCCCATGCTGCTCTTTGATGAGTTTTCGCGGCTTCCAATGAGCTATTTTTCTCCATTAATTACTCTTGTTCACTAAATTTGAATTAATGTTCAATGGGGCTGTCCATTATTTATGTCAACAAATTTTTGGCGATTTTCACCCCCCCCCCCTTGTCAACAACTTGTTAAACTTCCAGAGACCCCCCCTATAAAATTACGTCAACAAGGTGGCTTCCAAAATGTTTATGTGGCAAAATTAGTAGGAATATAGTTAGTTTAATTATAATACTGAATGTTAAGCGAGTGTGTAACACAGGACTACAAACGCTGCTTAATTTTCCTATTTATTAAGTAATTATATTAAATTTAAAAAAAGTAACTTTTCTTGACCTCCCCCCTCCCCCTTGTCAAAAATTTTCTGACCCCCCCCCCTCCCCCCTATTTTGTTGACGTAATTAATGGACAGCCCCAATGGTGCGGCTTATTATTATTTTTTCTATTGGCTACTGGGCCGCTATTTGTAGTTTGCTACGGATAGACACTTTCTTAAATAAAACAACAGTTATCTTCTCTTTGTCTACAAAATGGCTACACCCATGATCCCATGAAATCGCCTAAGTCAAAGTCTACTTTAAAAAATACTTTGGCCTATATTCAAATAAAATGATAATTTAAAAAAATGGTTAATACAATTAATTATTTCGATTTGTATAAGTATTAATTGTTTTCATCAGGATTTTATTATTTTGCAATTGATTAGTATTACAATTATTCAACTATGGCAGCAGTGCTAAAGCACTGGAGAGAAGCAGCAACGTTAATATTGGTTACGTCTGCCAATAGCACAAAACGAGGTCCACATTTACACCTAACTGGATCTACTGTCAATAGTTCCAAATCGTTAAAAGATGAGGCAATCGCTACAGATAATTTTGAAGTTTTAATGTTAAAAAGAAGCAGCAAAAGTAAGTTTATGCCTAATCTGTATGTTTTTCCTGGAGGTGTGGCAGTAGACAGTGATTTCTCTTCAAAATGGTTTTCAGTGTTCAATAAGATGGGTTCAGAAGCTCAAAAAAAGTTGTTTGAGACTTTATCTCATGAATCCTCTAAAGCTGCCCCAATGTTTACTCGTCAAAGGGATCCAGCTTTTAGTACTATTCCATCTGAAGTGGCATTCCGAATCTGTGCTATTAGAGAAACTTTTGAGGAGTCTGGAGTACTCTTAGTTCAGCCAGCTAAGCAATTATCACACGGCACTGGCCCAATGTACAACTGTAATGGGTCTTTTAGCACTGGCCTAATTCACGAAAATGTATCCCTGCTCAATGAATGGCGTGAGCGAGTCAATAAGGACCCAAACGAATTTCTAATAATGTGTCAGGAGCTAGACCTGATACCTGAAGTTTGGACATTGTATGAATGGTCAAATTGGTTGACCCCCCCAAGGGACATGTTGAGTAGTCATCGGTTTGATACTGCCTTTTTTGTATGCTGCTTGGACCATAAGCCAAATGCTGCGCACGATTTGAGTGAAACAGTCAATTCAATAGTGAGTCCATATGAAGTATTCTTTTTAGTAGACAGTGGCGGACTGGTTCAGAAAGAACGGGTTTTCAGTATGCAACAGAAGCCCAATCAATGATCTTATAATTTAATTTTGATCACGACGTAGATCAAAAGATGAGGGAGGGTTTTAACGTTTACTGTAAGGGTCCCACTGGTCATTATGCAAGTTGACCTAATGACCAGTCCATCATTGATAAAAGATTTATAATTTATTTAATAAATAATACTCCTCATTCAGAAAATGAATTTACGATTATTTCTTTACTATTGCTTATATTTTTTAATTAAAGATACAAATTTAAAATTCACTTTCAGGCACACAAGTCTAACCTTTTTTTAATTCAAATTCTAAGCAATTTATATTAAACATACAAAATGTTCATTGTCTGCTTTGTTTTTTTTTCATGATATAGACCCGGTTAAGTGTTAAGTAGTATTAATAGCTAGAAGAGAATAGTGCCAAGTTTAATTGCAGCTGTTTATTTGTCAGTGTTTGGTATCAATGTTGACTGTTTTATTACAGTGGGGATCCCCAAGTTCCATCTTGTCGGCTTACTTAAGACAGAAGTCCGGTGTAGCCCCACCACAGCTGTATGAGTTATCCAGACTGCTGAATTTCAACTCCACTAAAGACATTTTAGATATGGTCTCACGACCTGATAGAGACAGAGTAGAAAGATGGTATCCAGTAGCTGTTGGTTGCCAGGATGGCACGATTCTAGCATTGTCAGGTATAGTAAGGCTTTATTTAGGATCGGTAATCACACTCTTTATAGTTTCTTTATGATAATAGTTTACCTGAATAATTTTTAAATGTTTATCGCAAGCATGTTTTAGTCAACATGAATAACTATTTATCACGAAATGTCTCAAATACACTGACTGTAGCCTCTGAATGACCTGGTCTAAAATACACCTAATGTTGTTTTTGTATGATCTAGTCTCAAATACACCTAGTGTAATCTCTGAATGATCTAGTTACAAATAACCTAGTGTAGCCTCTGAATGATCTGGTCTCAGATATACTAGTGTAGCCTCTGAATGATCTAGTGCAAACCTGGGTAGTGGAGTTCTCAAAACCAACTATATAAGTGAATATAAGTAAAAACACTTTTTAAATATCAAAACTTTTTTTTATTTGTATACTTATTTTTTTCTAACAAGGCCAGATATTACAGGGACTGGATTACCGAGAGTTTACTGTATTATAGCTTAGAGTTTACTGTAGTTGTGAGTTTACTGTGTTTATAATTGAGAGTTTACTGTATATACTTAAATCTCTTCCAGTCGCATGTTTTGAATGTGGATGATTTGTCTATCACTATATGTTTTGAACGTGGATGATCTGTCTGTCACTATATGTTAAATTCATCTATTTTTCTTTGTCACTAAGCTGATTCAGTGTGATAGAATAAAATTGATGACTGTATCCAAGCCATTACTTTTCTTGTGATCTTGAATGAGAGAATTTGCAAAGGAAACTTTCCACTGCATTCTATCTTGTATTCCTTTCAATCATTGACACAAGCCATTTCATGGGTCAGCATTGATTTTTGATCGTAGGATTATTTATCTTTAATTTAGCATGTATCACTTTTCTGATATTAAACCTACAGCTACATGTATGCGGCCTGTTTCTAAACAAATGAATTGTGTTGTTTTACATTGTCCCCCCACTTATTGAAAAAAAAATCTGGCCAACCATTCACTTGTCTTATACACATTGAAAGTTTAGAAGAAATCTCTAATGTGTCTTAGAATGTTCATTTTTCACAGGCTATTACTATTTTTTTATGTGATGCCCTTTATCTTGTTATTGCTGAGGTTTAAAATATTTTTTTAACAGTTTTTTTTTTAATAGAATTTTAGCATCTGTAATCTTTTAAAAGTTATTATTCTTTAGGTGATGACCTGTATCCTGCAGATCTAGATGTTGCTACAAAACAAGAGTATCATTTTGTAGAAACGCTGGAAGAACTCAATAAAAAATTGCCCAACCGGCATAGAATCCTATACATGGCAGATCAGGTAAAACATCACCTGAACTTGGATATAACAATTCCACCCAAGAATGGTCACGTCCACCCACGCATAGACCTGCTTGAAAAATTTTATAAATTACATTCAAACATGTAAACTGTGTCATGTTCTTCATTGCGGGGTATTTTTTTGCTTGTTTATCTTATTTAATTTGGTTTTCCAACTTTTATTCCAAATTAAATAGAAGTCTTTTGTTGTTGATGTTTTGTGGGATGTTTGTGGGATGTTTATGATGCTATAAAATAAAATAGAAGTCTTTTGTTGTTGATGCTTATGGGATATTTGTGGGATGTTTATGATGCTATAAAATTTTAAAAAAGATTGTTGAATGAATAATCAGAATAAAAAATGTTTTCCTATAGGCTGGAGTATTCCCATAGGCTGAAGTATTCCAATAGGCTGGAGTATTCCTATAGGCTGGAGTATTCCCATAGGCTGGAGTATTCCTATAGGCTGAAGTATTCCCATAGGCTGGAGTATTCCTATAGGCTGGAGTAATCCTATAGGCTGGAGTATTCCTATAGGCTGAAGTATTCCTATAGGCTGGAGTATTCCCATAGGCTGAAGTATTCCTATAGGCTGGAGTATTCCTATAGGCTGGAGTATTCCTATAGGCACTGGAAAACTTTCATTGTTTAAAAAACGGGGAAAATATTATTTTTTAAAAACTTTCTCTTTTGAATTAAAAAAATAAATAAATAAAAATACTTGTGTCAAGTGTAAAGAATAAAAATACTTGTGTCAAGTGTAAAGAATGTCACGTATGAAATATTAATTACATATTAATGATGCATTGTTCTTTTGTTTATTACCCAACATTTTATTGTTAACATATATTAATTATAGGCCTTATGGTGTGAACATATAAAACATGTTTGTTGCTATTAATGTGATATTGTTTTCAAATAATAAATACTTTACATACCATTGTGCCATATTTGTTTCTTTATTGAACTTTTTATGTTTCAATTGATCACCATTGGACATGTTTCACATCTTTCTGTATTATATTATATTTCCCATTTGACTTAGTTCTATCTATGTCTTCACTCTCCATTTGACTAAGTTCTGTCTATGTCTCCACTGTCCATTTGACTTAGTTCTGTCTATGTCTCCACTCTCCATTTGACTTAGTTCTGTCTATGTCTCCACTCTCCATTTGACTTAGTTCTGTCTTTATCTTCACTCTCCATTTGACTTAGTTCTGTCTATATCTTCACTATCCATTTGACTTAGTTCTGTCTATATCTTCACTATCCATTTGACTTAGTTCTGTCTATGTCTTCACTCTCCATTTTACTTAGTCTATGTCTTCTCTCTGTATTTGATCTTTGAAATTGTTTCTTGCTTGAGACGCCAGTAGCAGCAGAAGCAACCATAGGAGAGGCAACTTGAACTCATTTCAGTGGCCCAGAATTAGGCGGGGCAACCCAGGCTAAATACTAGTAGTGGTCAACCCCGGCTATATATTAGTGGTGGTCAACCCAGGCTATATACTAGTGGTGGTCAGCTCGGACTATATACTAGTGTTGGTCAGCCCAGGCTATATACCAGTGTTGGTCAGCCCAGGTTACATACTAGTGTTGGTCAGCCCAGGTTATATACTAGTGGTGGTCAGCTCGGACTATATATTAGTGGTGGTCAACCCAGGCTATATACTAGCGGTGGTCAGCTCGGACTATATACTAGTAGTGGTCTACCCAGGTTATATACCAGTGTTGGTCAGCTCGGACTATATACTAGTAGTGGTCTACCCAGGCTATATACCAGTGTTGGTCAGCCCAGGCTATATACCAGTGTTGGTCAGCCCAGGTTATATACCAGTGTTGGTCAGCCCAGGCTATATGCTAGTGGTGGACAAAGAAAGCCACATTCGAGTTTTTATTTATAGTAAAAAATTTAATAAAAAAAATAAATTATAAGACCCGCCCCATATTCAGTTAAACAAAATTTAGTCTTGAAATAATTCACACAACAGTAGGGCTCATTGGCTGCACTGAAGTCACGTGACAATTGAAATAATACAACAGTAGGGCTCATGGAGCTGCACTGAGGTCACGTGACAATTGAAATAATACACACAACAGTAGGGCTCATGGAGCTGCACTGAGGTCACGAGACAATTGAAATAATACACACAACAGTAGGGCTCATGGAGCTGCACTGAGGTCACGTGACAATGACAGCCTCCCCCCCCCCACCCACCCAAAAAAAAAAAAGAAATAAACATTTACCCTTCTATTTGGCACTAGTACATATCTTAAGTTTTGTTTAGGCGTCGGTCCTGGGTCGATTTGTCCCTGAAGCCATCACTTAAGGCCACCCATGATGGCACTGAAAATTTTTCAGAGGAAAGTTAGTGTTTGGCATCGAAATGATTAAAGAATTTAGACTGTTGCTGTAGTATCATAGTATAAATGATGCATTTAGTAACTGCAAACTGGGTGTTCCATACTTCTTAAAAGAGTGGCTTGGTTTGAACTGATGAAACAACTAGAATGGGGTTAAAATTAAGTTTATTTTTATTTCATGCGTAGCGCCTGAGGAAAGTTGTTTTTATTTAAAAAAAAAAAAGAAAGTGTAAAATTGAGGTCCAAAGCGGTGCGCGCGCTAGGGTGGTGTGAAAAAATAAAGTTTAGAATTTCTGAATGTAATAGTGCTAAAAAGTTGTCTTAAGTGTTAGTTAACAACTCTGCAAAATTTCAGAATTTTTTGCTTATTTTGAGTGGTGCCCCAATCATGTTGAAAATTTGGACTTCCGTTATAAGCAAAACGGTATTTACAATATTCGTTTACCCTCTATTTTCAAGTGTTTTAATTACTTTGGCGAATAAACGTACATTGTATTTTCTACACAGAGTAAGTATCTATTTATTTTTTAGTATCTACTGCTTAAATCAGCATATTTTAGTAACTTAGCTCCCGGTGGAGTTCATTATCTGCCTTTCGCATTTAATCTAGTCCAGATATTATGGCGCAGTTGTTGTACATTATACTGGCACTGGAAATATTATCGCTTTATGAGTATACATAATTGAATAATATACCAAATATGTTAAACATTTTTTTATGGCTCACTCATTTTATATGGTTATATAAAATCCTTCCTTAATGCTTTCTCAGATAATCACCGGGATAAAAATGTCATCTAATGTTGACACCAGAGCTGCCAATAAATGCCCTGTTTTGGTCATTCCTGTGAATTGGTTACAAATGTTTTGCCAACCTATATGGACATGATGAAGTATTACAGTCACATCAGACAAAAATTAAGTTCTGATCAAGCCAAAGAGCCCACAGTGAGTGAAATAGCTGAAATCGTTGCAACAGACATTGAAGCTGTATGGCATAAAGCTTCCATTCCGGTTGTTTCACACACTAGAATTCTCAAACTGATCAGAAATTCACATGATGAACTCAGAAAACTCATGAAGCCATTTAAAGGAAGGAAAGCAGATAACAAGTATTTGCTGAAGTTGCAAGAATATGCTGACAAAAGTAAACAGAAACTCTTTGACGTTGCAATTTGCAAATGTGTTCCTGGAAACTGTGGTTGTGCAAAGCAAAACAAAGTGCCACTTCAGGAACAACACTTTTTGCAGGACCAGAGAACATTGAGGATCATGTTTATTGGTAGTGTTGATCGAGTTTCCTCAGCTAAACTAAAAAAGACCTATGATCGCAAGTTGAAGGAGGACTCAAGAGCCAAAAAAGCACCCAAACTCGATTTGAATGACCAATGCCCTGGAGTTATAGATTTGAACAATGATGATTCATCAGATGCCGAAATTGGCCTCAATGAAGATTTATTTCAGACTGAAGCCGAAATCAATACCATGATTACAGATACTGAGACACCTACTTCATCCAAACCGAGCTTTAGCCAGATGAGAAGAAAACTACCAAAGTTAGCAAAAATATGTGATCGATTTGCAGTATCAGACAGGGTTGGTGCAACAGTTGCGACAGCAGTACTAGAAGACTTTGGTATAGTTTCACAAACTGAGGCTGCCAATGTAATTGATCGCTATAAACTGAGGCGAGAGTGAAAGATGGCCAGAGATCAATTAGTAGACTCTACTGATGCAATTCAAACTCTCTATTTTGACGGCCGCAAGGATAAAACAATTAAACTAGAGAAGAAACGAAGCCGTTGGTATCGAAATGTAGTAAATGAGGAACACATCACAATACTGAATGAACCTGGAGGAAAATTCATCACACACTTAGCACCTAAATCATCATCAGCTCGAGATATTGCTGACTGCATATATACATATTTTGACAGCAATGGGCACAACATAACCAACATTTTAAGGATTGGATGTGATGGTACTGCAACAAATACAGGACCTGCTGGAGGTATCATAAGACTTTTGGAGATCAAACTGGGTAGACCATTACAGTGGTTGCCATGCTTGTTGCATGCAAATGAGCTGCCTTTGCGCCATTTAATCAAACATCTTGATGGTAAAACAACTGGGCCACAAGGATTTTCGGGTCCAATAGGTTCTGCCCTGCTAAATTGCGAGCTCCAGCCAGTGTGCAACTTTGTTGCAATTAGCAGTAGCATTCCTGATGTGTCACTTTCAGAACTAAGTACAGAGCAGAGGTATTTACATGAAATGTGCTTAAGTGTGATGACCGGTTGCTGTTCAGAAGAACTTGCTAGAAGAAACCCTGGCAAAATGGCTCATTCACGGTGGTTGACAACGGCCAATCGCATTCTTCGATTGTATATTTCACAACAAAATCCAACTCAAAGCTTACAGATGTTGGCAACTTACATTATGCAGGTGTATGCTCCTGTGTGGTTTGCAATCAAAAGCAAACCCAGCTGTGTAGATGGTACTAAACACATTTGGTTGACAATTCACTTGTCTCGTTCACTGCCAACAGAAGTTAAGAACATCATTGATCCTGTTATCCAAAGAAATGCCTATTTTGCTCATCCAGAGAATCTATTGATAGCAATGGTCACTGATGATCGAGATCACATTAAACAACTTGGACTGCGCAGAATTCTAAAGGCTCGTCAGGAACAGAAAACTGGCATCAGAAAATTTTGTATTCCAAGACTGAACTTTGATTCAACAGACTATGTTGACCTGATAAATTGGCAGGAAGCTGAAGTAACTGCACCACCATTGTTGGCCAATATTCCAATGTCTGAAATAACTAGCAGAATACATGATCAACACAATATTATGTTGCCAATTATCCAGGTACCCTGTCACACTCAAGCCGTAGAAAGACATGTGAAACTCGTTACAGAAACATCACAGTCGGTATGCGGAGAAAGGGCCCGAAATAGCTTCATAATGAACAGGATTTTGTCCAGGCAGCAAATGACAGCATTCAACCAGAAGACTGATTATTGTTTTGATTAAGTTATTAATTGGACAAAATGGATGTTTGGACATTACAGTTTGTTGTTAGCCGATTTTCAGTAAATTATTCGAGATTTAAGGGATTTCATCAATATTTCATGTCATTGGGGAAGTTGAAAAAATAATAATTTAGAGGTGAAACTTTGGCAACAAAATCATCTTCTATAGTGACAACTTTTCCAAACTATTACATATTTAAATTCAAAAAAACATTTTTTTACCTCTACATTCACACCACCCTAGCGCGCGCCCTTAAATCCGCCTCTGGATATGAGAATTCTTTTAATTGATTGATTACAACACCAGATATGTGAGTTTTTTGGACTGTGTCTAATGAACAAATAAAAAATGAACATAAACAAATAGACTAAATATAACATTTTCTATAATCACACATACTCACATATAATCAACCCCGTAGCGTGAAAATTCTACAGCAGGGGCCAGGCATTCTACAGAAGGGGCCAGGTAATAGCAGAGGGGGCAGGTAATACTTTTACTAAGTAGAACAAATAGGCAGAGGGGGCCAGACAAAACGCAGGGGGGCGGCCCACTGCCCCCCCGCACGCTACGGGCCTGCATATAATCACACATAATCACACACAATCACACATACACATAATCACACATACACATAATCACACATACACATAATCACACATAATCATAATCACACATACTTACACATAATCACACATGCTAACACATAATCACACATACATACAAAAAAAAAAAAAAGTAAAAAAGTAAAGTTCCCTTAGCCCTAAAGGGCCATCGGGGCAGATGAAGTGTAGAATTTATCTGTTTCTATAACCTCGGCATATGAAGGAATTGTGTGGTTAGCACAACGCCCAGCCGCCTTTACTTCCCCAACTTAAGTCAGGTACCCATTTAAAGCTGGGTGGACTTGTGGGACGACTTGAAACACATTTCACCTGGAAAAATTCTCATGGTTCTCACCGTGGATCGAACCCAGGACTCTCAGGTTGACAGTGGAGTATCTACACCACTCGGCCATCCGTCCCACTTTCTTATCATGGCTGTTATTGAAAATCTTGACACATACCTCACAACAACTATTACCACCATTTTTTCAAGTAATTAAAACAATTTGAACAAGGGCTGTCTTTCATGCACTGTCTCACTCGTGCACTCGACCTTTGAAACTTCCACTATGGGGAGGGGGGGGGCGGCTTGCTCATATAATCAAATAATTTTGAATGATTTTATTATGGGGTCCAGCACATTGTTCTGCCAGGCGGACCCAAATTTATGCAAAGACGGCCCCGATGTCGACGCATTCCTTCATAGCCACTTCTAAATAACAACTCTGTATTACAAATGTACAGGGATGGCGGTACACTGAGGACTATAACAACTCTGTATTTCAAATGTACAGGGATGGCGGTACACTGAGGACTATAACAACTCTGTATTACAAATGTACAGGGATGGCGGTACACTGAGGACTATAAAAATTCTGTATTACAAATGTACAGGGATGGCGGTACATTGAGGACTATAACAACTCTGTATTACAAATGTACAGGGATGGCGGTACACTGAGCACTATAACAACTCTGTATTACAAATGTACAGGGATGGCAGTACTCTGAGGACTATAACAACTCTGTATTACAAATGTACAGGGATGGCGGTACACTGAGGACTATAAAAATTCTGTATTACAAATGTACAGGGATGGCGGTACATTGAGGACTATAACAACTCTGTATTAAAAATGTATAGGGATGGCGGTACACGGAGGACAGTATTAGTCGCACTCCAGTTTGTAGAAAAAGTAAAAAAAAAAACATTTTTCGAGCCTCGTCGTAGTCATTTGATCAAAACTGAGTGAACAAAAGTAGATTTAATAAAAGAAATTCTGGCTCATTGGGGAGCCACATGAGGTTCTAAGAGCCGCCTTTGGCCACCTATGCAATACAACTTGGCAGACACACAGGCATATTCAAGACGTTCAATTAAATGTACACAAAATTAAACCTCATATCACTGTGTCCATTAAACCTCTTATCAATGTGTCCATTAAACCTTCCATTAAACCTCAAACCTCACATCAATGTGTCTATCAAACCTCACATCAATGTGTCTATTAAACCTCATATCAATGTATCTATCAAACCTCACATCAATGTGTCTATTAAACCTCATATCAATGTGTCTATTAAACCTCACATCAATGTGTCTATCAAACCTCACATCAATGTGTCTATTAAACCTCATATCAATGTGTCCATTAAACCTTCCATTAAACCTCAAACCTCACATCAATGTGTCTATCAAACCTCACATCAATATGTCTATTAAACCTCACATCAATGTGTCTATTAAACCACACATCAATGTGTCCATTAAACCTCACATCAATGTGTCTATTAAACCTCATATCAATGTGTCCATTAAACCTTCCATTAAACCTCAAACCTCACATCAATGTGTCTATCAAACCTCACATCAATATGTCTATTAAACCTCACATCAATGTGTCTATTAAACCACACATCAATGTGTCCATTAAACCTCATATTAATGTGTCCATTAAACCTCATATCAGTGTGTTCCGTTGATTATACAGTGAATGTAAAATAAAATAGACTTGAAGACGAATAAACAAAAACCAAGATGTCTATATAAATATGTCATAATAAGACAAGTCTGTCTTGAGTATAGCTGGTCAACCAATTCACTCAGATTGTCCTCGCAGGATGAGACGTTAGTGTTTGTCCACAACATGGCGGATACAAATCAGACATACAACTGGACATATTCTTGCCTAAAAACAGAGAGATATTAAACACAGTGAAACTAAACACAAAGATAGATACTAAATGCGGCGATACTAAAAACTGTGATGCTAAACACAGAGAGATACTAAAAACAGAGATACTAAATGCAGAGATACTAAAAACAGAGATACTTAACACAAAGATACTAAACACAGAGAGATACTAAACACAGAGGCACTAAACGCATAGATACTAAACACAAAAATACTAAACACAAAGATACTAAACACAAAGATTCTAAACACAAAGATTCTAAACACATAGATACTAAACACAAAGATTCTAAACACATAGATACTAAACACAAAGATACTAAACACAGAGGCACTAAACACATAGATACTAAACACAAAGATACTAAACACAGATACAACGCATTTGTTGATGTGTAAAGCTCAACAAAACCTGGCCATATTTATTTCAAGTTAAATGTATTTTTTATCATCACAAAATACAATTTGTATATAGGACAAAATTAATTAGAAAAGTCCATTAAGTGCTCAATTAAAAACTTATTTATACCTTTACTTTGATTGAAATAAAGCTGTTCTCTTTGAAGTTTGATACCGCAGTGATTGGTATTGATTGGGTCATAAGTGTAGCACTTGACATCGCTAGCTGATCTAGATTGGTTCCATAAATATTGTTGAACTAAAACTAATGGAACAGTCTGGTAAAGGACAAGTTACTGTAGTATTCGTCAGTGCAGGATTTACGTATAAGCTACACAAGATATAGCTTAGGTCCCCACTTTCTTGGGGGCCCAAAGAATTATCCAAAATGAACGATTGTCATATATCATATATAATAATACTCATTTCCAGTGTGCGTTAAATCGAAAGTAAATAATTAATACAACAGTATTCCAGTTTAAAATATAACCATGAAAAAAATCGGATCTGCCCGAAACCAAAAAAATAACCTCGCCTGCCGATCAAGCCTAAGGGGATATAACTCTATGCAAATGTTTTGCAGGGTACAGCTAGTACTTAAATATTTAGCATTGATGACATATGATATCTGGACTTACGAAGTGCCACACACATCTCAAATAGCTTAGGGCCTTAACAAGTCTAAACCCGGCCCTGGTATTCGTAGAGGAGTTTGTACATTTTTATACGATATCTACTTCACCAATCTATAACTTGTTACACCTTAAATAAACTTGTAAAAAAAATTCTTAATGAGTCAACTTCTGTCAACTCTACTAAAATAAATACATAAGTTAAAGATGGAAGTTCACATTAATATAAACATCTCTTTGTTTTGGTCCTGGCTGGGAGGAATTGTAAACACCAGGGGATGAATGATGGTCGAGTGGTAAAGCACTCGACAGTCGACCTGAATGTCACTGGTTCGATCTCCGGTGAGATCATGGTTATGGTTAAAGTCCCCGTTTTATTTCCCGTGATGCCTTCAAGGCCATTGCACTATCGGTTGTGGTGTGGATGAAAGAAGAACACCATAGTGGTTTAAAGAATCTAAGAGATTTCATGTCATCTTTACAGTAACATCACAAACACACACACACACAGAGACACACACACACAGACACACATACACACACACACACCAAATAAATAAACCAAATAAAAGTGAAAACATAAAACGTAATGATATCTATACAGTTTGAAAAATGAATGTAATCGTTTTCTCACTTACTCATTCCCTAGTTATTCGATACCGCCAGCACTGAGACGACCCAATCTCCACGGCATAACCCAATCATCGGTGCAGTTTCTTCAAATTTCTTTTCACGACATAAACGACACTGGGCATTGGCCAGTTGGTCGATTGGTTGAACGAAAAAAAAATGTGAGCTCTTCTGCTGGATTGGAATATCGAATCTTTTTTTTTTAATGTATTAAAATAAAAAATAAAACAGCTGGTCACTGTGGAGAAATAATATAGCCTAAGCTTGTTGACGCCATTCGGTAGGCTCCACCCACCGCAGTAGCCATGGCGTCATTCCGCCATCTTGTGTTGTAGTTTATTGTAGATTTTAGTGTATACGTCATTTGGTACAAATGACGTATATTAAACCGACAGTTGGGATCACATGGTTTGTTTTATAATCAGTCGAGCTCTGTGCATCATAGGATGCGGATGCATGTTCTAGTAGTCTAGCTTTGGGGCATCGATGTAGATGGATGCATGTTTACAGTTTGCTATTGTACTCCTCCTGAGTTTACCTTTATGTCAGTTTATGTTCAAGAATTAAATGATTGTTTGATGTTACTTCACTGGAGTTAACTTCATGATTTGAGTTGTCTGAATTATTACACCTTCTACAAGTATTATCATTATAATGACCCGTAACAGTCACCTTAAAGTCTAGAAATCCAACCTCGCAATGATTTCTCCATCCAACTCAAGGGCTTCAATACTCACATAATCTTTTTACTTTGACTTCAAATTATAATATAATAATTTAAGTCAAATTTTAATTCAACTTACTTAGCAACAACAAAAACTTTGTTCGTGAATCTTCGAAAACATTTTTTTAAAATGTATTGAAAGATTAAAAAAAAAACTTTTTGACTTTTTTTAATTGACATACATTTTTGTCCATTACAGAGATTGCAATCGGAAGATTTTTTCACGAATGTATACAATGCTCACTGCATCAGTATAAAATACTCTAAAATAAATGTTTATTGTAAAGGTTTTGGCACGAATGTATACAATGCTCACTGCATCAGTATAAAATACTCTAAAATAAATGTTTATTATAATAGCCTTTTTACATTTTAATTCAGTTATAATACTTTATAAATAAATTAGTTTTTTTTTCCCGGGAAAGGAGCAACGTTTATTCCAATTTCCCGGGATAAGCAAAGCGTCGAGCGATAGGAAACTCTGATATAAAAAGAGTACATTTTCAAGAGTAGAGACACAGACGGGGTATAGTATAAAAACAACAATTCCCTACAAACAACAACACTAATGTTTAGAGACACAGACGGGGTACAATCTATAAACAACAACACACTAATGTTTAGAGACTCAGACGGGGTACAATCTATAAACAACAACACACTAATGTTTAGAGACACAGACGGGGTACAATCTATAAACAACAATACACGAATGATTTAGCCAAAACGCAAATTAATTTTATGGTTTTTAAAGAAAACGTCCAACAAAAGTTTGATTTATTTTACTCATTCATTATTTTAACCTGCGTCACATTAAAAATAGTATCTTGGTGAATTGACAAACATGGCTGTGTTCTGCAGATGGGATACAGTAGTAAAACTCAATTTTAAGATGTACGTGCAGAGACTTTCTTACGTATTTGGAAGCCCTCGTTAATATTACATTTGGGGGCCCATAGACATAGTCACACTTGCGTGCCCTAGACATAGTCACACTTGCGTGCCCTAGACAAAGTCACACTTGCGTGCCCTAGACAAAGTCACACTTGCGTGCCCTAGACATGGTCACACTTGCATGCCCTAGACAAAGTCACACTTGCGTGCCCTAGACAAAGTCACACTTGCATGCCCTAGACAAAGTTACTTTTGGGGGCCTTAGGAAAAAGCTACAATTTAGATTTACTATCAAGTAGTGAACAAATTAGTTCCCCTGTTTTTCAGATTTACTGTCTAGTAGTGAAGAAATTACTTCCCCTGTTTTTAGATTTACTGTCTAGTAGTGAACAAATTAATTCCCTTGTTTTTCAGATTTACTGTCATGTGGTGCATACATCAGTTCCCTTGTTTTTATACCTCAGGTCTGGTAGTGAATTGATTAGTCTTTAGATCTACTGTCTAGTAGTCAATCAATAACGTACTTGAACTTTTTAAAAAATCGATACTGACTACTGAAATCGTATTACTAGCTATTAATAGTATACATCTATTGACATCTGTAAGTGATCTGTATTTTATATCTTGTACTGTATGACGATATAACTAATCACGTTGGAGCGACTAACCCAGTTTGAGACTCCATGTGACGTCTCAGTGAGGGCTGTCTGGTTTGACGGGCAACTCCTCCATCAATCTCCATCTAATGCTGCTTGAGGAACAAATCAGGGCGGTGGTGGGGGGGGGGGGGCGGGGGGGGGAGAGTGTGGGGTGGGTCCCTACTGACCATCTTTAGAAATGGAGAGAATGAAAGTCTAGCTCAACACGTGACCAAGGACTTTAATCACGTGATCTCAAAGTCTAAAAACCTGGGGATCAGGGGTTTTAACCCTGTGACCTAAATGGTTTCTTAACAACAAAACTAGATATTCTTGGCAGACGACAAAACTTTTTTTTCCTCGCTTCAAAGTTATAAGAATGTGTTTTATGTGGCTGTCAGTTATTTCTGTTTTCCACTTTGTTTTATGTGGCTGTCAGTTATTTCTGTTTTCCACTTTGTTTTATGTGGCTGTCAGTTATTTCTGTTTTCCACTTTGTTTTATGTGGCTGTCAGTTATTTCTGTTTTCCACTTTGTTTTATGTGGCTGTCAGTTATTTCTGTTTTCCACTTTGTTTTATGTGGCTGTCAGTTATTTCTGTTTTCCACTTTGTTTTATGTGGCTGTCAGTTATTTCTGTTTTCCACTTTGTTTTATGTGGCTGTCAGTTATTTCTGTTTTCCACTTTGTTTTATGTGGCTGTCAGTTATTTCTGTTTTCCACTTTGTTTTATGTGGCTGTCAGTTATTTCTGTTTTCCACTTTGTTTTATGGCTGTCAGTTATTTCTGTTTTCCACTTTGTTTTATGTGGCTGTCAGTTATTTCTGTTTTCCACTTTGTTTTATGTGGCTGTCAGTTATTTCTGTTTTCCAATTTGTTTTATGTGGCTGTCAGTTATTTCTGTTTTCCACTTTGTTTTATGTGGCTGTCAGTTATTTCTGTTTTCCACTTTGTTTTATGTGGCTATGAATTATTTCTGTTGATGTTTTTGCTTATGAAAAAATAAACTTAGAAAGAATATGATAAGCGCCAACATTTGAAAGTCTTAAGTTGTATCCGATATCTTACATGTTATATATGTATGTTTACCTTACGTCAATCAATAGTATGTCTTATGATCTCTCTCTCTCTCTCTCTCTCTCTCTCTCTCTCTCTCTCTCTATATATATATATATATATATATATATATATATATATATATATTATGATGGATTTTTATGTTATATGCATTCTGGTATATGTTTTATGTGGCAGGTCTTATGCTGTATGAATTCTGATGTATGTCTTATGTAAGTCTTACATCGGAGGCGTTATTACGGAGAGGCAAATGATAATTTCTTCAGCCACAAGGATGAGTCAACTTAGCCCTCTTCAGTATTCCGATCTAGAATGACGTAACATTTGGTTCCTGTCAGAGGTTAAATATCAGTGTGGCGCTTTAGAATTTTACAATCGATTTGATGTCAGCCTCCAAAGAAATTGTTGAGATACATTGGTTTAATGAGTGCATTCAGCTGTGAGCATGGGCGTCGCTAGGAATTTTTCCAGGGGGGGGCAAAATTTTCCAGGGAGGGCAAATAACAACTTTATGACATTTTTTTTTAATGTAAGGGGGGGAGCAAATGCCCCTCCCCCTTGCCCCCCCCCCCATGAATACGCCCATGGCTGTGAGTAGACTTACAATGCTAAGATGGTGCTGTGCTTTAAAAGATACAATTATTGTCTTTAAAATTGGTTGTTGATTATATAAAAAAACATTTCTTGTCCTGTAAATAATGTGTGTTCACTGCTGTGGACAACTGAATTCTTTCTTTAAAAAAAACAAAAAAAACAAAAAAAAAAACAAAACAGCAAGAAAGTGAACAAAAAGTTGAGTTATTTAAATCAATATTTGTACGCTGACTTGACAGCAGAGAATCACTTACTAAATATTTGATTCTCTTTGATTGAAAGTTTGGAGGAAAATAATCTCGAACCAGTAGCCTGTGGAGTGTGTTGATATGTGTATTGTGTCTGTGTATTTTAAATATGTACTGTGTCTGTTTTATCTAAATGTGTATTGTGTCTGTGTATTTTAAATATGTACTGTGTTTGTGTTATCTAAATGTGTATTGTGTCTGTGTATTCTTGATATTTACTGTGTCTGTGTTATCTAAATGTGTATTGTGTCTGTGTTATCTAAATGTGTATTGTGTCTGTGTTATCTAAATGTGTATTGTGTCTGTGTTATCTAAATGTGTATTGTGTCCATATGTGTTATCTAAATGTGTATTTATATTTACCAAAGCTATTTTAGAACAGTCTTATTGATTAACTAATTGGTTATTCTGGTTGTACTAACACAACGAGTGATAAAAAAAAATACTTGGATGTGTAATACTCAGAAATGAATAACAAAATATGAAAAGTAAAATCACAATGTACAAAAGAATGATACAAATGTGCAGTAGACACTATTAAAACAAATATAAATCAATAACATCGGCTGAAAGTTGACAATACATATGCCTTTACATCCATAATGTCATGCCTGAAAAGTGCAAACGAAGATATCGGCGATTTCTTAAAACGATAAATAATTTAAAAAATAAATAATTACTATTAATGAGACAAAACTAATACGACAGTTGGGTAAAATTACTAAATAAAAGTTGAAGAATGATGCAGTACATTGAAAAAAGACACCTAATCAGACAACCAATAGGCACATCACAAAATATGAAACAATAATAAGGCAATACAATACACAAAGAACAATTTATACAACTAAATATAGAACATGACATCAGAAATTAACCTAAAAAAAAACCCAGTGAGTATTCATAGAGTAATTAGGCCTACGTCACACGAAGGACATTAAAAATCTGGTCATAATTCAGCATATTATACATGTATAGGTTAATAAATTCGAAACTAAAATTCAGTCCAGCTCAGGCTAATTATTCCATTTGTCAATGAACGTAATACAATTATAGATTACTTTTCCAATGACAATCACAGACTTAGTAAATGTAATTTCTTTAAAGAAATATTTTTATGATCTTAGCATAAGATAATATATATTTTTACTTAATAGTACATGCTAATAAAAGTCTTTTTTTTTAGAAAGTTCGGGAAATAGGAAATCAATTATCATTAGCTTCTTGATGTTCAATTGATTTGAAATTTTCAACACTTGTGTATTCTCGACGACAAAACGGTATTTTATTACTACATTTTATAAGACATAAGACTATAGCCACTACATTATATAAGACATAAGACTATAGCCACTACATTATATAAGACATAAGACTATAGCCACTACATTATATAAGACATAAGACTATATCCACTACATTATATAAGACTTAAGACTATATCCACTACATTATATAAGACATAAGACTATAGCCACTACATTATATAAGACATAAGACTACAGCCACTACATTATATAAGACTTAAGACTATATCCACTACATTATATAAGACATAAAACTACAGCCACTACATTATATAAGACTATAGCCACTACATTATATAAGCTATAAGACTATAGCCACTACATTATATAAGACATAAGACTATAGCCACTACATTATATAAGACTATAACCATTACATTATATAAGACTATAACCACTACATTGTGTAAGACTATAGCCACTACATTATATAAGACTATAGCCACTACATTATATAAGACTATAACCACTACATTATGTAAGACTATAGCCACTACATTATATAAGAATATAACCACTACATTATAAAAGACTATAACCACTACATTATGTAAGACTATAGCCACTACATTATGCAAGACTATAACCACTACATTATATAAGACTATAACCACTACATTATATAAGACTATAACCACTACATTATGTAAGACTATAGCCACTACATTATATAAAACTATAGCCACTACATTATATAAGACATAAGACTATAGCCACTACATTATATAAGACTATAGCCACTACATTATATAAGACTATAGCCACTACATTATATAAGACTATAGCCACTACATTATATAAGACTATAGCCACTACATTATATAAGACTATAGCCACTACATTATATAAGACTATAGCCACTACATTATATAAGATTATAGCCACTACATTATATAAGACTATAGCCACTACATTATATAAGACTATAGCCACTACATTATATAAGACTATAGCCACTACATTATATAAGACAATACAAAGCTGGGAAGTGTTGATCCCCGTCCAGGCTAAAATAACATTTGATGACTTCACCCCCCCTCTCCCCATCTCTCATCATCGTTTCCGATCAAATCACTTAATGACCACTCTGGCAGTATCTCCCAGTGACTGACCATGTCATTACATCCTGCCCCAGGCCATTAGTCGGTTTATCCCGGAGATGATAAGTCAGCTCAGTGTTTTGATAGTCAGTAGATAGGGTATATTGGACTCCCTAGCCACGGCCTCGGCTCCCTAGGAGCTTTTTCATGTCCTCGTGGCACTGTTGTTGTTCATGACGGCATAGTTGTTTTTTTTTTTTTTGCTCTTTAAATTAACAAAAAAAAAAAAAATAAAAGTCGAGGTCTGGTTGCTTGGCAACCATTTTTCAGTACAGCCATTAAAAAAAAAGCAACAGACAGCTCATTGTATCATATAATATGTATCTTGTATTCTGTCATTCATTGTATCATATAATATGTTTCTTGTATTCTGTCATTCATTGTATCATATAATGTTTCTTGTATTCTGTCATTCATTGTATCATATAATGTTTCTTGTATTCTTTCTTTTATTGTATCATATAATATGTATCTTATTGTCACAGGGTATTCCCTATGACAGTGCACTAAATGAATGGTTATGTTGAACGGAAGAAAGAGGAGGTGCGATTTAGAGACTGTTGTGGTAGTAAAATGAAATAATACATTAATTGTAATAATCTCTCTTATTGTGTTGGAATTAATCTATAGGTATATTGTGACATCTGGGGGCTCGTCCAAACTGGGCTGTGTATGAAGGTCGCACAGGTACGTCACACGTGTACTTTTATTATTAACATGGATCCCAAATCTCAAGATGATTTGTTTGAATTGTACCGTCAAAAAGGGGTCTCATTAGAACTACAAGGTGAGAAGTTAAGTGGATTTATTGAAAATGCAATGGCGCGAGATGAAAGAGCGAAGGAGCGAGAGAGGCAATTAAGAATGTTGAAAATTGAACTAGAAAAGGAAAAACTGCGAGTAGGTAGAGAAGATATCAAGAGCGAACAGAAGGCAACATATGCAGACACGTGGAGGCCGAAACTTCAGAATTTTAATGAACAGGTAGACCTGATGGATGCATACCTGCAACGATTCAGAATTCATGCAGAAATCGCTGGTTGGCCAAAGAAAGAATGGGGGAAGTTTCTGTATAACTTACTCTCAGGAAAGGCCCTTCAAGCATGCATGTCTTTCACTTTGTATGACTTGGAGGACTAGGATAGGATGTGCGAAGTCTTGCTTACCAAGTTCGGACTGACGGAAGAAGGCTACCGCAGGAAGTTCCATGAAGCTACACCTCAGCCAGGGGACACGTTCCACCAGTATATGGACCAAGTACAGCTGTATTTTGACAGGTGGGTGCATCTATCTGGGGCCGAGCTAACTTATACTGCACTTCGAGATCTTGTGCTACGAGACAAGATTTACCAGTCATGTGATTCTGTGCTGGTGGCGTTTCTCAAAGAACGTAAGCCGACCAGTTTGGCAGTGGCAGTAGAACTTTGTCAGCAATATGCAACGGCTTACCCAGAGAGGAGCATGGGAGTTAAAAGTGTTGCCGAATTATCTTTCGCTGCAAGAACGGTGGCGGGTGTGTCCAGGAATAGAGTGGCAACCAGTGGTCGAGAGATCTGTTTTAATTGTGGGAAGGCTGGTCACATGAGAGCCAGCTGCAACCTGGAACAGAAGGATTCTAAATGCAGTTACTGCCGTAGATGTGGTCATAGTGCACGGCAGTGTAGGACTGCTAATCGAGCCGCAGTGGGTATGGAGGTGAGTGCCGGAGGGAGATAGGATGTCGTAGAAGCATATCAACCGAGTCAGAACGTTCCACCGTACCACCGCATGGACTATGCAGGGTCACTGAAATGTCGTCGGGGAAAATTAGAGTTTTATCCTGGACTAGTCGGCGATCAGAAGGTTAGAGTTCTACGGGACACAGGCTGCACCACAGCAGGCATAAGACGTTGCTTTGTGTACCGCTCGCAATTAACGGGAAGGACCCTATCATGTATGACCTTTGGGGGGAACATTGAAACGTACCCAACTGCCGTCATACAAGTTACGACCCCATTCTTTTCTGGAGAATTAGAGGCCTGTGTGTTGGAGAATGCAACCGCTGATTTGATAATAGGGAACATAAGGGGTGTGCAACAACCCACTTTAGCTGGTTTACAGTTGTGGCAACAACATCATGCAGTTGATAGCCAGGCAGGGGCAGCGGTGACCCGAGCTCAAAGGAAACGAGAAGAGGGAAATGCAGTAGGAAACAACCGAGACATTATGAAGGCGATGTCATGTCAAACAGAAGTCAGGCATGGGAAGGAGATGTCATGTCAGACAGAGGTCAGGGAGATGAAGGAGGCGGCATGTCAGACAGAGGTCATGCAGATGGAGATGTCATATCAGACAGAGAATATACAGATGACGAATGTGGAATGTCAGGGGAGGTCAGGCAGAATGTTGAGGCGACCTGTCAAACGGATTATACGACAGAGTAAGGCAGTACAACAGAAGGTGAAGGACGATAAAGATTGTTGTCATGACGACGCCGTAAAGATCAAGAAACATTCCGTTGGCTACAAAACGCAGGAGAACGTTGAGACAACGTTGGACGTTAAGACTATGCAGAACGTTGAGGCAGCAGGTCAGACTTCCGTGCAGGTACTCAGGGCTGACAGTGCAAATGATTCAGGACTTATGTATTACGAGACGTGTGGGATATCCAACGCTAGAGTAACCGATGGGTGTTGCTACCACCAGACTTCACAGTTATTGTGGAGGTTCTACCTGGGACCAGGTGGTGGAAACGTTATCTAAACAACCGAGAGATGACAGAACCGGCATCAAGGACACATGTGTTTGGAAGGCAGACGACGGCAGTCCTAAAGACACTTACTTAGTGATTGAGTAGACATAACTATTGTTATGTTATTTGAATTTATTGTAATTTTTTCCGTTATAATATATGTATTCGATGTCATGTTACCATAATTGCCATTATTTGGTCATTTTGTTAGTAATGAATATTACTAATTAGGACATTCGGTTGGATAGGATACATTTTAAATTATTTGTTTATTGAAGGGGAAGATGTCCCAGAACTATTATTGTGATTATTTGGCATTTTATTAATACTTACACTCAATGTAATACATTTTGGTTGTTAACATTGTGTATGGGAGATTATTGTTTTCACTGTGTGTTACTGTTGTGATGGAGGTTTGTTGGGTTTCACGGCCACATCAGGATTGGGTACCTGGGTTTATTTTTGTTCTTGATGATGTTATTGATTGTATTTGGTTATTTTTTTTTATAAGTAGGGGTATCGTTAACGAAAAAAAAAACAATTAGCATTGTTTCTTTCAAGGTGGAGGGTATGTCACAGGGTATTCCCTATGACAGTGCACTAAATGAATGGTTATGTTGAACGGAAGAAAGAGGAGGTGCGATTTAGAGACTGTTGTGGTAGTAAAATGAAAGAATACATTAATTGTAATAATCTCTCTTATTGTGTTGGAATTAATCTATAGGTATATTGTGACACTTATATTATGTCATTCATTGTATCATATAATATGTATCTTATATCCTGCCATTCATAGTATCATATAATTTGCATCTTATATTCTGCCATTCAATGTATCATATTATTTGTATATTATATTTTGTCAGTTAATTGTATCATATAACTTATTTATTATACTCTTATATTCAGTCAGCTCGTTGTATCATATATTTAGTCTCTTAAATTCTATCAGTAAAATGTTTTGCATAGTTTTATCTTATATTCTAACAGCTTATTGTATCATAAAATTTGTTTTTATATTTCGTTAGCTCATTGTATCATGTACTTTGTATCTTTTATTAAGTCAGAATTGGGTTATTTACATTTTTATTTTTGGAAACTTCAAAAAAAAAAAACAGCATGTTGTTCAAAGTAACGCATTTAGGCGTTTGGTTAAAATTTGTATAGCGCAATTTTTTTAACGCGCTAATCCCGTGTTAATGGTGATTAATCAACAATCCTAATGTAACATTGACAATTAAAAATGTTAATATACGCGAGCTTGTTTTTATAATTATCATGGGTTGAACGTTATCCAAATACATACGGTTTTCTTTTGGTGTGTAATGTTTCAAATACAGTTGGTCATCGCCACATCGCGCTTTATCTTCCACAGATTTACTCTATGGCGGCTTCACTCTATGGCGGCTTCACTCTATGGCGGCTTCACTCTATGGCGACTTCACTCTATGGCGGCTTCACTCTATGGTGACTTCACTCTATGGCGGCTTCACTCTATGGTGACTTCACTCTATGGCGGCTTCACTCTATGGCGGCTTCACTCTATGGCGGCTTCATTCTATGGCGGCTTCATTCTATGGCGGCTTCACTCAATCGCAGTGTTTTTATATGCTATATATCAGTTTTGCTTAAAAAAAGTAATACTAGTATGACTTAATCTAAAATGTATTATTTTTTATTATTTGTTGAATACATTGGGCTACAAGTGTGTTATTGTGACCAAAGTGTTTCATTACATGTCTAGAGGGCTCAAATAATGATATGAAACTTTCAAAGGTCGCAGACAAATCGTTCCTTTTCCATGACAACGAAAATATTCCATTTACAGTAAAGAATACATCTTGGCGAAAATTCACGTATTTCGACTATGAGTCTCGAGTTCATTTATCGTAAAAATAAAAAAAACCCGAAAGTCACAATATACGTATTTTTTTGGAAATCATTTAATGAGATTGTGGCCACATTACACTGTTGTCAATAAACGTAACAATTTAACTGCTTTCTAGGATTATTACATTCAAAATTACAACCAGCCAGCAGACACAACACCCTGAACTCTACACATAACTGACCAATCATAAGCCGGCCAATATTCCACAGCTAACTACATTCCTTTCTTTATGTCCTCTTCCTGGGAAACATGTCAATTATAAATAAAGTAATTTGACCAAGAGACACACCCCCTGGGACACCCACCGTGTGATTCGATAGTTTGACCAGTGGTCATTCTGACTTAATGTTGTTTTTTTTTACAAAGAAAACAATTCTCATGAGGATTTCAAATAAATTAGAAAGTTGTTTTGTAGTTGGACTGTTAGGTAGACTGTAAGGAGAGGCCATTACATACACTGTATTGTACGAATGTAGAAATGGTCAGCTTGGTCAAGTACAAGTTAGATGACTGATGTTATATTTAGAAATATCATGTGCATATGACTGATACTATATTTAGAAGTATCATGTGCATATGACTGATGTTATATTTAGAAATATCATGTGCATATGACAGATAATATATTTAGAAATACCCTGTGCATATGACTGATACTATATTTAGAAATATCATGTGCATATGACTGATACTATATTTAGAAATACCCTGTGCATATGACTGATACTATATTTAGAATTACCCTGTGCATATGACTGATACTATATTTAGAAATATCATGTGCATATGACAGATACTATATTTAGAAATATCATGGGCATATGACTGATACTATATTTAGAAATATCATGTGCATGCGACTGATACTATATTTAGAAATATCATGTGCATATGACTGATTCTATATTTAGAAATACCCTGTGCATATGACTGATACTATATTTAGAAATACCCTGTGCATATGACTGATACTATATTTAGAAATATCATGTGCATATGACAGATACTATATTTAAAAATATCATGTGCATGCGACTGATACTATATTTAGAAATACCCTGTGCATATGACTGATACTATATTTAGAAATACCCTGTGCATATGACTAATACTATATTTAGAAATACCATGTGCACTTCACTGATACTAATTTAGAAATACCACGTGCATATGTCTAATACTATATCTAGAAATATCATGTGCATATGACTGATACTATATTTAGAAATATCATGTGCATATGACTGATGTTATATTTAGAAATATCATGTCCATATGACAGATACTTTATTTAGAAATATCATGGGCATATGACTGATACTATATTTAGAAATACCCTGTGCATATGACTAATACTGCACTTCGCTGATACTAATTTAGAAATACCACGTGCATATGACTGATACTATATTTAGAAATACCATGCGCACTTCGCTGATACTAATTTAGAAATACCACGTGCATATGTCTGACACTATATCTAGAAATGCAATGTGCATATGACTGATACTATATTTAGAAATACCACGTGCGTATGACTGATTTTATATTTATAAATGCCACGTGCATATGACTGATACTTTATTTAGAAAGTCCACGTGCATATGACTGATATCATATTTAGCATATGACTGAATTATGTTTAGAAACTTGACGTGCATATGACTGATGTTATATTTAGAAATACCATATGTATATCACTGATACTATATTTAGAAATACCACATAAGTTATATTTACATATGTCATTTGTAACTAATTTTATCTCTATACTTATAAGAGGCATTTGCTGTCTGTCTGTTCCCTTATAACTCAAGATCCAGACAACCGAATAACGTGAAATTTGTTACACATACACATAATTACATGGGGAAGGTTATAGGACAGTTTCGTTTCATCTCGATGGGTAGTTTAATTGTAATTAATTTTTTTTTTATTTTAGTATTTTACTATATTAAAGTAATCTCGACGGCGCCATAAATAAAATTCCTCTGTGACGTCATTTCCCGATGATCGAATAGAACTTGCGCGCTGGTGCTGTATTGTGCCTTTGTGATGCAAAGAATTGTTGATGTTTTTTCATGCTCCCTGATTTGTACAGTTTGAGGAAGGTAAAGGAATGAAGAAGGATTTTAGAAGAAGTGTGAAGCCATAATAATAAGTATATTTATATATATATATATATAAAGAGAGAGAGAGAGAGGGAGGGAGGGAGGGAGAGAGAGATAAAGAGAGAGAGAGGGGGCAGGGGGAGAGAGGAAAGGAGGGTAGGAGGTAGGGAGGGAGGGGATGGACAGGGGGAGAGAAGGAGGGGAGAGGGGGAGAGGGGTAGATGGGGGAGGGAGAGAGAGAGGGAGAAAGGGAGGGAAAGAGAAAGGAAGGGAGGTAGAGAGGGGAGGGAGGGAGAGAGAGGGTGGGAGAGAGGGAGGGAGAGAGATAAAGAGGAGGGGGGCAGGGAGTGAACGAGGGAATGAGGGAGGGAGGAAGAGGGAGAGAGGTGGAGAGGGAAGGGAGAAAGAAGGGAGGGAGAGAAGGTTAGGGAGGGAGAGAGAGGAGGGAAGGAGAGGATGGGAGAAATGGGAGGAAGAGAAAAAGAGAGAGGGGGCAGGGAGGGAGAGAGGGAATGAGGGAGGGAGGAAGAGGGAGAGAGGTGGAGAGGGAAGGGAGAAAGAAGGGAGGGAGAGAAGGTTAGGGAGGGAGAGAGAGGAGGGAAGGAGAGGATGGGAGAAATGGGAGGAAGAGAAAAAGAGAGAGGGGGCAGGGAGGGAGAGAGGGAATGAGGGAGGGAGGAAGAGGGAGGGAGGGGGATGAACAGGGGGGAGAGAAGGAGGGGGAGATGGGAGAGGGAGGGTGGGAGGGAGAGAGATCGGAGGGAGAGGGAGGGAGGGAGAGAGATCGGAGGGAGAGGGAGGGAGGGAGAAAGGGAAGGAGGGAAAGGGAGAGAGAGAGAGGGAGGGAGAGAGAGAGGAAGGGAGAGAGGGGGTAGGGAGAAAACAGAAGGTAAACAGAAAACCTTATTTTAAACCCGGGCAAAGCCGGGTACTTGCAACTAGTATACCATAAATCATTGAGGAAAATATTAAATGCTTAAATATAATTTCATTCACTTCTTTGTTCACTTCCTTGTTCCCTGCATTAAAGCTACTGGATCTAATTCGTTAATTTATGATTCAACCAATCAAATGTGACATGTACTTCCATTTTCATATGTTTGTGATTTGATTGCATTTTTTTTAATTGCCCAAGGAATAATTTATAAATTGATCAAAATGCAAGGGTTTTTTATATTAATTTTTTTCATTTTTTTAATTGTTTTATTTAGATAAAAAAAATACTGCAACAGGTTTTGACGAAAGTGGGGGTATTTCTAGTTTTTTTTTTTACTCCAATCGATGATCCCACTTGACAGATGGGTCGAAGGTCAGACAAATCAACATATGTATGATCACGTACCTTTCAATGTTCGTCTCGCGGGGTTACATTACATTACATTAAAATATGACGAAATGGTGGGCGATAGAACTTCCCTCAACTTGATCACATTATTACGTATTATATGTATACTGTGTGTAACATCTCTCAACTTGATCACATTATTACGTATTATATGTATACAGTGTGTAACATCTCTCAACTTGATCACATTATTACGTATTATATTTATACAGTGTGTAACATCTCTAAACTTGATCACATTATTACGTATTATATGTAGACTGTGTGTAACATCTCTCAACTTGATCACATTATTACGTATTATATGTATACAGTGTGTAACATCTCTCAACTTGATCACAATATTACGTATTATATGTATAAAGTGTGTAACATCTCTCAACTTGATCACATTATTACGTATTATATGTATACCGTGTGTGTAACATTTCTCAACTTGATCACATTATTATGTATTATATGGGGGACTATTCACATATTACGTAACACTGTTTTCTGGACACCCAACCCCCCCAGCCCAGTCATGTTTGGTCAGTTTTTAGATGACCACCCAGCAAGGCTTCAAGTAATAAATGAGTTGCTCACGTGTTATGATTTATTCTATAATATTATCATAATATATTAACATTAGTTTAAACTTTGTGCGTGTGAGTGTGTGTGGATGTGTGTTTGTATGTATGAATGTGTGTGTGTGTGTGTGTGTGTGAGAGAGAGAGAGAGAGAGAGAGAGAGAGAGAGAGAGAGAGAGAGAGAGAGGGATGGAGAAAGAGTAAGGACGCATCAATTCATTTAACATGACCGTGTTAGATTTCTCTTCCGGTAGAAATGGCATAAAGCTATAAATAGTTTCAGGCTGGCATCATAGCATCTGTTCAGTCAATGTTCCTTCAAACAAAACAAAACAAAAAAAACATGTCAGCTTTCAATTATATTCACTAACAAATGAAGAAATACCTCAATTAACAGAATTTTCGAACATATATATTTAAAGGCCGAAGCATCAGCAACAAAAGTGTTCTTACTTTATTAAGGTTTAAAGTAACACTGTACCCACACAAGAGCCTCATTACAGATTAATTAACTCAATTATTTACTTTCGCGATTTTATTATTTTCTTAAATCTTCGAAATAAATAAAAAAAAAAGTCCGATACTATTTTATTGTTTATTTCGTGGCAATTAAAACATATTTCGTCTTTTTAATGTAAATATAATCGTATGAGAAATTGAGCAATACATATTCTTTTGGAAGAAAGTTAAGAAAGTTAAATAAATATAGAACTAGGGAAATAAACAAACAAACAGAGCTTAGCTTTCTTTAAAATGAAACTGGATGTGGTGAAGGCCTTTCTTATAACTAGGGAAACTAGTCGACGAACGAGTGCCCGCCACGGTAAAAAAAAAAAGTCCGTTCAGTGCCAGAATTAAGCCTGCTTGAAGCCCTGGATCATTTTGGTGCACCCTCCCCTCCCCCCCCCCTCATCCAACGAATATAAACTGAATTAACAGAATTTAAGGTTTTTTTTTTTTTATTTCATCCGCATTCCTGTATGCCGTGTGAAGAACTAAGTAAATGATGACAGCTTGTGTTAACTAAAATATAAAGTGGACCATAATTAGTCGAATCATTTCCAGAGACTGAGTCCAGAGAATTGATATTTTATGTGCCAGACTTGTTCTAAAAAAATGTAGACCTATCACTTCCTGCCATGTGGCCTACGGCTCATAAAATGTTTGCCTACCTTTTCTGAAGTCCTCTCGTTGCAACTTAACCCATGTTTCCAGTAAACGCAAGAAGAATTGCCATACGGGCAACAAACATAAACCTGACTTGGCATCACTGCAGATATACTGCGTTGAATTTCATTATATAATCTATGTCAGTCTTATTAAAGAAATATAATTTACAAAAGGCAAACCAAATCTTTTTGTTTTTTTATTATTACTGTTTTTTTTTCTTTCCGGCTGCAGATTGAAAAAAAAGTAAATACAGATATTAAATGAGTTGTCTGCTCTTGTCTCTTGGATGACAGCACAGAAAATGTCGGCGAGCAATAAGTGCTAACATTATTAAGTCCTGTTGCTGGAGTTATCTGGGGCAGATGGGAATATTGGAAATGTCATAGGACAGACTTAGACCATGGAAGTGACAGTTAATGACCCTTAGTGACCCTTGGTGACACACTTTGGTGGCATTGCTTTAGTCGTTTAGAACCGTCCGAAAGGTTATTTGGAGGGACTTATTGGTTAGGATTGGTTTTTGTATAAGGCTTAGATATGTTGAGTGTGATATAACGTGGAAAATAGATACTGGCATACAGTAAAACATAGATACTGGCATACAGTGGAACACAGATACTGGCATACAGTGGAACATAGATACTGGCATACAGTGAAACATAGATACTGGCATACAGTGGAACATAGATACTGGCATACAGTGGAACATATATACTGGCATACAGTGGATCATAGATACTGGCATACAGTGGAACATATATACTGGCATACAGTGGATCATAGATACTGGCATACAGTGGATCATAGATACTGGCATACAGTGGAACATAGTTACTGGCATACAGTTGAACATAGATACTGGCATACAGTGGAACATAGATACTGGCATACAGTGGAACATAGATACTGGCATACAGTGGAACACAGATACTGGCATACAGTGGAACAAAGATACTGGCATACAGTTGAACATAGATACTGGCATACAGTGGAACACAGATACTGGCATACAGTGGAACACAGATACTGGCATACAGTGGAACACATATACTGGCATACAGTGGACATAGATACTGGTATACAGTGGAACATGGATACTGGCATACAGTGGAACACAGATACTGGCTTATAGTGGAACATAGACACTGGGATTACCCTTTACTTATAGCCCACTGATACTTTTAGACGTCCAATGTAAATACAACACAATTAGTGACACTCATATAGACATCACATATGCACACACATTTATAAGGAGAACACATTTGAAATTAAGTACAACATATATACGTCATACAACTATAACTGACACAAACAACATTTGAATTAAGTACAACATATATACGTCATACAACCTTCACTGACACACGCAACACACTTAATCACATTTATAAAGATGTACACTTAGTACTAATATCGAATACTGACACCACACAAAATATACTATTATAACATCTAGCTTGCGTTTACATTCAGGTCTGAAATATACTGACACACGTAATACAGATGTTTCTCATATAAAATCTGAACGTATAAAACACATGGGATTACAAATATATCACGTGATACTCAATGTCTTATAATTTATGCATGTCCAGTCATAATTTGTCAGGGACAATAAAACAGATCCATGTAAACCATTTCACTAATATATTCAGACTTGAATCTTGTACGTGGACTGGTTTAGAACAAGTTTAGGGGCGATATTCAGAAATTTTAGAGACACGTTGTAAATATCATTGATATAACTGCCATTGTTTATACAAGATAACGCCCCCCCCCCCTCCAACCTCAATCTCTTAACATTTCACTTAACTAGATGAGAAGTAAATATTCTATTTGTTTAAGAGATTGCCATCTGAGAACTTAATTACTAGTATCTATAAAACTAAGAAATATTTAGAGTCAGAACGAAATACATTACATAGAAATATATTACACAGAACGGACTACATAACATATATCTATTTTTACTCAGAGCAGGCTACATAACATATAACTATTTTGCTCAGAACTGGCTACATAACATATAACTATTTTGCTCAGAACAGGCTACATAACATATAACTATTTTGCTCAGAACTGGCTACATAACATTCTAACTTTTTTTTTACTCAGAACGAATTACAAATGACATTACATATAACTTATATTACTTTACATTTAAGAGAGCTACATAAATCAGAGAAGTAATTAATCTAAGTTATCTAACGATGCGCCTTACTACAATTTTATCTGGGGGATTTCTAGTTTCCAGACAACTGCAACGTGCACAAAGTTCACAGCGGGCGAGAGTTAAAAAAAATGAAATTAATTTCTCCAATATTATGTCAGCTAACTTTATGGATATTCATTAAATATGCATGAATTTTTAAAACTATCGCAGACAGTTCTGAGGATTGAATCACAGTAGTTGGCAGTTGGTGAGTTCTATAAGCCAGGTCGTCATTGCCAGGTCACGGTCTGGATTCCATCTGGAGTCTTTCAAATTTGTCCTAAGATGGACAGACCACGGACTGTGTCATGATTAGAGAAGACATAGGTCATGAACTATGTGATGGCTACTGAATACATAGGCCATGAACTATGTGATGGCTACTTAATGTATCGTATATATATATATATATATATATATATATATATATATATATAAATATATACTTAATGTACTTAATATATATATATACATAGATAAATATATGGATATAATATAACTTAGATAAAAATAAGTTACCCAACTAAATTCTCCCACCAGTGGTAACGGAATTTTAAAAAAAAGCATCAAACTGATTTTGTTTGTATGTATGCCGCCAGTAAAAAAGTGTTTTATGAAATATATAGACCTTGGGGTGGTGCAAGTATTTAAGTCGTTACTAAGTCCGGTATTTAAGTTGTTACAAAGTCCAGTATTTAAGTTGTTACTAAGTCCAGTATTTAAGTTGTTACTAAGTCCAGTATTTAAGTTGTTGCTAAGTCCAGTATTTAAGTTGTTACTGAGTCCAGTATGAAGCACTATAGTGTGAAATTGAGCACATCATCTCAATTTGTACGTGTCAACAAATCATTAGTGCTAACATGACATTAGTTGTTTTTTACCAACATTTTTATAATTTTAAATAATTTTTCAGCAAATTTTCAACTTTTTTTCCCCTCGTTGTCTGTCCCAGTACTCCACGTTTGGTTTTTTTTTTGTTGTTTAATATGTGAACTAATGTATAACATAGAGATAGTTACTTTATAAAATGTTAACTAATGTTTAACATAGAGATAATTACTTGTATAATATGTGAACTAATGTATAACATAAAGATAATTACTTGTATAATATGTGAACTAATGTTTAACATAGAGATAGTTACTTGTATAATATATGAACTAATGTTTAACATAGAGATAGTTACTTGTATAATATGTGAACTAATGTTTAACATAGAGATAGTTACTTGTATAATATGTGAACTAATGTTTAACATAAAGATAGTTACTTGTATAACTAGATAATCATGCAGTTACTCATGTATACAAAATATTTGTTTAAAGATGGGACAGATGAAGCTGTACCTCATGATATGGAAGAAATGTTGATAGTCCTGATGTCCCTGGTGGTCAGCAGCGAATGACCGGTGGCTTCGATACACTCACATTGGATGTCCAATGTCATCATATCTCATTTGTATAAGCTCATTAGTCTGCGACATTGCTCATTACTGTATCTGGCTCTATCAGGGCCAATGTTCAATATTAAACTCATCTATATCACTGGTTCGCATGGTTTCAGACAATTATAGCAGGGATTCTAAAATTCTTTTTATATTTTGGATGAAAAATATGCCTATAGAAGGCTAGAAAAAAATCAACCAAACTGTGACACAGGAAGGTTGTAAAGAAATATTTCAAATAAATAAAAAGGGCAAAACATTAAAGAAATGTTCTTTGTTAAGATGAATTTTTTTTGACAATCTATATTTAGTAATAATTTGAAAAATTTCTTCTTGCTTTCAATTAATTACAGCTGAGTTAAATCGTTACCTTCACTTACATTGAAGTTAAATCGTTACATTCACTTACATTGAAGCTAAATTGTTACCTTCAGTTACATTAAAGTTAAATTGTTACATTCATACATTCACTTACATTGAAGCTAAATTGTTACATTCAGTTACTTGGAAGTTACATTGTTACATTCACTCACATTGAAGTTAAATTGTTACATTCACTTACATTGAAGTTAAATTGTTACCTTCACTTACATTGAAGTTAAATTTTTACCTTCACTTACATTGAAATTAAATTGTTACATTCACTTACATTTAAGTTAAATTGTTTTATTCACTTACATTGAAGTTAAATTGTTACATTCACTCACATTGAAGTTAAATTGTTACATTCACTTTTATTGAAGTTAAATTGTTACATTCACTTACATTGAAGCTACATTGTTATATTCACTTACGTTGAAGTTAAATTGTTACATTCAGTTACGTTGAAGTTAAATTGTTACCACCATTTTCGACTGAAGATAGTGTTAGTCAATAATAAAATAAATTCTCCACAACCCTATTGCCTGTGTATCAAATGTACATTGAAATGAAAGTTTTGAACTTTTTGTGATAAACAAATGAGTACAGTTTTATATTTTGTTGACAATGTCCCATTGTTTCCTTAAACCGTCTCTAGTTACAGTCTGGAGTGGAATGCATACTTCGAAATTGGTCGGGAGTCATTTAGTCCCCTCCCCCCACACACAGAAAGCTACAGGAGCAATATATTATAGTACCATGACTTTGGAGATTGACAGAGTTGGCAGCCAATGTCCAGTGGGCTCGGTAAAAGTAGTTAATGAAAAGTTGATTGATTTCTTCATCTAGTGAATTTTTCTAAAGCTTACGTCAAGAAAAATAGTTTCCCTCGCGTAGGCAACTTCTCTAAAGTATACACAATGAACAGTACATTCTTCCATCAAACCAATGAATTATCCCATCTAACCAACTGTTCTAAAGGATACACAATGAATTATCCCATCTAACCAAGTGTTCTAAAGTATACACAATGAATTATCCCATCTAACCAACTGTTCTAAAGGATACACAATGAATTATCCCATCTAACCGACTAAAGGATACACAATGAATTATCCCATCTAACCGACTAAAGGATACACAATGAATTATCCCATCTAACCAACTGTTCTAAAGGATACACAATGAATTATCCCATCTAACCGACTAAAGGATACACAATGAATTATCCCATCTAACCAACTGTTCTAAAGGATACACAATGAATTATCCCATCTAACCAACCGTTCTAAAGGATACACAATGAATTATCCCATCTAACCGACTAAAGGATACACAATGAATTATCCCATCTAACCGACTAAAGGATACACAATGAATTATCCCATCTAACCAACCGTTCTAAAGGATACACAATGAATTATCCCATCTAACCGACTAAAGGATACACAATGAATTATCCCATCTAACCGACTGTTCTAAAGGATACACAATGAATTATCCCATCTAACCGACTGTTCTAAAGGATACACAATGAATTATCCCATCTAACCGATTGTTCTAAATAAAGTAAGTATCACATAATTGTTAATATGTGAATTTATCACGTTTATTGTTTTATAATCTTTTATGAACTAGTAAGATGAACTAATGAAATGAACTAATGAAATGTAGCTAAAAGGGACATTCAAATAATGACAAGAGAAAAAAAATATTATTTTAAATATCAATTATTGAACAGTCAAGTGTGGCGTGCTTATTGTGTAACGGAACACCAGTGAGTCCAACAAACCATACGATCTCATTTGAACTAACACCATTCACCCCACTACTGACTATCTTCACCCCCCTCCCCTCCGCCAATTCATCTCAGCAACTTCATAGAAGATTCAATCGATAATTGACCAACCAACTGTGGATGCTGGCTGTGTGTGTGTATGTGTGAGTGTGTATGTGTGTGAGTGTGTGTGTGTGAGTGTGTATGTGTATGTGTGTGTCTGTGTGTGTATCGGGGTGTACAGAGGAATGTCTACAACGGCCCAGACAATGTTGGGCTAATCAGAAGGTAGAGTTGAACAAGGTCTGGGACTAACTGGTCAGTAATAACAACAAATGAAAAGTCAACAGCTGTTTGGCTTGAGTTATGGTGGAAGATTATGTTCTTCAGTTTATGGTGTTTTTATGTTCGTGTTTGTGTAAGATGTTTTTATTGGTCATAGTTGTATTTAGATTAAGTGTTTTCATTGGTAATAGTCGTATTTGTATTAAGTGTTTTTATTGGTCAAAGTTGTGTTTGTATTAAATGTTTTTATTAGTCACAGTCGTCTTTGTAATTGGTGTTTTTATTGGGCAAAGCTGTATCTGTGTTAGCCGTCGTTAATGGTCATATTTGTGTTTTTAATAGATGTTTTTATGGGACAAAGTCGTGTTTGTATCATATGTTTTTATTGGTCATAGTTGCGTCTGTAAAGTGTTTTGATGAGAACTGTCTGTTATATTCATAGAAATCTGTTGAGTGTGTACACATGTTGGAAGTGACGTATATGAAACATCTCAATCATTCGCTGGGACACGTGAATAGACTTTACATAAGACCAGGGGCTACTAACTGCTGACCTCAACTAACTGGACTGAGGACCACGAAGACATTCAAAATATTACAACAAAATAACAAGCAAAACTGCTACGTAGAATTGATTCCGTAGTTTCCGTTATATTTTTTATTATATAATGCTTAAAATACTTTTCTTAAAAGCCTAACCTGTTCCGAGGGGTCCAGAGAGTCAAACCTTAAGTCCAGTTAATTGACCTGTTCCGAGGGGTCCAGAGAGTCAAAGTCTAGTTAATTGACTTGTTCCGAGAGGTCCAGATGGTCAAACCTTAAGTCTAGTTAATTGACTTGAAATAATTTGTATGTGCATTGAAATAAGGGATAAGTATACTCGATTATTCCAAATACAAATAATATGTAACCGAATACAAGTATGAGTAGTAGATTGAAGCGAGGTAACTCTATTTTTATTTACATTGAGAACTTAATGGCGGGTTTGTGTTTGAGATAGAAGAAGTAACATTATGCAAGTCAAGATCGAAAAATATCCAGCCTTTAAATTTGATTTTATTAAAGAATTTGATAACAAACTTTGATATGTGTGCATATTATTTTTAATATTTGATGAAAAATCTCAAGATGTGTGTATCTTTTGATATATTTGATAACACATTTCACGATGTGTCTTTGGATATATTTATAACACATTTCACGATGTATCTTTTGATATATTTGATAACGCATTTCAAGATGTATCTTTGATATATTTATAACACATCTCACGATGTAAAATTTTATATATGAATAACACATTTCACGATGTATCTTTGGATATATATTTATAACATATTTCACGATGTATCTTTTGATATATTTATAACACATTTCACGATGTATCTTTGGATATATATTTATAGCACATTTCACGATGTATATTTTGATATATTTGCGAATCAATTTTCATTTAACATTAGTCTAACAACTACACATTTTTAATGGAATGGACCAATATCCAAACTGAAACCAAACAATAAATTAATTGTATCTCAAAAATAACGGTCTCCTTGTCCATAGTTTATTGTTGCTGCCTTGTCTTCTTACATTTACAATATACCCATTCACCAGTCAATTACTTTTTCATTTAATTTTGTATCATATACTATAGTATATACTATTTAATATAATATATTATATAATATATGTTTCTTCAGCTGTACAGCTATAGCAAATGTTAAGTAATTTGAAATGCACCCCCCCACCCCCAATCAGTAACCTAGTTTCCTCAAAGGCGGCCTACATATGACACAAGCTTCGACGTCACTGCTTTAAGCCTTCCAATATTTGAAACACAAGGAATCCCACTTCTGACAATCTACATTCTAATCGAAAACACAAAGTACCATTTAATCATTAACTTATCTACATCCATCAAATCATAGACAGATCTGCAACCCAGACTATGACAAAAATACGTTCCAGCAATTGACAAATATATATTCCAATCACTGGCATATTTACATTCCTGTAACTGACAAATGTACACTCCAATCACTGACATATCTACATTCCTGTAACTGACAAATGTACATTCCAATCACTGGCATATCAACATTCCTGTAACTGACAAATGTACATTCCAATCACTGGCATAGCTACATTCCTGTAACTGACAAATGTACACTCCAATCACTGGTATATTTACATTCCTGTAACTGACAAATGTACACTCCAATCACTGACATATCTACATTCCTGTAACTGACAAATGTACATTCCAATCACTGGCATATCAACATTCCTGTAACTGACAAATGTACATTCCAATCACTGGCATAGCTACATTCCTGTAACTGACAAATGTACACTCCAATCACTGGTATATTTACATTCCTGTAACTGACAAATGTACACTCCAGCAATTAACAAACGTACACTCTAAGCATAAATAAATCAAGGCTACAATCCAACCCCAGAAACAAACTACAATGTACTGTCTTACCACCAACGTATCCCCGATACTCCCACAACCCCCCTCCCCAATATATTTATTTCATTAAGTTACTATTCTTAGAAATAAATGGAACTGTCAAGTGATACACTTCCATACTGACCTGATTCTGTAACTTTCCTTTTCATTCAAAAAGAACACGTTCAAAACTTAAACCAGATTTATTTTTTCTATCAATAACTAACCCAACTTCTCACTGAACCAAAAGGGGAAAATCTCCTCTCCATTGCCGTCATTGACATACGACCCTCATTTAATCCGACAGACACCTACACGTACTTCCTCTATAACCGACACAGTCAACCCCTCCCACACACAAACACACACTCCCCCACACAAAACACACTCCAATACACAAAACACATACTCCCCCACACAAAACACACTCCAATACACAAAACACACACTCCCACACACAAACACACACTCCCACACACAAAACACACATTCCCACCACACACACCCACACACAAACACACACTCCCACACACAAAACACACACTCCCACACACAAACACACACTCCCACACACAAACACACATTCCCACATACAAACACACGTTCCCACACACAAACACACACACCCACACACAAACACACACTCCCACACACAAACACACACTCCCACACACAAACACACACTCCCACACACAAACACACACTCCCACACACAAACACACACTCCTACACACAAACACACACTCCCACACACAAACACACATTCCCAAACATAAGCACACACTCCAAGTGAAAAAAAACCGACCAATTCCAGTCAGTATGGGGTTCTCCGTCTGACTCCGTCACATGACATCATTGCAGCTGGTGTCTGTGCTGTGTGTCATCACAGTTTTTAGTATATATGCTGGTGTTGTCTGTATTGCGTATCATTACATTGGTGTTGTCTGTGCTGTGTGTCATCACAGTTTTTGGTATAGATGTTGGTGTTGTCTGTGTTGTGTGTTTGTTTGTGTTGCGTGTTTTAACATTGGTGCTGTCTGTGTAGCGTGTCATTATGTTGATGCACTGGTGTCTATGCTGTGTGTGTGCTACTTTCATCTCTATCTCCATCACAAGTAGCCATACATGACCTATATATTTCCGTGAAACTCAATCCGTCTGTACAGTCTCAAGGCACCATCAATTAAATTACATCAACTTTTCCCGAGAAAACAAATAATGTTGACGCTGCATATAAAACATCACAAAAAGAATTAACAGTTTCAACGTGAAATTTGATTCTCAAAGATGGTCATTTTAACAGTTTCAACGTGAAATTTGATTCTCAAAGATGGTCATTTTAACAGTTTTAACGTGAAATTTGATTCTCAAAGATGGTCTTTTTAACAGTTTCAACGTGAAATTTGATTATCAAAGATGGTCATTTTAACAGTTTCTAAATGGAATTTGATTCCCAAATACGGTCTTTACCTTCTAGACTCTAGAGCTATGTTTGTTATGAAAGCATGTCTTCATGTTTCAAATAAAGAAGTAGAAAAATACGCAGAAACTATTAGCGATATGAACAGAAACTATTAGCGATATGAACAGAAACTTTTAGCGATATGAATTTTCATTACTGTAAACATGTATTTTGCGACACACCACATAGTAGCAGAATTACATTCGCAGGTGAGCACGGATGGCCGAGTGCTGTAGATACTCGACTGTCGACCTGAGAGTCCTGGGTTCGATCCTCGATGAGGCCCATGGCATTTTTCCAGGTGAAATTTGGTACAAAGTCGTCCCACAAGTCCACCCAGCTTTAAATGGATACCTGACATTAAGTTGGGGAAGTAAACGCGGCTGGGCGTTGTGCTAACCACACACTCCCTATATATGGCGAGATTAAAGAAACAGGTGAATTCTACACCCTATCTTGCCCCGATGGCCGGTTTGGGCTAAGGGAACTTTACTTTACAGACTTTGGCTGTCTGAAGCCTGCACACTTGTCATATTGTCAATCATATACATATACAAGGTCAGTTTCCACCTTTAACAAAAGAAAATTTCCACATTTCGTTGGCTATTTGCCTGTGACAAATTAATTTGGGTCAAACGTTCTCTCTCACAGTTGTTAGTTTGAACCCCCCCCCCCCCCCATATTTCCACTGATCCTGATGTCAGCAATGTAAATCATTAACATTTTCACCGAGGCTTTTCCTGATCCCTTGAATACAATTCCAAGTTTAAAATTCTTTCCTTTACATAATGAATTATCACAATAACTTAATTATTACCATCTCTTTCCGATTAACCTTAAAAAATACAGAAATGTACCACCATACAAACTAACACGTCGACCTACATACCGATAGACACATACACACACACACACTTACAACACATGCACACACACTTACAACGACACACACAGACAAAGGTCAACTCTAAACGAGGTAATGGGCGAGAGTCCATCACTTGGTCAGCTGGTATGTTAATTAGGTCACTTGGTGTCAGCTATTGATCAGCGCGTGCCAGAAAGTGGCGGTCGCGACAGTGTGTCCAGGGACTGGCTTCTAAACCTAACAAAACAGGTCAGTATCTATACTGTGAAAGAATCTGGCTTTGATTAATTTTCAGAATATCTGCAACACACACCAGGCCCGTAGCCAGGTCAAAGTAAGCAGGAAGGCACCTTTACTTTTTCATTATTTTTTCCTCTCTTTCTTCTTTTTTAAGCGGGAGGGGGCATGCCCCCCTTCAGTTACCCCCTTGGCTACGGGGCTGAACACAATCATATAGGCCTATATCTCCACGAAACGATTGATATATATATATATATATATATATATATATATATATATACTAGCTGTACCGTGCAAAACCTTTGCATAGAGTTATATCACCTTAGGCTTGATCGGTAGACTAGGTTATTTTTGGTTCCGGGCAGATCCGATTTTTTTTTCATGATTGTATTTTAAACTGGAATAATGTTGTATTAATTCTTTACTTTCGATTTAACGCACACTGGAAATGAGTATTATTATATATGATACTAGTCGTACCCTGCAAAATCTTTGCATAGAGTTATATTCCCTTAGGCTTGATCGGCAGGCGAGGTTATTTTTTGGTTTCGGGTATAAACTGGAATACTGTTATATTAATTCTTTTACTTTCGATTTAACGCAGCGCCCAAATCGCTATTATTATATTATGTAATATATATATATAAATATATATATATATATATATATATATACATATATATATATATATATATACAATTGATGGATAGACATTTATAAATAAATATCGATATACATACACACAGACAGATGGAAGGATATATATATATATATATATATATATATATATATATAATGATATACAGATGAATATTTATATAAACACTCAGAATAATTTTAAATCAGTTAGGACATTGGGTAACTGGGAATTGAACCCATAATCCACACCACGCCGGTCGGGCTCACAAGCAAACCACCAAATGGACTTTTCTCTGTATCTTTAAGTTTTCTAACTGTGGTACTTAAATTGTTTTTTTTAATTACAGTCATTAGTACTGCCTGATAGATATGCATTTAAAACTGAATTTTGAAATGAATTTTTCAATTATTATTTATTTGTGATTGTCTTTTTTTTAATAGACTGTTTCACTAAATATTTTATTTGCCACTTTAGTGAGTGTCTCACTGCTTAACTTACGTTGTGTTTTTCATAGACCGTTTACTATTGGTTCACTGGGCGGATTTATTGGTGTTTTAGTGGAATTATTTAATTGTCTGTTTTACTGGACAGTCACATCCAAACTATAACATTGACAGTAACATCCCAACTATAACATTGACAGCCACATCCCAACTATAACATGAACAGTCACATCCCAACTATAACATTGACAATCACATCCCAACTATAACATTGACAATCACATCCCAACTATAACATTGACAGTCACATCCCAACTATAACATTGACAGTCACATCCCAACTATAACATTGACAATCACATCCCAACTATAACATGAACAGCCACAACCCAATTATAACACGAACAGCGACATCCCAACTATAACATTGACAACCACATCCCAACTATAACATTGACAGCCACATCCCAACTATAACATTGACAATCACATCCCAACTATAACATGGACAATCACATCCCAACTATAACACGAACAGCCACATCCCAACTATAACATTGACAGCCACATCCCAACTATAACATTGACAATCACATCCCAACTATAGCATTGACAATCACATCCCAACTATAACATTGACAATCACATCCCAACTATAACATGAACAGCCACATCCCAATTATAACACGAACAGCCACATCCCAACTATAACATTGACAGCCACATCCAAACTATAACATTGACAATCACATTCCAACTATAACATGGACAGCCACATTCAAACTATAACATGGACAGCCACATCCCAACTATAACACGAACAGCCACATCCCAACTATAACATTGACAGCCACATCCCAACTATAACATTGACAATCACATCCCAACTATAACATGGACCGCCACATCCCAACTATAACATTGACAGCCACATCCCAACTATAACATTGACAATCACATCCCAACTATAACATTGACAATCACATCCCAATTATAACACGAACAGCCACATCCCAACTATAACATTGACAGCCACATCCCAACTATAACATTGACAGCCACATCCCAACTATAACATTGACAATCACATACCAACTATAACATTGACAATCACATCCCAATTATAACACGAACAGCCACATCCCAACTATAACATTGACAGCCACATCCCAACTATAACACGAACAGCCACATCCCAACTATAACAATGACAGCCACATCACAACTATAACATTGACAGTCACATCTCAACTTTAACACATAATAACAACTATTCAACAATTTTAAGAAGTTCTGTTTTAGCCAATCGCATCAGTGTAAAAATTTCTAGCTACAAATTTTTTTAGCTGTCAGAAAACATTTTGCTTCATCTGAAGGAAGATTTCTGTACACACAATCAATTTAGAGTGTTGTCAAGAAACACACACATAATCACACGCTCACTGTTTGCCTTCTATAACTCCTCACAGTCATACACAGACATACTCCACACACACACACACACACACACACCCCACAAACATTTACGCACTGAAATACGCGCGCACTCAAGTAATCTGCACGGATCTCGTTCAATTAATTCACGGAAGTAAATGAAGAGATTACAAGGCTACCAGGTCAAGGTGACATACAAGATGAGAAACTACTATAAAAATGTAAGTAGAAAATGTTTGAAATGTCGTTGCTGAGTGGATTTGGCACGGAGTCTCATGAATGATCAAACTCAATGAAGTGAAACATTCATTGGCTCCTTCAATCCCGTGTGTTGATTTGATAGTTACTTTTAACTTCGAATCAGTGTGTGAATGAGATGTTCATACTCTTGAGATGTTCATACTCTTGAAATGTTCATACCCTTGAAATGTTCATACTCTTGAAATGTTCACACCCTTGAGACGTTCATACTCTTTAGTCAATAATGCACAACTCGGACTGTTTTAAAAATGCCGTTCAATCATCACCATCAAAGACGGGCGTGCATTTATCATAGAGGCGCCACGGGGAACTTTATTAACCTAGGAATCGAACCCATTACCCACACCAAGCAGTTCGGGCCCACAATCGCCACTTAATCATCAACTTCTACTGGTGTTAAGTACCAATTATATCAGTTACATATAAGTCCATCTACAATACATTTTTATAAAATGTTGTACATGAAATAAACTACTTTGATTTGCGTGGTTTGGATTCGACATAGAACATTCTTTTGGCAGTTTTCATAACAAGACCATTTATAACAATAAAACCTGCACTTAGGATGTGAATAAAGAATAATCTTCACTTTGGTTGTTACCATGTAACTTAGAATCTACAACAAATGAATTTATATGTTGACCAGCCTGTGGCGGACTTGGTTGGTTAGGGGATCTAGGCCCATTAGAAAATATTAGGGCCCCTAAATTAAAAGAGAAACATAAGGCGGTGTGTGTATGTGTGTGTATGTGTATGTGTGTGTATGTGTATGTGTGTGTGTGTGTGTGTGTGAAGCCCCTGTAAGGATGAGTTGAAATCTCGTAGATCCTATAAAGCACTTAATGGATCCGTCTTTTTTTTGCAGTGCCCTTTTTTTATGGAGGCACCACGGGAGATATAGTGGGGACTTTAGCCATGACCTGAAATATCCATTGGTTTTCACCGAAGATCGAACCATTGACCCTCAGGTCGACAGCGCTTTACCACACGACCATCCGTCCCCACCATTAATAAAGGTAGAAAGTTAGGTTCCTGGGGGGAGGCTTCTTAAACGGGGCCCCATGCGCACGTCAGCCGTTAACTCCGCCTCTGTCTATTGGAAAAAGATAATTCATACGGCCAACATTTTTTACAAAGAAGTCAAGGGTGAGACTAGCCTTGGGTTGGAGTGAGACTAGCCCTGGGTCGGAGTGAGACTAGCATGGGTCGGAGTGAGACTAGCCTGGGTCGGCGTGAGACTAGCCCTATGTCGGAGTGAGACTAGCCTGGGTCGGAGTGAGACTAGCCCTGGGTCGGAGTGATACTAGCCCTGGGTCGGAGTGAGACTAGCCTGGGTCGGAGTGAGACTAGCCTGGGTCGGAGTGAGACTAGCCTTGGGTCGGAATGAGACTAGCCTTGGAACGGCGTGAGACTAGCCTTGGGTCGGAGTGAGACTAGCCTTGGGGCGGAGTGAGACTAGCCCTATGTCGGAGTGAGACTAGCCTAAGTCGGAGTGAGACTAGCCTGGGTCGGAGTGAGACTGGCCCTGGGTCGGAGTGAGACTAGCCTGGGTCGGAGTGAGACTAGCCTGGGTCGGAGTGAGACTAGCCTTGGAACGGCGTGAGACTAGCCTTGGGTCGGAGTGAGACTAGCCTTGGGGCGGAGTGAGACTAGCCTTGGGTCGGCGTGAGACTAGCCCTGGGTCGGAGTGAGACTAGCCCTGGGTCGGAGTGAGACTAGCCTGGGTCGGAGTGAGACTAGCCTGGGTCGGAGTGAGACTAGCCCTGGGTCGGAGTGATACTAGCCCTGGGTCGGAGTGAGACTAGCCTGGGTCGGAGTGAGACTAGCCCTGGGTCGGAGTGAGACTAGCCTTGGAACGGCATGAGACTAGCCTTGGGTCGGCGTGAGACTAGCCTTGGGGCGGAGTGAGACTAGCCTTGGGTCGGCGTGAGACTAGCCCTGGGTCGGAGTGAGACTAGCCCTGGGTCGGAGTGAGACTAGTCTGGGTCGGAGTGAGACTAGCCTGGGTCGGAGTGAGACTAGCCTGGGTCGGAGTGATACTAGCCTGGGTCGGAGTGAGACTAGCCTTGGAACGGCATGAGACTAGCCTTGGGTCGGCGTGAGACTAGCCTTGGGGCGGAGTGAGACTAGCCTTGGGTCGGCGTGAGACTAGCCCTGGGTCGGAGTGATACTAGCCCTGGGTCGGAGTGAGACTAGCCTGGGTCGGAGTGAGAATAGGCCTGGGTCGGATTGAGACTAGCCTGGGTCGGAGTGATACTAGCCTGGGTCGGAGTGAGACTAGCCTTGGTAGGAGTGATACTAGCTCTGGGTCGGCGTGAGACTAGCCTGGGTCGGAGTGAGACTAGCCTGGGTCGGAGTGAGACTAGCCTTGGAACGGCATGAGACTAGCCTTGGGTCGGAGTGAGACTAGCCTTGGGTCAGCGTGAGACTAGCCCTGGGTCGGAGTGAGAATAGGCCTGGGTCGGAGTGAGACTAGCCTGGGTCGGAGTGATACTAGCCTGGGTCGGTGTGAGACTAGCCTTGGTAGGAGTGATACTAGCCTGGGTCGGAGTGAGACTAGCCTTGGGTAGGAGTGATACTAGCCTGGGTTGGTGTGAGACTAGCCTTGGGTAGGAGTGATACTAGCCTGGGTCGGTGTGAGACTAGCCTTGGATAGGAGTGATACTAGCCTGGGTCGGTGTGAGACTAGCCTTGGGTAGGAGTGATACTAGCCCTGGGTCGGAGTGAGACTAGCCCTGGGTCGGAGTGAGACTAGCCTGGGTCGGTGTGAGACTAGCCTTGGGTAGGAGTGATACTAGCCTGGGTCGGTGTGAGACTAGCCTTGGATAGGAGTGATACTAGCCTGGGTCGGTGTGAGACTAGCCTTGGGTAGGAGTGATACTAGCCTGGGTCGGTGTGAGACTAGCCTTGGGTAGTAGTGATAAAAGCCTGGGTCGGTGTGAGACTAACCTTGGGTAGGAGTGATACTAGCCTGGGTCGGAGTGATACTAACCTTGGGTCGGAGTGATACTAGCCTTGGTAGGAGTGATACTAGCCCTGGGTCGGAGTGAAACTAGCCCTGGGTCGGAGTGATACTAGCCTGGGTTGGTGTGAGACTAGCCCTGGGTCGGTGTGAGACTAGCCCTGGTTCGGAGTGATACTAGCCTTGGGTTGGAGTGAGACTAGCCTGGATCGGAGTGAGACTAGCCTGGGTCGGTGTGAGACTAGCATGGGTCGGTGTGAGACTAGCCCTGGGTCGGTGTGAGACTAGCCCTGTAGTATAATGTGCTGACCATTACAACTTGTAGTATTATATCTGCTGACCATTACAACTTGTAGTATTATATCTTCTGACCATTACAACATGTAGTATAATGTCTGCTGACCATTAAGAACTGTAAGAATACATCTATTTGTGTTTTATTACCGAATGATATATTTTACTTTCATTAAATCTGGCATTACAGACACTATATATGTCTGAATGAGTATGTTCTGTTTGCGTATGTTTTGTGAATTTGTATGTCCTGTGAATTTGTATGTTCTGTGAATGTATGTGTATATTTTCTGGATGTATGAGTATGTTCTGTGAATGTTTGTTTATATTTTCTGGATGTATGTTCTGTACAAGTATAAGCATTGCCTATTAACAAATGAGTATGTTCTGTGAATGTGTGAGTATGTTCTGTGAATGTGTGAACATGTTCTGTGAACGTGTGAGTATGTTCTGTAAATGTGTGAGTATGTAATATGAATGTGTGAGTATGTAAAGTGAATATATGAGTATGTTTTGTGAATGTATTTTTATATTTTCTGGATGTATGTTCTGTAAAAGTAAAAGCATTGCCTAGTTAAACATGAGTATATTCTGTGAATGTATATGTTCTGTTAATATAGATGTTTTGTGAATTTATATGTTCTGGGAATGTATATGTTCTGGGAATGTATATGTTCTTTGCATGTGTGAGTATGTTCTGTGCATGTGTGAGTATATTCTTTGCATGTGTGAGTATATTCTTTGCATGTGTATGTTCTGTGCATGTGTGAGTATATTCTTTGCATGTGTGAGTATATTCTGTGCATGTGTGAGTATATTCTGTGCATGTGTGAGTATATTCTTTGCATGTGTGAGTATGTTCTGTGCATGTGTGAGTATATTCTTTGCATGCGTGAGTATATTCTGTGCATTCATGAGTATGTTCTGTGCATGTGTGAGTATATTCTTTGCATGTGTGAGTATATTCTGTGCATGTGTGAGTATATTCTGTGCATGTGTGAGTATATTCTTTGCATGTGTGAGTATATTCTATGGATGTGTGAGTATATTCTTTGCATGCGTGAGTATATTCTGTGCATTCATGAGTAGGTTCTGTGCATGTGTGAGTATATTCTTTGCATGTGTGAGTATATTCTTTGCATGTGTGAGTATGTTCTGTGCATGCGTGAGTATATCTTTTGCATGTGTGAGTATATTCTGTGCATGTGTGAGTATGTTCTGTGCATGTGTGAGTATATTCTTTGCATGTGTGAGTATGTTCTGTGCATGTGTGAGTATATTCTTTGCATGTGTGAGTATATTCTTTGCATGTGTGAGTATGTTCTGTGCATGCGTGAGTATATCCTTTGCATGTGTGAGTATATTCTGTGCATGTGTGAGTATGTTCTGTGCATGTGTGAGTATATTCTTTGCATGTGTGAGTATATTCTTTGCATGTGTGAGTATATTCTTTGCATGTGTGAGTATGTTCTGTGCATGTGTGAGTATATTCTTTGCATGTATGAGTATATTCTTTGCATGTGTGAGTATATTCTTTGCATGTGTGAGTATATTCTTTGCATGTGTATGTTCTGTGCATGTGTGAGTACATTCTTTGCATGTGTGAGTATATTCTTTGCATGTGTGAGTATATTCTTTGCATGTGTGAGTATATTCTTTGCATGTGTGAGTATATTCTTTGCATGTGTGAGTATATTCTTTGCATGTGTGAGTATGTTCTCTGCATGTGTGAGTATATTCTGTGCATGTGTGAGTATATTCTTTGCATGTGTATGTTCTGTGCATGTGTGAGTATATTCTTTGCATGTGTGAGTATGTTCTGTGCATGTGTGAGTATATTCTTTGCATGTGTGAGTATATTCTTTGCATGTGTGAGTATGTTCTGTGCATGTGTGAGTATATTCTTTGCATGTGTGAGTATATTCATTGCATGTGTGAGTATATTCTTTGCATGTTTGAGTATATTCTTTGCATGTGTGAGTATATTCTTTGCATGTGTGAGTATATTCTTTGCATGTGTGAGTATATTCTTTGCATGTGTGAGTATGTTCTGTGCATGTGTGAGTATATTCTGTGCATGTGTGAGTATATTCTTTGCATGTGTATGTTCTGTGCATGTGTGAGTATATTCTTTGCATGTGTGAGTATGTTCTGTGCATGTGTGAGTATATTCTTTGCATGTGTGAGTATATTCTTTGCATGTGTGAGTATGTTCTGTGCATGCGTGAGTATATCCTTTGCATGTGTGAGTATATTCCTTGCATGTGTGGGTATATTCTGTGCATGTGTGAGTATATTCTCTGCATTTGTGAGTATGTTCTGTGCATGCGTGAGTATATTCTGTGTATGTGTGAGTATATTCTTTGCATGTGTATGTTCTGTGCATGTGTGAGTATATTCTGTGCATGTGTGAGTATATTCTTTGCATGTGTGAGTATATTCTGTGCATGCGTGAGTATGTTCTGTGCATGTGTAAGTATATTCTGTGCATGCGTGAGTATGTTTTGTGCATGTGTGAGTATATTCTGTGCATGCGTGAGTATGTTCTGTGCATGCGTGAGTATATTCTGTGCATGTGTGACGACTAATTGAGTGGCTCCTAAATAGTTACTCCATCTATTCACCATGGTTATAATTGTATATTTATGCCCATACCCTAAATTTCATGTACGACTTTCACTTTACAACGTTAACGTCCTAAATTACAGATTACACTCGATTCAAAACTTTCCAAAAAAAACAAAAAAATAAAGTGAAGGAAATCTGAAATCCAATTATTTTCAACAAGAAAAAAAAAATATTCCTGGATGATAATTTATCAAGTGTGGTGAATGATCAATTTCAGGACAACATTTATTGGGAGATTGAAAAAAATTCAAAAATGTAACGATGTTTCTTTATTTCAGCATTTTGATTTTTCCACACTGTTTGCAGGAGCTGAAACAAATAATTTATAACAATTCCAAATTATTGATTCTTTTAAAAATAAGGAAACATTTGTGAATTTACATTTTTTTTAATCTATTCAGAATTCGTTATTGTTTGAGGAAACGGAGGATAAATTTATACTGATTAATAAATGCATTATAACACTTTGAAGCAATTCTTCGATTTGAACTTTTATTGCTGTCATCATTTTATTACATTCCGAATAACAAAAGATGAACTCTTATCAGTGTTTTATTTATATCCGTATGAAATAAAAAGTTCAAATCTGCTGCATTAAGTTAGAGCCGCTCGTAAGTTTTTGAGGCCCTAGAGCAATGACTTGATCAGATATAGCTAAGTCCTAGGCAGAGACTTGATCAGATATAGCTAAGCCCTAGGCAGATTTGATAGGAATGTGTTATCGGAGCGGGCCCTCTGAAAGTGGGGACACAAGTCTTGGCCTAATTTTTCCCATCCATATGAAAGTCTCAGTAAACAATAGTCTAAGCTATTATATGCACTACGTATGTGAAATTTAAAATGTGCTTATTATAATTTCAACCATTCAGTGACACTTAGTTAATTGGTAAGGTATAGCTGCCCTGCTGTTGAGTCAAACAGCATGGTAGTTCCTGGCAACCTTTCTTACTAGTAAGGGGCTTTCATGAACCAGCACGTCCTTGATTGATATTGCTCTGTAAGATATTTAAATACACAGGGTCATCTGAATGGCATGGTTACACCAGCTCCAAAGCTTAATTTTATTTTTAATTTTCTATCTTGAGTTCGCTTATAGGCCTAAAGGACTATGAGTACAGAACAGTACCCAATGAAGTACAGGAAAGGTTATGCGGGAGTACGCAAATGTATTTTAGTGCCCAAGTATAGCATTAGTATGCGGGAGTACGCAAATGCATGTAATTGCCGAAGTATAGCAGTAGTATGTGGGAGTACGCAAATGCATGTAATTGCCGAAGTATAGCATTAGTATGTGGGAGTACGCAAATGCATGTAATTGCCGAAGTATAGCATTAGTATGTGGGAGTACGCAAATGCATGTAATTGCCGAAGTATAGCATTAGTATGTGGGAGTACGCAAATGCATGTAATTGCCGAAGTATAGCATTAGTATGTGGGAGTACGCAAATGCATGTAATTGCCGAAGTATAGCATTAGAAAGGTAATCACGTTTTATTATTAAAATATTTCATGTATTTGCGAAAATACCTTTGAGGGGTAACAGCGGACATACCTGTGAAGGGGTAACAGCGGACATACCTGTGAGGGGTAACAGCGGACATACCTGTGAAGGGGTAACAGCGGACATACCTTTGAGGGGTACCAGCGGACATACCTGTGAAGGGGTAACAGCGGACATATCTGTGAAGGGGTAACAGCGGACATCCCTGTGAGGGGTAACAGCGGACATACCTGTGAAGGGGTACCAGCGGACATACTTTTGCACCTTTAGGGGAACAGTCGTGAAAAGGGTTGAGAACCACTGATATAGGGCCATTCTTACGTTTTAGGTGAGGGGGGTCATAAGCAAATGTACATTAGGATTATCCTAGGCAAAGTTATACTGAGAATCGTGAAATAGGATACATTAGGAAGATCCTAGGCAAAGTTATACTGAGAATCGTGAAAAAGGATACATTAGGAAGATCCTAGGCAATGTTAGATTTGAGAATCGTGAAAAAGGATACATTAGGAAGATCCTAGGCAAAGTTATACTGAGAATCGTGAAAAAGGATACATTAGGAAGATCCTAGGCGATGTTAGATTTGAGAATCGTGAAAAAGGATAAATTAGGATTATCCTAGGCATAGTTACATTTGGGGGACAATAGACAAATAAAACGATGCCCAAGTCCCAACAGTTATCTTTCTGCACTATCAAATATTAAGTCGAGATAGACATTTTAGGTAAATGCAACACTAAATTTTTTAACAGCAGCACCCATTTGATAGGGATCCTTAGGTAGCTGCCTAACTTGCCTATTTGTATTTATATATAAAATAGTCACATCCATTAATCTATATGTCAGTGGCAAGTAATTCCCACCATTACGAACTACATTTTACTGAAGTCATTAAATGTATAAAGTCACTTCATGAAAACATTGTTTTACATTCTTTCATTACAAAATTGTCTATAGACATTTTTTTTATTAAACCCACGCTCTTGTCCGAAATTTACAAGAAAGTCCAATTATCTGGCCAGAGAGAACTTCCTTTCGTCGTCCTTCAACCCCCCCCCCTCCCATCCCATCCCCTCATCTTCCGTTTCAAACGTTTGGGCGACCTAAGAGCGATGACCGCTGGAGTAATTATTTACTTGTTTGTGACTATAAAAGTTGGCAGCCCCGTTAGCCTAAGGATATCGATCTAATAGGTAATAAAAAATGTAAAGTTGGCAGCAGATCTTACGAGCGTTATCATCTGACGCCCTATTGTTGACATAAAACAGACAAATTGTGAGAACGGTTTTTGTGAGTAATGTTGTTAATAATAAACAGTCTGTCAGAACCTGGGTTATGTAATGTTGTTAATAAACAGTCTGTCAGAACATGGGATATGTAATGTTGTTAATAAACAGTCTATCAGAACATGTGTTATGTAATTTTGTTAACAAGCAGTCTGTCAGAAAATAGATCTCTCTACACAGTCAGAGATTTTATTTGTTCTGTTTATGAAATAGAAGTTTTGTAAACATGCCCTCTCATTCACAATATTATTAACAATAACCAAGTGACGCCCTCTCACATCCCCAATAACCATGTGACGCCTCTCTCATCCCGAATAATTTTGTAACGCCCTCTCTCATCCTAAGTGTCCCTGGTTCGATCTCCGGTTACGACTAATGGGTATTTCAGGTCATGGCTAAAGTCCCCACTTTAGTTTTTCGTGGTGCCTCCATGGCCATTGCACTATCAGCTATGGCGGGGATGAAATAAGGGCACCATAGGAACCGTCCCATTAGTGGGACCTTACGCTTTCATCTCAACCTTACAGGGACTTCACATACCTGGAGGTCCGCTGGTAAAATATGTTACAATGTTACTGAATCTCCCTTTTACTGACTTCTCACTTTGAGAGTCTGTTTATCTTCATTGTATTGACTGATTATCTCTCTTTCACGTGTTAAGCTAAAGGTATTTTCCTGATTACTCTACATCTAGTTAGTATATTGTACCGAACAATAGAATTAGAAAGTAGAAACTGGCCATAAGACAGATCGACACTGGCCATAAGACAGATGGACACTGGCCATAAGAAAGGTCGACACTGGCCATAAGACAGGTCGACACTGGCCATAAGACAGATCAACACTGGCCATAAGACAGGTCGACACTGGCCATAAGACAGATCAACACTGGCCATAAGACAGGTGGACAATGGCCATAAGACTGGTCGACACTGGCCATAAGACAGGTGGACAATGGCCATAAGACAGGTGGACAATGGCCATAAGACAGGTGGACAATGGCCAAATTTCACAATGCAGGACATAGGTAACTAGTGCTCAAAGTGGACACATTGCCCCGCCCCCCGTCCGACCTCTTTCAGAAATCGCCGTGCCGGGAACTGTCACAGCTAGGGGACTCAATGGTCAATGTTATCGCGTGATGCCACGCCCACATGAACTGTATATAGTCTCACTGACATAAAATATTCAGGTAACTTGCCGAACACAGGATGATCTACAGTTAAACATAGGGGGGTGAGTTACCGTCTGTTGATTGCCTGTAGGTTCGGTAAGACGTTCTTTTGTTGGCGTCATTATGATCTTTGACAGATAACAACGAGTCACATACATATAACAATAAGTCACATACATATAACAACGAGTCACAGACAGATAATAACGAGTCACAGACAAATAACAATAAGTCATACAGATAACAATAAGTCACATTAAGATAACAATACATCACATAAAGATAACAACGAGTCACAGGCATATAACGAGTCACAGATAGATAACAACCATGATGAGGGGTGTAGAAATGACAATGTTATGTTAGGATCTGATAGCAAATAACACAAACACGAAATGGCAGACCACACAATGCAATAAATAAACAAAATACACATGCAAACAGAATACGACATTCAAGCAAATTTCATCCTTTTTTCAATTACACTCGGTAAGATATGCAATCTTTTGATTTCAAGCAAAACCCCTAAAATACATTGAGACCAATAACATGCTGGCACATAAAGACCCATGGCGGGCAATGGTAAGAAAGGTCTCACAACATAGACAGTTTTCACAGGCGGTTTTCCCGCCCGTTGGGCGGAAATCACTGGACTTCGTCTGGATTTCGAATACTTTTTAAAGTTGTGTAATTAGTAAACTTACACTAAAAAATAGTTTAATATTGTTTTATTTTAAATTAAATTCCAGTTAATAGCTTTTCCTGTTGATTCATTTTTTTATTGATATAATTTATGTCTTTGCCAACTCAAAGTGTTAATGAAGAATGTCGGGCCGTTATAGGCAATCATGTTTCTGATTGGGACAGTTAAGTATTACACACGTCCCTGATTGGGACAGTTCTGTATTACACACATCCCTGATTGGGACAGTTCTGTATTACACACGTCCCTGATTGGGACAGTTCTGTATTACATACGTCCCTGATTGGAACAGTTCTGTATTACACACATCCCTGATTATGACAGTTCTGTATTACACACGTCCCTGATTGGGACAGTTCTGTATTACACACGTCCCTGATTGGGACAGTTATGTATTACACACATCCCTGATTGGGACAGTTATGTATTACACACATCCCTAATTGGGACAGTTCTGTATTACACACGTCCCTGATTGGGACAGTTATGTATTACACACATCCCTGATTGGGACAGTTATGTATTACACACATCCCTAATTGGGACAGTTCTGTATTACACACGTCCCTGATTGGGACAGTTATGTATTACACACTTCCTGATTGGGACACACACATCCCTGATTGGGACAGTTATGTATTACACACATCCCTGATTGGGACAGATCTGTATTACACACGTCCCTGATTGGGACAGTTATGTATTACACACATCCCTGATTGGGACAGTTATGTATTACACACATCCCTGATTGGGACAGATCTGTATTACACACGTCCCTGATTGGGACAGTTATGTATTACACACATCCCTGATTGGGACAGTTATGTATTACACACATCCCTGATTGGGACAGTTCTGTATTACACACATCCCTGATTGGGACAGTTATGTATTACACATATCTCTGATTGGGATAGTTATGTATTACACACATCCCTGATTGGGACAGATCTGTATTACACATTTTTTTTTCAAAGCTTATTGTTTCGGGCTTCTTAAAATAATACTTGTAAAGTTCTTTTATTAACTTGTAGTAGATGTTATAATTTCAGTCAACAACATTAATAAACGAAGTCGACTCCAGTTGAAGTTAACAATAATAATATTTAATTCTTGAATATAACTGTTTGAACATGAACTGACATATAATGGTGAACGCAATAACTACTGTCTAGATAAAACTACAACATGTATCCGCATACTACGATGCCCAGAGCTAGACTGATTTCACAACTGATAAAATAAAGCACGTGCTCCCCACTGTCGTTCTCAAGGAGGTTGAAAACATGGAGACGGCGTCTGCTATCAGATGGTACCAAGCGGCTGAATTTAGTGGGCGTAGCCTATCGCCGCCATGTTCGACTCAAAACACTCCACCAGCTTACATTACGATACCAGTTTTCTCATTCTAGAAACGACTCCAATGAGCTTTGTATTTTGTCATCACTTTTTTTCTAAAGTCTGCTAAGGCCCTAGTTAATTTCTATTGGACTAGTTATTCTAATGTGTCAATTACAAAGCGCTGTAGTCTATGCAAAGCTATTTATACGATCAGCTGATAGAGGCTTATAAAGCTTATATTATACGCTATATCGAAATTAAGCCCGGGTAAAAATTGTATTTTTACTTAATACATAATATTTTGTATTTATACTTTGATGTTTATTGCAAAGCATTTGATCAAACAATGAAAAATGGCTAGCACTAAGCAGCGTAAACTAGACTAAAAACAATCCTGTCAATATTGCCTTTCGAAGCGTTTCGAAGCAATCAGTAAATCAAACGATAGCAACAAACTATCGATACACAAAGACCCGCTGAGAGAGGGGCATGGGGGGGAATGCCCAGGGGCCCGGCGAGTTTTAGGGGTCCAGACAGAGCTGGACAATCAACTTTTGAAAATATTATTATCAGCACGATGGGGGAGGGGCGTGACAGCCCTGCACAGGGGCCCGAAATTTCTGTCGGTGGGCCTGGATGCAATTTAAAAAGCCAATAAAACCTGTTTACGACAAGAATCAAAACATGAGCCTGCCATTTGGCGATTCGCGTAAACCAGCTATGTTGAAATCGTGGGGATATTGTGTTACATTGTAGTACATTGTGGATTATGGGGTACATTGTGGTGCATTGTGGGACATTCTGATACGTTGTGGTACATTCTGTTACATTGTGGAACGTTGTTGAAAACGTTGGATATTCTGTTACATTGTATAGTACATTGTAGGACATTGTGGTACATTCTGTTTCATTGTGGTACATTGTGGGACATTCTGGTACATTCCGTTTCATTGTGGTACATTGTGGGACATTGTGGTACATTGTGGTACATTGTGGGATATTCTGGTACATTCTGTTTCATTATGGTACATTTTGGGACATTGTGGGACATTCTGGTACATTCTGTTTCATAGTGGTACATTGTGGGACATTCTGGTACATTCTGTTTCATTCTCTCAATGCCACCTAATCCCTCGATTAAAGCATAGCCAACAGGCAACTTAAATGAACCATTGACGCAACAATCATAAACGTTAGGCTCTCGTTTTGCCAATGGCATTGTGTCATCATCTAGATGTTTATTGCATATCACAACAGCACTGCTTTACAGCAACAGTATTAAGCACAAACAAATTAACTAATTAGCATTATTATTATAGTGACTTACTGATGAAGCAATATTCCGTTTTCTTGTCGTCGTTGTGTACAACCGTACGCCAAACAAGAGGGCATTTATTACTTTTTTAAAAATTATAACACAGTGTTTTATAACGTTCAAAATAGTACAATAATATAACATGCACACTACACAGCTACCAATGTTTTGAGTCGAACATGGCGGTGATAGGCAACGCCCACTGGTTTCAGCCTAGTGACGTCATGCCGCCTCCAGTAATTCAATCTCCTTGGTCGTTCTGGTATACGTCATTTCTACCAAAATGACGTATACACTATAACTCAGAACAAATTACATCTGGAGATGGCGAAATGACGCCATAGATAATGTGGTGGGCGGGGCCTACCGGATTGCATCATCAAACTTCGACTTTACTATTTCTCCACACTTATGTTGAATTGATCATCAAGACAGTACACAAGTACTGGTAGCTGGCTTCCCAATGATTGAAACTCTAGATGGACACAGCTCCAATCTTGACCCCCAATAGCAGCCAATAAAAACAAAAAAAAAAATTCTAGACATGGGAAGAAAATATGACTTCTATGTTGAACTCTCATAATCGTTAACAGTCTAAAAATAAATGCAATTTTGTCAACGGGAATTCTCAAAGGAATAAAAATAAATTAGCCAGTCGATAGTACAATGCAGGTTTCTGAATGTAAAGGAAGTTGTTAACTAAACTAAGACAATTCAGCTAGAATTGTATTGGTCATTTAGTGGGACAAAAAATACTTCCGACAGCATGTTGAGAAAAAATTAACCGTGCAATGGCTATTGCTGCATCAAGTGAATTGTTTGACGACAAAGAAATAATGAATTATCTAAATGACTAAGATACACATGTTCGTTTGTTCATAATGACGTTAGTCTCCGACAGTTATCCACTGATCGCTTTGAAATTGTTGACTCACCATTACATTCGAATACGCGCGTGCTTTCATACGTAAATGTCACGCTTGGTTGTATATTATTAAAAGAACAGTTCATCAACTATTTTTTTTTTGGAAATTAGGATTGTTTTATATACTTTATTGATTATTGCTTTGTTTAAAACCAGTGGAGGTAATTATCTAGGGGGAGATAACATTTACAAAAAAAAAAAAATACATAATTGGCATAGAAAAAATAACTGCACAGATATTATAGATAAATGAAGCTCTCCCATTTATTGAAAGTTTTGGATTTATTTAAGCGATTTAAATTTCAATTGCCGAATGATTTTTAAATAGAAAAAATAATATATTTTTAGAAGCAGGACACCCGTGGAACTGCAAGGAAAATGTTTAGTGGGAATACTTTGACATATATTTAGACATACATTCACATGTATATATAGACTTTGACATACACATAGACATACATTCACATGTATATATGGAGAGGGTCTTTGAGAGACACACTTGAATACTTTTTAAAACATAACAATTAACAATAACTGACCTTTTCATAAATCAGGGCATGAAAAATATTTTTGTTTATTTGATTTGTACAATATTGCAAACCCTCAATAAAATTTTATTCAATTTTGTTGACTCAATTCAAAACTTGTCCTCTGTATTGTGGAGACTTCAATTGTAACGAACAGAGGAAAGGTTAAATATTTGATGAGGGGCACTACATCACCTCGGCGAGTGGCCAGTGGCCAGATAAAATTTTACACACGTGCCAGTTGTCCCTCCCTGTAAATCATACAGTCTGTGTTGGACTGATGTAAATAAGCCACTTAATCAGTCACTGTAAATCATACAGACTGTGTTGGACTGATGTAAATAAGCTACTTAATCAGTCACTGTAAATCATAGTCTATAATGGACTGATGTAAATAAGATACTCAATCAGTCACTGTAAATCGTAAGTCTGTATTGGACTGATGTAAATAAGCTACTCAATCAGTCACTGTAAATCATAAAGTCTGTGATGGACTGATGTTAATGAAATACTCAATCAGTCACTGTAAGTCATACAGTATGTGATGGACTGATATAAATTATAAGCTACTCAATCAGTCACTGTAAATCATACAGTCTATGTCCAGCTGATATAAATAAGTTTCATGTATATATATATATATATATATATATATATATATATATATATAAGTAAATGACCGTTTGACCACTAAACGTAACTGAACTAGTCAGTCAATTTAAAAAAATATGTAAGTGGCCATTGACTCATAACATAACACATTGGGGGGGGGTGGAAGTGGTGGTAACCTATATATTTTGTTTTACATGTATTTAATGCAGTAAGAAGTATAATATAATCTACACATTTTCTTTGATTCGAGGAAGTGGATGGGTATTATAATTAGTTGACTTACATTTAGTTGACTTTACATTTAGTTTACTTTACAATCGGTTCAATATTGTCATATAAAGGAGAGCTTGTTAAGTGAAACTATGTTATGTGAATGCTTTAATTTATCCAGTCATTCTATGATGAGTTCAGAGCCATCTACACAGCATGGGGTGTTTTATAAAATTGTTAAAAAAAACATTAAAAAGACTTGAACACATTGAGTTCACTATTTCCAGTAGGCATCATGTTCTATTTATTCTGAACAGACTGACAAACTATTTCCAGTAGGCACAATGTTCTATTGATTCTGAACAGACTGACAAACTATTTCCAGTAGGCATCATGTTCTATTGATTCTGAACAGACTGACAAACTATTTCCAGTAGGCATCATGCTCTATTGATTCTGAACAGACTGACAAACTATTTCCAGTAGGCATCATGTTCTATTTATTCTGAACAGACAGACAAACTATTCCCAGTAGGCATCATGTTCTATTGATTCTGAACAGACTGACAAACTATTTCCAGTAGACATCATGTTCTATTGATTCTGAACAGACTGACAAACTATTTCGAAGTAGGCATCATGCTCTATTGATTCTGAACAGCCTAACGGGGTGGAACAGTTCGTCCGAATATGATCCTAAATTGTCCATTGATTTCTTTGAACGTAACCGTGTAAATATAGATCGAAACTCAATAGTCAATCAGTCCGTGAAGTATCTGCATTTTGTTGGTCCCTGGTAATTGGTGCGAATAGATTTTTATCTTTAACCCTTTACTGGTTGATGTACCTGCTCTGATACATAAAAAATTCATCAAAATGTAGCCTACAGTACAAATTTAGTTCTTATTCTTAGAAAATTTAGATTTAAAATATACAATACCGAAATACGCAAAATGTCTTTCAGCACTCATTTTTATGAAGGATTTTGTTGGTTTTATGAAGGATTCTGTTGGTTTTATGAAGGATTTTGTTGGTATTATGAAGGATTTTGTTGGTTTTAAGAAGTGAGTTTGTACTTTTCAAAGATTCGGGTATTCTATCCGAGATTAATGCAAGAAATACATGAACTAATATAAACTTTGTACACACACTTTTAGTGGTAAACTGAGAACACGGTTATTGCTAAAAGGATGTCGATAGATCAAAGCTGATCAAAGGGAGTGTGTGTTAGTTTTAAAACAAAATACCGACTCACATGGGGGTGGGGTGGCGGGTGTGGCAAACGTGTCTCATTACGTTAAGTGGCCCTGCCCTGGGCATGTAATACAATATTTGTTTTCAAGGTCAGTGTACTTAGCTGCACCGTTCGTGATTGTGTACACTCAGTGCCCGAGTGCAAAGCAGGCTCCTGGGCTATTGTGTACATATCTATAAACCTGTAATATCATACATCATCAAGTGTGTTTGTATTTGATTTCGAACAATCTTGCATTATATTGAAACATTTGGTAAAGTATGTTTAAAACGAATGTTACTGTAAAACTCTTTTTTTTTGGTTTATATATTTGAGTGATAACCAAAGACGTCTATTGATTGAAAAAAAGCAATTAAGCCTGTTCCATTCTGGACACAGGACGTGTTAGCGCATTTTCTTGTTATGTATCAGTACGTTTGTTAGCTTTCAGTAAATATTTGTAAATTTTGGAAATGTTTATAAATTCAATTGTGTAATGCATATATCTGTAAAAAAAATATTATAAAGACGTTTCTTTATATTTGAAAAAAAAATTATTTTCTCTTAAATCTGACTACAAGTGGTTTGTGGTTACTGAAATAATACTCATAATTGAAAACATTCGAAATTGTAGTCATTTAATCGTCCGAAAACTCCGTCAATTGTTGCATAGCTCTGATACGTTCAATTAAACTCAGAACACAAGCTTACTATTTCATTTGATGAGTTTCTTAATAAATCTTGGTGAAACTACGTGCTGCAGTATTTCGCACCAAATGAACGGGTTATTGAACGTACAAAGTGTATATATAATATATCAGCCCCTTAGGAGCCCTGAAGCCCGGCCCTCAGAGGTCCTATCGCGAAATGAACTTTTGATGTACACATGGCAGGCCAAGACCTACAAAATGATATATACATCATGGGTCTAGGACTTATGGTTGCTGAGATATAAGGCGCTCCTTTATTAATATAGCTTATATAGTAAAAAACGGTACTTTCTAAGGCCCCTTTTACGGCCCTCAGAGGTCAGATCGCGAAATGGAAAAAGTCATTTCTTGGCAGGCCAAGACCTACAAAATGATATATACATCATGGGTCTAGGACTTATGGTTGTTGAGATCTAGGGTGATGATGGACAGACAGACAGACAGACAAAACGGGGACAATAGAGCATTTTTTTCGAAAATGCTCTAAAAAAAAAGAGCAACATCAGCGTTGGCCAATGATCTTTCATATTAGTATGCATCTGACATTTGACCTCTATAATGGTGTTGACAAGTTGTTTTTTTCTCCAAGTTTAATTTCCATTTCAACTTCCTACGCCAACTTATCTCCACAGAAATGACCACAGAAATGACGAGAGTTATTGCCCCTTGCAAATAAATTCTGATGAGAAATTTTTCGGTCTTTTCGAGTTTTTCTCAAAATAAAATCATGTTTAAGACTGTAAAATACAAACAAATCCAATAAATACATCGGAACTTATTTGCTTATGTAATCCCCAGATGTGTAAGAAGGTATGTTAAAGCAGTTACGTTAAACAATTGAAATCAACAACTTGTAGAATTCCATTCCATGATATATAACACAGATCCGTTGAGCTTATCTGCAGTGTACACATGCATGTTTAAATCTAGAAAAAAAGACATGAAACACAAACGTGTAGAAAAGATAAACTTACCTGCATATGTCCATCGCCTTTATTGATGACATATCCTAGAACTGGGATCCCCAAAGTCTCGGACACAATGTTGACCGTCTGAATGGTCATCTTGCGACCAAAGACCAGGATGAGTCTGACGTGGCTCTTGTCTCCCTGGAAGTGGGAGCACAGTGTCGTCATCATCTTTCTGACGTCGCGCTGGGCCACCAGGACTTGACCCGTCCACCAGAAGGCCGAGCCGTTCTGGGCAGCGAGGCCCTGCAGCACCTTGTCGAACTCCGGCAAAAAGTCATCCACGTCTTCCTCTTCGAATATAGCCGTTATGTTGATGGCCGGCTTCACGGGCGCCTGGTGGGGCACTTTTCTGGTGGCTGCTGTGGTGGGTCTCGGTTCGATGATGACGTCAGACGGAGTGGCTGGTTCGGTCACGTGGTCAAGTGGGACGCTTTGAAGGAGGGCGGTCTGCTGCTCGGCTTGCAGGTCGCAGAGCGAAGTTGGAATGAGGCTGGTCAGCAGGAGGAGCAGGGCTATCCCCAACATGGTGGCCGGTGGTCGCATAGCCAGGTACACGTTGGCGTGAAGTGCTGCGCCTTCCACGGAGACCTATTGGTGCTGGTCAGTTTAGCTTTGCTATGCATTGGGCGTGGTTGTGATGACAAAAGGAAGACTCAAGGTACTTGTAGTACAACCTGGCAGTATGGCTGGGACAGACAAGGTAGTAGACTTGTAAGTGTAATACAACCTGGCCGAATGGCTGGGACAGACAAGGTAATGGACTTGTAAGTGTAATACAACCTGGCCGTATGGCTGGGACAGAAAGCTTTGTTGTATTAAAGTTTTAATATGGCTGGTATTGGTTTTGTTGAAAACATACAGTCTAACAGCTGTTTCAGATAATGTAGCCAGTATTTGGAAGAGAATGTCGATGGATATGCCGAGATAATGTAGCTGGTATACACACGATGTAGCTGGTATGCATACGATTTAGCTGGTATACACACGATGTAGCTGGTATACACACGATGTAGTTGTTTTTTTTTATTAACCTTCAACGGTGTAATGAGAGAGTTTGGCGGTAAATGACAACGTAGCTTTGACAACCACGTCTACGTTTTAAAATATCCGTTGTGAAACAGGTTTCATCCTAAACTGTTGTAAATAAAACATTAGACCAGACATGAATTGTTTCGTTCACTGGGCTATTTGAATTATTCAAAATAAAAACAACACACTTTTGATGTATCCTTATGGGTGAACAAAGACACAGAGAAGTATCTTCTAGCTTTGATCTGTTGAAGAATGAAGTGAACCTACGTTCTGAATGTGAAGTCTTATTGATGCAAGGAATTCAGTTGTTTCATTCTTACAGATTTTCATATTCCGATGAATAATCCATATTTTTGTAATCACTAGAAAAAAGTCAATTATTGACACACAAATTGGCGGGAAATTAATAAGTAGATATAAAAATATGAATCACTAAATATTTCAACAAAATGACGAGTTAAAAGAAAATAAACTCAGAATATTATTTTTTAAGAATAGTGCACACAAGGCCAGTCCTTCAAGTCTGACAGGTGGTCACATTGCCGCGGACGATGCGTCACACACCAGAAGGTCACGGGGATCGACCGTTAAGGCATTCTATGGATGCAGCTCATGAATATTAATGGCCTCGTCATCTTCGGATGACATCAAAACTAATGAACAGATTGCAGGGTATTAGTGGGATGAGGTCTGCAGATGAACCTGCAAGATACGGTCCTGAGCATGGCTGTAGATCTTCTGGATCAACAGCGGTGAAGATTGTTAGCCAGAATCTTCACGTTGTCATCAACATCTCCGAAAATGTCGCGTTGATAATAGCAAACAATGGTTTACAGTTGCTTAAAACTTGTATAGATGAGTGGTACAGTGATTACAAGATGGCGACAATAGTTAACATCTCCCTAAATCTTGTACAAAGAGATGGTTCAGTTATTACACGTGGACTGATCCTCCAATGGTGAATTCTGATGGTCCACTCAAGCTGTTTACTGGCTGTTTTTGTTTATTTGTTATAATTTAATAATTCTTTGACTCGGAGTAGACCCTGTCAAGTTAAATATGTTGAAGGTATTATAGTAGATTCATAGAGGAACTGAAGGTTGGTGCTATCCTAGGTTGTTGGAGAAACTAAAGGCTGCTGTTATCATAAATTCATAGAGGAACTGTAAGTTGGTGCTATCATAGGTTGATAAAGTACTACAATTTGCATTTAATGCTGGCTCATACAGGAAGATGATGTTATCATAGGTTGTTAGAGAAACTAAAGGTTGCTGTTATGAGGAACTGTAGGCTGGTGCTATCATAGGCTGATGGAGTAACTTAAGTTCACAGTTACTACTGGCTCATAGAGGAACTAAAGGCTGACTTTGTCGTCTTAATATTTCCTCATGTCACTGGGAAAGAAGAAAAAAAACGTTTGAAGACAACAGACACACACACAGTCACACACACACACAGACACACAGACACACACACACACAGACACACACACATATTTCATTAATTTTGAATCAGGACGGTGGAGAGAATCAATATAGGAATGTCTCCTACTGCAGGTCATACGTACTGGAGAATAAGAACTACACACACACACACAGATTCACATGTCATGTCAGACAGTATAGACCAGGGGTGGCCGCCCTTGAGTGAAAGCCCCATTCTGGTTATTATAAAGTAAATAAAAAATACCTTAATTGGGGGGGGGGGTGGGTGGAGGATACATTAAAGTGAATTAGACAAGACTTAGTGACAACACAATGAATCGACTGACAGAAGGGGAAAAAATGGTTTATTTGGAGCCATTGTGGCTCTATAAGTGGCACCACCCAGTATGAACATTAACTGTGTTGAGTTAGACATAACGGTTATGAAGATAAATTTGTCTTTGGTTTGAATTGTGTTAATGTATTCTACTACCAGCGTTAGTTCTTTGAAATTTAAACTTTGATTTGTATTTAGTAAGTCTTCAAAAGTTTATGTAGCCAATACAAATGGTTCTGTTGTCAATAAATCATTATTGCTGCTGCTGCAGAGGACGGCTGATCATGCGGTATAACCAGGTCGCTGGTTCGAATCTCAGTGAGAACCTTGGGATTTATTCAGGTCCTGGTTATAGTACCTGCTAAGCCCACCAGCTTTAAATTGGTACAAAATCTGAGTTGGAGGGGGGGGGGAGTTGTGCCTTCCACGCAGTTTTCAAAATGCTACTGCAACACCTCATCTGCCCCGATGAGACCTTAGGTACCTAAGAGAACTTTACCTTTACTATTGCCAATGCTATATTTAAAGTTACGTACCTAAGAGAACTTTACCTTCACTATTGCCAATGCTATATTAAAGTTACGTACCTAAGAGAACTTTACCTTTACTATTGCCAATGCTATATTAAAACTACGTACCTAAGGGAACTTTACCTTTACTATGGCCAATGCTATATTAAAACTACGTACCTAAGAGAACTTAACCTTTACTATTGCCAATGCTATATTAAAACTACGTACCTAAGGGAACTTTACCTTTACTATGGCCAATGTTATATTAAAACTACGTACCTAAGGGAACTTTACCTTTACTATTGCCAATGCTATATTAAAGTTACTTACCTAAAGGAACTTTACCTTCACTATTGCCAATGCTATATTAAAACTACGTACCTAAGGGAACTTTACCTTTACTAAGCTACATTCACTAGTTTTCAGTGCGCAAGCCGAAGATTTAGGTGCAACCAAAGTTGCGTAAAGCATTATGTGAAGCTAACGATTCTCATCGCGCATTGATTTTGCCTGCACCAGTGATTCCAGAAGAACCCTCCACTTCCCCGTCATAAATGTCCGGCACTGGTATAGGCTTAGACCAGTGGTAGAGTGGCTGGGCACATGGCACAATCATCTTACCTGTCGACACTGAAGTCTAATGATAGCTCATGTGTGACAACACAATCTAGTAAAACTAATGTAATAGCTCAGGTGTGACAACACAATCTAGTAAAACTAATAGAATAGCTCAGGTGTGACAACACAATCTAGTAAAACTAATATAATAGCTCAGGTGTGACAACACAATCTAGTAAAACTAATAGAATAGCTCAGGTGTGACAACGCAATCTAGTAAAACTAATAGAATAGCTCAGGTGTGACAACACAATCTAGTAAAACTAATAGAATAGCTCAGGTGTGACAACGCAATCTAGTAAAACTAATAGAATAGCTCAGGTGTGACAACACAATCTAGTAAAACTAATAGAATAGCTCAGGTGTGACAACACAATCTAGTAAAACTAATATAGTAGCTCAGGTGTGACAACACAATCTAGTAAAACTAATAGAATAGCTCAGGTGTGATAACACAATCTAGTAAAACTAATAGAATAGCTCAGGTGTGACAACACAATCTAGTAAAACTAATATAATAGCTCAGGTGTGACAACACAATCTAGTAAAACTAATGTAAGTGGTTCTCAAATTTTATTTCCTGGCACTGTTTTCTCTTTAGAATATTAAAATATTCATTGGTGCCCCTTCATGCCTTGAGATACTGGTGCCCCTAAAAAGCCTGTAGCTACTGGGGCCCCTTCATCGAATGTTAACGCAAGACTCGCCATTGATTAAGGCACTGGCATAACTCGAGTAGCTGCTGTAAATATAACATCAAGGCACTGACATAACTCCAGTACCTGCTGTAAATATAACATCAAGGCACTGGCATACCTCGAGTACCTGGTGTAAATAATACATGAAGGCACTGACATACCTCGAGTACCTGGTGTAAATTTAACATCAAGGCACTGGCATACCTCGAGTACCTGGTGTAAATAATACATGAAGGCACTGACATACCTCGAGTACCTGGTGTAAATATAACATCAAGGCACTGACATAACTCGAGTACCTGGTGTAAATATAACATCAAGGCACTGGCATACATCGAGTACCTGGTGTAAATAATACATCAAGGCACTGACATACCTCGAGTAACTGGTGTAAATATAACATCAAGGCGTGAATTTAAAAGTCATTGACTTGCTCAATTACTACAATAGAGTATCGAGAAGACCTATAACACAGCCCAACAAAAAAAAATTTTTTGCGAGTTGCCAAGAATATTTGAATGAATTTATAGCAATTCATGAGTGCTGATTTCAAAACTGCCATTGCTTTTGCTGAATTGGCTCTAGTTTCTGAGATATTGGACACCCTTAAAAATATGATTGTACCTATTGTGTAAAACAAATGCAATACGTTTGGTGTCTGTTGTTTAATTTAAATATACCAAGTTATAACTTGGTTTATTTTTTTCTCTTTTATTGCTGCTTTCTAAAGACATCACGAGTTCATCACGAAGATACTGCAAAAATAATCCGAATGTATTGTTACATCTGTGGAGAATACTTGATTGAAAAGCAAAGAAGAAATATAACCGACTTTGTGCAGCAGGCATATTTGGCTTATTTCGGTGTGAAGCTGGGAAACCAAGACAAGTCTTGGGCTCCCCATAAGGTCTGAAAAAACTGTGTGGAGAGCCTACAGCAGTGGACAAATGGTGAGAAGAAAAGTCTAAGTTTGGGTGTACCAATGGTATGGCGAGAGCCGAAAGACCATTTTGGTGATTTTTATTTTTGTATTGTGAATGTTAAAGGCTTCAATCGCCACAAGAAATCTAAGTGGGATTATCCTGATCTTGAATCTGCAAGGAGACCAATTCCGCATAGCAGTGACGTTCCTATACCAGTGTTTACTGGATTATTAGAGCTTTTACCATCAGACTCCGACGAAGGGCAAGATCTGGAGTTTTTGGCAGGTGAAAACAGTGGAAGCGGTTATGAAGGAAGTTCTTCAACACCTCAACCATTCAGGCAAGAAGAACCCAATGACCTAATACGAGACCTAAATCTGTCCAAGCAAGCATCTGAGTTTTTAGCGTCCAGGCTCAATGAAAGAAATTTTCTCAAACCAGAAGTTAAAATAACATTTTATCGGAAAAGAGAAGAGTTTCTTCTTCCTATATTTTAGCCAAGAGGAAGATCTTGTTAACTGTAATGACATCCCTGGACTTCTGCTCCAAATGGGACAGTTCCATCAGAAGCTTGAAATGTGTTCTGTTACACAATGGTAACCGTTATGCATCTCTTCCCATTGCTCACTCAACAACACTTAAAGAAGAGTATGAGAATATCAAAACAGTATTGCAGAAAGTCCGTTATTATGAGCATCAGTGGTCAATTTTTGTTGATCTAAAAATAGTAAACTTCTTGCTTGGACAGCAGTCAGGATACACAAAATACCCATGCTTCATGTGCCTTTGGGATAGCAGGGCAAGGCAAGATCTTTGGACAAGAGTGACATAGCCTGCAAGGGAAACCATGAATGTAGGTAAAGAAAATAAGATCATTCTCCCACCGCTTCATATCAAATGAGTTTTAATGAAACAATTTGTTAAGGTTTTGGACAAATCTGGCAATTGCTTCAGGTATATTTGCAGATCATTCCCCGGACTGACCATGGAGAAGCTGAAACCTGGGATTTTGACGGTCCTCAGATTCGAAAACTCATCAATGATCACAATTTTACTAATTTCATGGATCACATTGAAGCTTCTTCATGGAACAATTTTGTTTCAGTTGTCAGGAACTTCTTAGGTAATAACAGAACAGAGAATTACGAAGAACTGGTGCAAGATATGCTCGCTAACTTCAGAATCATTCGAACAAATATGAGCATCAAGGTACATTACCTGCACAGTCATTTAGACAAATTGCCAGGTAACCTTGGGGACTTCAGTGAGGAACAAGGCGAGAGGTTCCATCAGGATATGAGGGTGATGGAGGAGAGATATCAAGGAAGATGGGACATACATATGATGGCTGACTACTGTTGGAGCCTCAAACGCTATTGCACCAACGACACATACAAAAGGAAGTCGAGCAAACAGCGATTTGCTAATGCATTACCATAGGCAATTAACAAATTAATTAATTAATTAATTAGACATAATTAGTTTTTCAAATGAAAATTTTTTCTCCTATAACATTATTACACATATTTTTGAACAAATTTCTGAGTGACTATTAACATTTTCACTAGTATTTGATAGTATACTATTATACTTCATATACTTCATGCAATTCTTGACAAATTCCAAATACGGTGCATGCATTTTTTAATTAATTTTAATTATCTCGTAAAATAGAGCCAATCTAGCAAAAGAACTTACATATTCTAAATCAGCATCGTTGACTTTGTATAAAATGATTCAAATATCACTGGCAACGAATTCACTGTTTACCAGTGTAATTAGACTGAGATTTCTCTTTTGGCGGTGTGATGGTGTTATGGTGTGATGGTGTTCATACTCTTGCCTACGTTGACCAGATCCCAGTTTACTTGGGACAGTACTAGTTGTCGCATCACGTTCCAGCAACCCTTGTGGACCAGTCCAGTCTACTGAGGATAGGTCCAAGCTAGAGAGAATAGGTTCAGTCTACAGAAGATTGGTCTAGTCTACAGAGGATAGGTCTAGTCTACAAGGGATCAGTCTAAAGAGGATCAGTCTACAGAGGGTCAGTCTAGTCTACAAAGGATCAGTCTAGTCTAAGGAGGATCAGTCTAGTCTACAGAGGATCAGTCTAGTCTAGAGAGGATCAGTCTAGTCTACAGAGGATCAGTCTACAGAGGATCAGTCTAGTCTAGAGAGGATCAGTCTAGTCTAGAGAGGATCAATCTAGTCTACAGAGGATCAGTCTAGTCTAAGAGAGAATCAGTCTAGTCTACAGAGGATCAGTCTAGTCTAGAGAGGATCGATCTAGTCTACAAAGGATCAGTCTAGTCTAGAGAGGATCAGTCTAGTCTACAAAGAATCAGTCTAGTCTAGAGAGGATCAGTCTAGTCTACAAAGGATCAGTCTAGTCTAGAGAGGATCAGTCTAGTCTACAAAGGATCAGTCTAGTCTAGAGAGGATCAGTCTAGTCTACAAAGGATCAGTCTAGTCTAGAGATAATCAGTCTAGTCTACAAAGGATCAGTCTAGTCTAGAGAGGATCAGTCTAGTCTACAGAGGATCAGTCTAGTCTAGAGAGGATCAGTCTAGTCTAGAGAGGATCAGTCTAGTCTAAGAGAGAATCAATCTAGTCTACAGAGGATCAGTCTAGTCTAAGAGAGAATCAGTCTAGTCTAGAAAGGATCGGTCTAGTCTACAGAGGATAGGTCTAGTCTACAGAGGATCAGTCTACAGAGAATCAGTCTAGTCTATAGAGGATCAGTCTAGTCTACAGAGGATCGGTATAGTCTACAGAGGATCAGTCTAGTCTACAGAGGATTAGTCTAGTCTACAGAGGATCGGTCTAGTCTACAGAGGATCGGTCTAGTCTACAGAGAATCAGTCTACAGAGGATCAGTCTAGTCTATAGAGGATCAGTCTAGTCTACAGAGGATCGGTCTAGTCTACAGAGGATCAGTCTAGTCTATAGAGGATCAGTCTAGTCTACAGAGGATCTGTTTAGTCTACAGAGGATCAGTCTAGTCTAGACAGGATCAGTCCAGTCTACAGAGGATCAGTCTAGTCTACAGAGGATCGGTCTAGTCTACAGAAGATCGGTCTAGTCTAAAGAGGATCAGTCTACAGAGGATCAGTCTAGTCTATAGAGGATCAGTCTAGTCTACAGAGGATCGGTCTAGTCTACAGAGGATCAGTCTAGTCTATAGAGGATCAGTCTAGTCTACAGAGGATCTGTTTAGTCTACAGAGGATCAGTCTAGTCTAGACAGGATCAGTCCAGTCTACAAGGATCAGTCTAGTCTACAGAGGATCGGACTAGTCTACAGAAGATCGGTCTAGTCTACAGAGGATTGGTCTAGTCAACAGAGGATCAGTCTAGTCTACAGAGGATCAGTCTACAGAGGATCAGTCTAGTCTATAGAAGATCAGTCTAGTCTACAGAGGATCGGTCTAGTCTACAGAGGATCGGTCTAGTCTACAGAGGATCAGTCTACAGAGGATCAGTCTAGTTTACAGAGGATCAGTCTACAGAGGATCAGTCTAGTCTACAGAGGATCGGTCTAGACTACAGAGGATCAGTCTAGTCTACAGAGGATCAGTCTAGTCTACAGAGGATCAGTCTACAGAGGATCAGACTAGTTTACAGAGGATCAGTCTACAGAGGATCAGTCTAGTCTACAGAGGATCGGTCTAGTCTACAGAGGATCAGTCTAGTCTAAAGAGGATCGGTCTAGTCTACAGAGGATCGGTCTAGTCTACAGAGGATCAGTCTAGTCTACAGAGGATCAGTCTAGTTTACAGAGGATCAGTCTAGTCTATAGAGGATCAGTCTAGTCTAGAGAGGATCGGTCTTGTCTACAGAGGATCAGTCTAGTCTACAGAGGATCAGTCTAGTCTACAGATGATCAGTCTAGTCTAAAGAGGATCGGTATAGTCTACAGAGGATCAGTCTAGTCTACAGAGGATTACAGAGGATCAGTCTAGTTTACAGAGGATCAGTCTACAGAGGATCAGTCTAGTCTACAGAGGATCGGTCTAGTCTACAGAGGAACGGTCTAGTCTACAGAGGATCAGTCTAGTCTAAAGAGGATCGGTCTAGTCTACAGAGGATCGGTCTAGTCTACAGAGGATCAGTCTACAGAGGATCAGTCTACAGAGAATCAGTCTAGTCTATAGAGGATCAGTCTAGTCTACAGAGGATCGGTCTAGTCTACAGAGGATCAGTCTAGTCTACAGAGAATCGGTCTAGTCTACAGAGGATCGGTCTAGGATACAGAGGATCAGTCTAGTCTACAGAGGATCAGTCTACAGAGGATCAGTCTAGTCTATAGAGGATCAGTCTAGTCTACACAGGATCAGTCTACAGAGGATCAGTCTAGTTTACAGAGGATCAGTCTACAGAGGATCAGTCTAGTCTACAGAGGATCGGTCTAGTCTACAGAGGATCAGTCTAGTCTAAAGAGGATCGGTCTAGTCTACAGAGGATCGGTCTAGTCTACAGAGGATCGGTCTAGTCTACAGAGGATCAGTCTAGTCTACAGAGGATCAGTCTAGTCTACAGAGGATCGGTCTAGTCTACAGAGGATCAGTCTAGACTAAAGAGGATTGGTCTAGTTTGCAGAGGATCGGTCGTCTACAGAGGATCAGTCTAGTCTACAGAGGGTCAGTCTAGTCTACAGAGGATCAGTCTAGTCTACAGAGGATCAGTCTAGTCTATAGAGGATCAGTCTAGTCTAGAGAGGATCGGTCTTGTCTACAGAGGATCAGTCTAGTCTACAGAGGATCAGTCTAGTCTACAGATGATCAGTCTAGTCTAAAGAGGATCGGTATAGTCTACAGAGGATCAGTCTAGTCTACAGAGGATTACAGAGGATCAGTCTAGTTTACAGAGGATCAGTCTACAGAGGATCAGTCTAGTCTACAGAGGATCGGTCTAGTCTACAGAGGATCGGTCTAGTCTACAGAGGATCGGTCTAGTCTACAGAGGATCAGTCTAGTCTAAAGAGGATCGGTCTAGTCTACAGAGGATCGGTCTAGTCTACAGAGGATCAGTCTACAGAGGATCAGTCTACAGAGAATCAGTCTAGTCTATAGAGGATCAGTCTAGTCTACAGAGGATCGGTCTAGTCTACAGAGGATCGGTCGTCTTCAGAGGATCGGTCTTGTTTACAGAGGATCAGTCTAGTCTACAGAGGATCAGTCTAGTCTACAAAGGATCAGTCCAGTCTACAGAGGATCAGTCTAGTCTAGAGAGGATCAGTCTAGTCTACAGAGAATCGGTCTAGTCTACAGAGGATCGGTCTAGGATACAGAGGATCAGTCTAGTCTACAGAGGATCAGTCTACAGAGGATCAGTCTAGTCTATAGAGGATCAGTCTAGTCTACAGAGGATCGGTCTTGTCTACAGAGGATCGGTCTAGTCTACAGAGGATCTGTCTTGTTTAGAGAGGATCAGTCTAGTCTACTGAGGATAGTCTAGTCTACAGAGGATTAGTCTAGTCTACACAGGATCAGTCTACAGAGGATCAGTCTAGTTTACAGAGGATCAGTCTACAGAGGATCAGTCTAGTCTACAGAGGATCGGTCTAGACTACAGAGGATCAGTCTAGTCTACAGAGGATCAGTCTAGTCTACAGAGGATCAGTCTACAGAGGATCAGTCTAGTCTACAGAGGATCAGTCTACAGAGGATCAGTGTAGTCTACAGAGGATCGGTCTAGTCTACAGAGGATTAGTCTAGTCTAAAGAGGATCGGTCTAGTCTACAGAGGATTGGTCTACTCTACAGAGGATCAGTCTAGTCTACAGAGGATTAGTCTAGTTTACAGAGGATCAGTCTACAGAGGATCAGTCTAGTCTACAGAGGATCGGTCTAGTCTAAAGAGGATTGGTCTAGTCTGCAGAGGATCGGTCTAGTCTACAGAGGATCAGTCTAGTCTACAGAGGATAGGTCTAGTCTACAGAGGATCAGTCTAGTCTACAGAGGATCAGTCTAGTCTATAGAAGATCAGTCTAGTCTACAGAGTATTGGTCTAATCTACAGAGGATCGGTCTAGTCTACAGAGGATCGGTCTTGTCTACAGAGGATCAGTCTAGTCTACAGAGGATCAGTCTAGTCTACAGAGGATCAGTCTAGTCTACAGAGGATCAGTCTACAGAGGATCAGTCTAGTTTACAAAGGATCGGTCTAGACTACAGAGGATCAGTCTAGTCTACAGAGGATCGGTCTAGTCTACAGAGGATAGGTCCAGTCTACAGAGGAACGGTCTAGTCTACAGAGGATCGGTCTAGTCTACAGAGGATCAGTCTAGTCTACAGAGGATCAGTCTAGTGTACAGAGGATCGGTCTAGTCTACAGAGGATCAGTCTACAGAGGGTCAGTCTAGTCTACAGAGGATCGGTCTAGTCTACAGAGGATCGGCTTAGTCTACAGAGGATCAGTCTAGTCTACAGAGGATCAGTCTACAGAGGATCAGTCTATTCTACAGAGGATCAGTCTAGTCTAAAGAGGATCAGACTAAAGAGCATCGGTCTAGTCTTGAGAGGATCAGTCAAGTGCTAAATCTAATTTAAACATGGAACACCCAGCAATTTTTGAAACTGTAAATTTTGTTCAAGTATATTTTAGAATATCTTATAATCCTAATAATTTCACTAAATTCGATGATCACTATTACAGATTATAACTGAGATTCGAAAATCCTATGTAAACGAAATGATGTCACATCTGACCCACAGAGATAACGACTGACGTTGTCTAGAAATATGAGATAGAAAAAAAAAGTTATTTCAAAATATAAAAATAAAAACATCGGTCGAAGAACACAAATAACCAACTTATTAAATCTGAGTCCAACAAAATATAGCCAAGATGTTTTCTTTTATAACGATCTATTGTTTACTCTTATCTCAGTGTGTATTAAGTCAATAACAACTCTCATTAGTCATTTTTTCTTCTTCTAAGGTTTGTGCCCTTTGTTCTCAGTCTTGTTTATCTCCCCTATCAAACCACAATCAAGACCCGAAACTCATTAAAAAAAAAAATCAAGTTATTAACCCTCCACTACACCTTACCCCCTCCCACCCCCCCTCCCCCCACTTCAGTTTAAAATTTTCATCCTGATTCTAAATTTTTAAAAAATGATAATAATAAATCTATGTTAGCATTAAGACTGTTTGAAGCTAGCGATGTACAGCGACTCTTTTAATCCTGAATGGATGACTTCAAAGATTATAAATAACTGGGCAGGTAAGACGAGAATTTCGAGGTTTCCAGAATTTTTTTTCTTGTTTGGAATACCGAGTTAAAGAATTAAAAAAAAATGATTAAGTAGGCTCCATAGATTAAATCTTCTCCATATTTTTTTAATCATCCAATAGGGCTTGGCATAAACAAATTTAATTTGTACCGACTGTTAAGGACTTCTATGTTCTTAGTATCCAAGAAAGGGGGAATTTTAGTGCGGTCACCCATAGGCTGAACTGATCCTCTTTAGACTAGACCGTTCATCTCTAGACTAGACTGATCCTCTTTAGACTAGACCGTTCATCTCTAGACTAGACTGATCCTCTTTAGACTAGACCGTTCATCTCTAGACTAGACTGATCCTCTTTAGACTAGACTGACCCTCTTTAGACCAAATCATCAATACATATTTTACTATATAAAGTTACTAAAAATACTGTAAAACTGTCTTTTTTCTTTATGTGAGCCCCAACCCCCAGCATTTTTTTCTGTATGTGAGCCCCCCCCCCTGCATTTATTGCTGGTTGCGCCACTGCCCAGTGCTATTTATATCTAGATCTATCCAGTGCTATTTATGTCTAGATCTATCCATCGATATTTTTCTAAAACACCGTCGTGTCGTTAAGAAATAACACTGAAAATAGAGCAATAAACACAAGTCTGTGGAATATAAAAAAGGTACTGGTACGCCGTTCCGGTGCGTTCCGCCAGAAAAAGATGCACTGTGTCTATCTATCCATTCTCTTTCTACATCTCAGCCATTATAATTCACTCTATTTTTAACTATATATATTTATATCTAGATCTATCCACTGCTATATATATATGTAGGAACAATAGGTAAACCAGATTATACAAAATATCAAGTAAAAATAGCCTACAAAATAAATACACAAAAAAATTGTATAAGATACAGAACAGTTGACATTTGAACATATTATATAACAATGAAAGGTCATCTTTTGTTCTTAGAAAAATAAACAATAGGAATACAAAAGATAACTGTTGAATTATATATTTAACAAATAAACACTGAATAGCGTTCATCAGACTTTAATTGCTAATAATTGTTTGTATATTTGTTTTATCAGTAAATATTTCATTTTCTTTAACCTTTTGAAGATTTCCTTTTGATGATGTCACTTGAATAAATATTTTGAAAAACTCCACTAATATTTATTTAGAGAGATGTTTCATGTTTTGAAATCATGAAATATTAAAAACATGACAGGACTTTGAAATAATAACTTTTTTTTTGTACATATCGAAAACCAAATTTGAAAAGGTACATCTTTAGATAAACAGAGCCAAAACTGAGAGATTTTTGGTCTTTGAAGAACTAGCGAACATTCACTGGAAATGAATGTCAAAGAAAATATTTGTACTTTTCATTTCGATGTTTGGTTTATAAACATGGTAGAGAGGTCGCATTGATGGTAGCAAGGATTTATTTAAAAGTCTATTCTATTCTGACCTATGTACTACCAGGCCAAGGTTTATTCTCTACAAATTGAAGCGTTGAATGAAAGTTGCTGTTTAAATAAAAAGCTGCGTTGAGAATAGACAAGGAGGAGTAGAAGCTGATTATGTTTATAGCTCTGGTATATCCGGTTTCGGCAATATCCGGCTTGCCTCTTTTATCACAAAAGACTGAATGTTGAAGAACAGTGGCGGCTTTTGGAGGTTGGCAACTGGGGCGACCGAGGGCCACTCCAGGGCCGTCACCAACGAAGGGCCTCGCGATTCGATATACAGACAACAGTTTAAATTCTAAGTCACTCAGTTGGACGCACCCCTTCCCCCCCGCCAAGACCCCCGCCCATTCAACAATACCGCTAATGTCGCCTTTAATGAAAAGTCTATTATATTTGAATATGTCGGTTTCATGATATAAGACGGAAATTTACTTTCAAACACCGTGACATACCTTCTGTTATAATCCGTTAAAACCATTGGAATAAAACTATCGGTGACGTAGATACACTTCCCACATGGAGCCAAAACTCAAAAAAGGCCACACAATATGAATCGCGTTGCTATCCACTTCAAGTAAACGAATTGAATGACCGCGGTCCAGAGTCAAATAATTCAAATAAATTATATGCTGGTTAGGTAACAGCATGTACAAACCACGTAATGTTTCACTCATAAACAAACATAGAAACAAACATAAATTGGCTTCAACCAACAGACAAAACGAATGTTATGAAACTATGATCCGACCTAACACCTACTCGAAATTGGGGGGAAAAAGCGGTTTTCACTATTCCGAATTTTTTTTTTCGGTGTGTGTTTGTTTCGCTCGATCGTCGTCTGCTGGCGATGGAACTCTTCAAACCGGAAGGAAAGGAGGGGCAAATCTAAATCTCTTGTCTTGACGCTTGGGGCCTTTGGGAAAAGGAAAAGAAAGAGATGGAGAGAGCGAGAAAGAGAGAGAGAGAGAGAGATGGAGAGAGAGAGATGGAGAGAGAGATAGTAGAGTAGGGATTGGGGTGAAGGGTATAAAAATAAAAAAAAAAAAACCTTGAGATCTAGAGTGACAAATAACCAAATGAACTGACTGGTCAGTGAGAAAACGATGTAAGGAAATATTTTGAAAGTTGATCTATTGTTTGATTGGATAAGACCCGCTTTGTTGTTGATGTTTGGAGATTGATATACAAAAAAAATCAAACAGGAAGTGACGTTATTATGTTTTCTTTTTTTTTAAACATCTGTCCAAGTTGTACTCTAAATATGTTGCTGAAATAAATCAAGGTTTTGAGACCATCCATTACATACCAATACTCTCTCTCTCTCTCTCTCTCTCTCTCTCTCTCTCTCTCTCTCACTCTCTCTCTCTCTCTCACACACACACACAATGTACCAGTATGGTACCATCCAGCCCTCATTTGTTTCATGTTGAAGGCCACAGTTAAATAACAAATGAATACTTCAATCAATTGTCCCACCCTCAACCGAATACATCCCTGAACCCTCCAAGTTTACCCCCTCCCCTATACACACTCCCTCCATCAACTCCAATCCCCCCTTCCCCCCTCAGTCTTCTCGTTTTCATGGCACTTCCTATCGTTGAATGCCGAGACTTCGCAAAATCGATATTTCAACTAGAGCAGTAGTTACAGACGGTTAGAAGGAATGCAATTTTTTTTCTTGCCCCCACCCACCCTTTCTCACCGCTCTATCGGCACGGTAGCAGCAGCACCACCAGCACCACCAACACACAGCGCCGTCTAGCGAACTCTTGTTGTACTAGGTTTCTGTCTCCTTCCAACACCTTGGGCCCCCTCACTACGGGGCTTTGACGCAGGGAGACGCAATCACTTTTATGATGGTCTGCTTTAAAAGGGGATTTGTGAAGATGTAGGAGATGGTCGTGCCAGGGGTGGGGTATACTTGAGTGGGAGTGGGGTGGGGGGGACGACTGCTCTGGGCTTTTCTCTGGTCCATTCTGTAGACCGGGTAATTTAGATTTAGTGGAGGTAAACTGTTAGGACTGTTGACTATGTCATTTGAGCAAAACCGTTTTTTTTAACGGTCATTTGTTGATTAATGGTAGAAACTGGTGTGAGAAGACGAGCGAGACATGAGATATATAGTGTTGGATGTGAGTAACCCGGTAAGAGAACAATGACAGACGAGAGAAACATGAGATATATAATGTTGGATGTGAGTAACCCGTTGAGAGAACAATGACAGACGAGAGAAACATGTGATATATAGAGTAACCCGGTGAGAGAACAATGACAGACGAGAGAAATATGAGATATTTAGTGTTGGATGTGAGTAACCTGGTAAGAGAACAATGAAAGACGAGAGAAACGTGAGATATATAGAGTTGGATGTGAGTAACCCGGTAAGAGAACAATGACAGAGAAATAATCATGAGCTATATAGTTTTGGATGAGAGTAACTCGGTGAGAGAACAATGACAGACGAGATAAACATGAGATATATAGTGTTGGATGTGAGTAAACCGGTAAGAGAACAATGACAGAGAGAGAATCATGAGATATATAGATGTGAGTAACCCGGTAAGAGAACAATGACAGAGAGAGAATCATGAGATATATAGTGTTGGATGAGAGTAACTCGGTGAGAGAACAATGACAGACGAGAGAATCATGAGATATATAGTGTTGGATGTGAGTAACCCGGTGAGAGAACAATGACAGACGAGAGAAACATGAGATATATAGTGTTGGGTGTGAGTAACCCGTTGAGAGAACAATGACAGACGAGAGAATCATGAGATATATAGTGTTGGATGTGAGTAACCCGGTGAGAGAACAATGGCAGACGAGAGAGACATCAGATATATACTGTTGGATGTGAGTAACCCGGTGAGAGAACAATGACAGACGAGAGAGACATGAGATATAAAATGTTGGATGTGAGTAACCCGTTGAGAGAACAATGACAGACGAGAGAAACATGAGATATATACTGTTGGAGGTCAGTAACACGGTGAGAGAACAAGGACAGACGAGAGAATCATGAGATATATATTAGTTGAGTGGGGAGTAACCCGTTAGAGAGAACAATGGCAGGATTGGGAGAGAAACATGTGATATATAGAGTAACCGGGTAGAGAGAACAATGCTAGACAGACGAGAGAAACATGAGATATTTAGTGTTGGATGTGAGTAACCTGGTAAGAGAACAATGAAAGACGAGAGAAACGTGAGATATATAGAGTTGGATGTGAGTAACCCGGTAAGAGAACAATGACAGAGAAAGAATCATGAGATATATAGTTTTGGATGAGAGTAACTCGGTGAGAGAACAATGACAGACGAGAGAATCATGATATATATAGTGTTGGATGTGAGTAACCCGATGAGAGAACAATGACAGACGAGAGAATCATGAGATATATAATGTTGGGTGTGAGTAACCATGTGAGAGAACAATGACAGACGAGAGAATCATGAGATATATAATGTTGGAGTGAGTAACCCGTTGAGAGAACAATAACAGACGAGAGAATCATGAGATATATAGTGTTGGATGTGAGTAACCCGGTGAGAGAACAATAACAGGCGAGAGAATCTTGAGATATATAGAGTTGGATGTGAGTAACCAGGTGAGAGAACAATGACAGACGAGAAAAACATGAGATATATAATGTTGGAGGTGAGTTACCCTGTGAGAGAACAATGACAGACGAGAGAGACATGAGATATATAATGTTGGATGTGAGTAACCCGTTGAGAGAACAATGACAGACGAGAGAAACATGTGATATATAGAGTAACCCGGTGAGAGAACAATGATAGACGAGAGAAACATGAGATATATAGTGTTGGGTGTGGGTAACCCGTTGAGAGAACAATGACAGACGAGAGAATCATGAGATATATAGTGTTGGATGTGAGTAACCCAGTGAGAGATCAATGACAGACGAGAGAATCATGAGATATATAGTGTTGTAGGTGAGTAACCCGGTGAGAGAACAATGACAGACGAGATAAACATGAGATATATAGTGTTGGATGTGAGTAACCCGGTGAGAGAACAATGACAGACGAGAGAAACATGAGATATATAGTGTTGGGTGTGAGTAACCCGTTGAGAGAACAATGACAGACGAGAGAATCATGAGATATATAGTGTTGGATGTGAGTAACCCGGTGAGAGAACAATAAGTACGACGAGAGGACAAGGAGATATATAGTGTTGATGATGAGTAAACCCGGTGAGAGAACAATGACAGACGAGAGAGACATGAGATATAAAATGTTGGATGTGAGTAACCCGTTGAGAGAACAATGACAGACGAGAGAAACATGAGATATATAATGTTGGAGGTCAGTAACACGGTGAGAGAACAAGGACAGACGAGTGAGACATGAGATCTATAATGTTGAATGTGAGTAACCCGTTGAGAGAACAATGACAGACGAGAGAAACATGTGATATATAGAGTAACCCGGTGAGAGAACAATGACAGACGAGAGAAACGTGAGATATATAGAGTTGGATGTGAGTAACCCGGTAAGAGAACAATGACAGAGAAAGAATCATGAGATATATAGTTTTGGATGAGAGTAACTCGGTGAGAGAACAATGACAGACGAGAGAATCATGATATATATAGTGTTGGATGTGAGTAACCCGATGAGAGAACAATGACAGACGAGAGAATCATGAGATATATAATGTTGGGTGTGAGTAACCAGGTGAGAGAACAATGACAGACGAGAGAATCATGAGATATATAATGTTGGAGTGAGTAACCCGGTGAGAGAACAATAACAGACGAGAGAATCATGAGATATATAGTGTTGGATGTGAGTAACCCGGTGAGAGAACAATGACAGACGAGATAAACATGAGATATATAGTGTTGATGTGAGTAACCCGGTGAGAGAATAATGACAGACGAGAGAAACATGAGATATAGAAGTTGGGTGTGAGTAACCCGTTGAGAGAACAATGACAGACGAGAGAATCATGAGATATATAGTGTTGGGATGAGAAACCCAAGTGAGAGAACAATGGCAGACGAGAGAATCATGAGATATATAGTGTTGTAGGTGAGTAACCCGGTGAGAGAACAATGAAAGACGAGAGAAACATGATATATATAGTGTTGGATGTGAGTAACCCGATGAGAGAACATTGACAGACGAGAGAATCATGAGATATATAGTGTTGGATGTGAGTAACCCGGTGAGAGAACAATGACAGACGAGAGAGACATGAGATATAAAATGTTGGATGTGAGTAACCCGTTGAGAGAACAATGACAGACGAGAGAAACATGAGATATATAATGTTGGAGGTCAGTAACACGGTGAGCGAACAAGGACAGACGAGTGAGACATGAGATCTATAATGTTGAATGTGAGTAACCCGTTGAGAGAACAATGACAGACGAGAGAAACATGTGATATATAGAGTAACCCGGTGAGAGAACAATGACAGACGAGAGAAACGTGAGATATATAGAGTTGGATGTGAGTAACCCGGTAAGAGAACAATGACAGAGAAAGAATCATGAGATATATAGTTTTGGATGAGAGTAACTCGGTGAGAGAACAATGACAGACGAGAGAATCATGATATATATAGTGTTGGATGTGAGTAACCCGATGAGAGAACAATGACAGACGAGAGAATCATGAGATATATAATGTTGGGTGTGAGTAACCAGGTGAGAGAACAATGACAGACGAGAGAATCATGAGATATATAATGTTGGAGTGAGTAACCCGGTGAGAGAACAATAACAGACGAGAGAATCATGAGATATATAGTGTTGGATGTGAGTAACCCGGTGAGAGAACAATGACAGACGAGATAAACATGAGATATATAGTGTTGGATGTGAGTAACCCGGTGAGAGAACAATGACAGACGAGAGAAACATGAGATATATAGTGTTGGGTGTGAGTAACCCGTTGAGAGAACAATGACAGACGAGAGAATCATGAGATATATAGTGTTGGATGTGAGAAACCCGGTGAGAGAACAATGGCAGACGAGAGAATCATGAGATATATAGTGTTGTAGGTGAGTAACCCGGTGAGAGAACAATGAAAGGCGAGAGAAACATGATATATATAGTGTTGGATGTGAGTAACCCGATGAGAGAACATTGACAGACGAGAGAATCATGAGATATATAGTGTTGGATGTGAGTAACCCGGTGAGAGAACAATGACAGACGAGAGAATCATGAGATATATAGTGTTGGAGGTGAGTAACCCGATGAGAGAACAATGACAGTGTAATTGAATTCAAAGTTAATGAGTGGTACTGGGTCATGTTGGATCAACCTGAAGTGTAAATATTGAATGAAGACGGACGTGGTATGGAAACATTATTTGTCTTAAACGTTGGGCGGGGAGAGATGGGGTGGGGTAATCAGGTCATGGGCTATCAGGGGAGTTAAGTGGAGAGTCAATATACAGTCTGTCAGATTTTTAAAAAAATTAATTACTGCACCGCTGAGACAAATGATGACTTGTAAAACTAGGATTGTTTTCAGAATATATATATATACATACATATTTACACGAGCAGCACGAGTTTGATTATTGCTATATTTGTCACATAAAATATTTACCCATTTAGGTCCTTTTCTCGGAATTATCAACCCCTACCCCCCCCCTCTTTTCCCTGTAACCTAGTTTAACCTGTTTTAGCATGACTCCATTATAATATTATTATAATCACCCATTAGGCTAAACCACTTAGCGTCTATAAATTGTATAGTTGTGTGTGGTAATTTTGTATGGTATTTTTGTATGGTATGTTTGTATGGTATTTTGTATGGTATTATGTGTGGTATTTTGTATGGTATTTTGTGTGGTATTTTGTATGGTATTTTGTATGGTTTTTGTGTGGTATTTTGAATGGTATTTTGTGTGGTATTTTGTGTGGTATTTTGTATGGTATTTTGTGTGGTATTTCGCATGATATTTTGTATGGTATTTTTGTATGGTATTTTGTGTGGTATTTTGTGTGGTATTTTTGTATGGTATTTTGAGTGGTATTTTTGTATGGTATTTTGTATGGTATTTGTGTGGTATTTTTGTGTGGTATTTTGTGTGGTATTTTTGTATGGTATTTTTGTATGGTATTTTGTGTGGTATTTTGTGTGGTATTTTGTGTGGTATATTATGTGGTATTTTGTGTGGTATTTTTGTGTGTATTTTTGTGTGGTATTTTTGTATGGTATTTTAAGTAGTATTTTTCCAAGTCAATATACTTTTCAATTGTTTTTGGTGATAATCGTCCACTGCCTGTTACTGCCACCCACCACTCGATACGCCACTGTGTACATGAGTAAGTGCGTATGTACTCACTTGGTACAAATGACCTAATGGCAATATTCAATCAGTGACTGAACGTTGACCAAAACTTTTGATTTTTGATGTTTTAGTTTTTAATCATCCCCATCTGGGGCAAAGGGGGGGGGGCTGCTACAAATATGTCATATGTTTCTCTCATCCAATTGCTAAAGTATTTCATACAACCGCGTTTTAATGTCATATGTTTCTCTCATCCAATTGCTACAGTATTTCATACAACCGCGTTTTAATGTCATATGTTTCTCTCATCCAATTGCTAAAGTATTTCATACAACCGCGTTTTAATGTCATATGTTTCTCTCATCCAATTGCTAAAGTATTTCATACAACCGCGTTTTAATGTCATATGTTTCTCTCATCCAATTGCTAAAGTATTTCATACAACCGCGTTTTAATGTCATATGTTTCTCTCATCCAATTGCTAAAGTATTTCATACAACCGCGTTTTAATGTCATATGTTTCTCTCATCCAATTGCTAAAGTATTTCATACAACCGCGTTTTAATGTCATATGTTTCTCTCATCCAATTGCTAAAGTATTTCATACAACCGCGTTTTAATGTCATATGTTTCTCTCATCCAATTGCTACAGTATTTCATACAACCGCGTTTTAATGCCATATGTTTCTCTCATCCAATTGCTAAAGTATTTCATACAACCGCGTTTTAATGTCATATGTTTCTCTCATCCAATTGCTAAAGTATTTCATACAACCGCGTTTTAATGTCATATGTTTCTCTCATCCAATTGCTAAAGTATTTCATACAACCGCGTTTTAATGTCATATGTTTCTCTCATCCAATTGCTTAAGTATTTCATACAACCGCGTTTTAATGTCATATGTTTCTCTCATCCAATTGCTAAAGTATTTCATACAACCGCGTTTTAATGTCATATGTTTCTCTCATCCAATTGCTAAAGTATTTCATACAACCGCGTTTTAATGTCATCTGTTTCTCTCATCCAATTGTTGAACTATTTCATACAACCATATTTTACGTCTACCCATTCACATTTTATTTTGATTCTCCGACTTTATACAGTAGATGGGCTGGTGGGTGGGCTGGTGGATGGGCTGGTGGGTGGGCTGTTGTGGTGGGCTGGCGGTAGGGCTGGTGGGTGGACTGGTGGATTGGCTGGTGGGTTGGTAGATGGCTGGCGAGTGGGCTGGTTTATGGGCTGGTGGATGTGTGTGGGATAGTATGTGGATGGTAGTTGCATGGACTGAAAAATGGTTGGTGCATGGGCTGGTGGATCATAGTTTGTCTATTGGTCACATGCAGTGCCTCTAAGAATGCTAGGAACTGTGCCTATAATAATGCTATGAACTGTGTCAATAAGAATGCTAGGAACTGTGCCTCTAAGAATGCTAGGAGCTGTGCCTATAAGAATGCTAGGAACTGTGCCTATAAGAATGCTAGGAACTGTGCCCATAAGAACTTTAGGTGCAGTACTTATAAGAAAGGTATGCGAGGTGTTTATAAGAACGGTACACACAGTACAAAGGCCTACGTGCCTTTAAGGGCCCAAGTAATTCTTTAAAAAAAATGAGATTCCAAATGTAAATGTCCTTTATTACTCTTTATCTAAACCTTCTCTCTCTCTCTCTCTCTCTCTCTCTCTCTCTCTATATATATATATATATATATATATATATATATATATATATATATAAATATATATATATATATAATATTTATGTTTGTGACAGTTGAGAAACCATGGAGGTCATGCTTGACTGGAATCTCTGGGTTTCAAGCACATGGCATGTAACACACTGTTCCAGATCACAACCAAACAAACGAGTCTTCATATCCTATATGCTGGTGTCACTTTGGGGACGGGTGGTCGTGTGGTAAAGCCCTCCACTGACGACCTGAGGGTCCCTGGTTCGGTCAGGACCAATGGATATTTCAGGTCATGGCCGAAGTCCCCGCTATATATCCCGTAGAGCACCCCAAAGCCATCGCATTATCGGCTACGGTGTGGGGATGAAAGAAGTGCACCACAAAAACCGTCCCATTAGAGGTTTATGAGATCTAAGAGATTTCATCCCATCCTTACAGGGACATCACTCACATACATACACTGCTGTCACTTATCGCCATTGAGCTATCAAGCAGCCCAAGGCAGTGGCTGTTGCTGTTTTTTGTTTGTTACCTAGGTTACGGCTACTTATCCTGAACGAAGTGGCTACGGATAAAGCCAATGCGCATGCGCTCAAGCGCTTAGACGGACTATTTTTTGTGCGCATAGGGTTAGGGATATGGTTAGGGATAGTATTAGGGATAGGGTTAGGGATAGGGTTAGGGATAGGGTTGGGGATAGGGTTAGGGATAGGGTTAGGGATAGGGTAAGGTTTAGGGATAGGGTTAGGAATAGGAGCAATATCTATAGCTGGACCCCGAAAAAAAATAATTCGGAATCCAGCAATCGCACATTAAAAATAGTCCGTCTTAGCGCTAGAGCGCATGCGCGTTGGCTGTATCCGTAGCCACCGCGTATCCTGAAAGCCTGATGCTCATTTCTGAATAAGCTGTAGGTAGCCGCGTGCAGGCCAGATCAAGCAGACGGAATGGACGTAGTCGTCTGTCCTATATATTTTTTATAAAGTACGGAATTAAACTTTGTCTTAAAAATGTCACCGTAAACTTCGTGAAATAAAGATTCTGGTTTTTATCATAGAGAAGAAGAACAAGAGCAAAAAATAACAAAATTTACCGGCCGGCATTACATGAAATGTCTCGCTGAGCAACAACTCCAACGGACATTAATTTGGACAGGCCATTTGAAAGGGTGGCCATAAATGATGTGGGACCGTGTACAGCCTGAATGGGAAGTAGTACGATAGGCGGAAGAATACATTCACGCATGGCTGACTCTTCCAGCACTAGAGAAATCATAAATTGTGGACTGGGTCTTGATAGTGACACCAGTGAACCGTGAACTAGGAGATGGTGGTTGAAGTAGTGAATGTATTAAATAGAATTTAGTGATGAATGGGTGAGTCTAATGTAGTGATATGTGTTTGAATCTAATGTAGTGATATATGTTTATGTCTAGTGTGGTGATATATGCTTATGTCTAGTGTAGTGATATATGTTTATGTCTAATATAGTGATACTAGCTGTACCCTTCAAAACCTTTGCATAGAGTTATATCCCCTTAGGCTTGATCGGTAGGCTAGGTTATTTTTGGTTTCGGACAGATCCGATTTTTTCATGATTGTATTTTAAACTGGAATACTGTTGTTTTAAATATTAACTTTCGATTTAACTCAGAGTCCAAATCGTTATTATATTATTAGATATGTTTATGTCTAATGTAGTGATATATGTTTATGTCTAGTGTAGTGATATTTGTTTTTGTCTAATGTAGTGATACATGTTTATGTCTAATATAGTGATATTTGTTTGAATGTAATGTAGTGATATATGTTTGAATCTAATGTAGTAATATAGGTTTTGGTGAAATGTAGTGATATAGGTTTAGGTGTAATATATATTTGTTTGTCCGTGATGATAGTAGGACGAAAATATGGCAAACAATTTCAATGTCACAACATTGTAATAATCATTTTATTTCCTTTAGGATATATTTGTATGTATGTATGCATGTATGTATGTATTTATGTATGTATGTATGTATGTATGTAAGTATGTATGTATGTATCTATTTATGCATGTATGTATGTATTTATGTATGTATGTATGAATGTATGTATTTATGTATGCATGTGTGTATGTATGTATGTATGAATGTATGTATGTATGTATGTATTTATGTATGTATTTATGTATTTATGTATGTATGTATGTATGTATTTATGTATGTATTTATGTATGTATCTATTTATGTATGTATGTATGTATTTATGTATGTATGTATGAATGTATGTATTTATGTATGCATGTGTGTATGTATGTATGTATTTATGTATGTATCTATTTATGTATGTATTTATGTATGTATGTATGAATGTATGTATTTATGTATGCATGTGTGTATGTATGTATGTATGTATGTATTATGTATGTATGTATTTATGTATGTGTGTATGTATGTATGTATGTATTTATGTATTTATGTATGTATGTATGTATGTATGTATGTATGTATTTATGTATGTATGTGTGTATGTATGTATGTATGAATGTATGTATGTATGTATGTATGTATTTATGTATGTATTTATGTATTTATGTATGTATGTATGTATGTATGTATTTATGTATGTATTTATGTATGTATCTATTTATGTATGTATGTATGTATTTATGTATGTATGTATGAATGTATGTATTTATGTATGCATGTGTGTATGTATGTATGTATGTATGTATGTATGTATGTATGTATGTATTTATGTATGTGTGTATGTATGTATGTATGTATTTATGTATGTATTTATGTATGTATGTATGTATGTATGTATGTATCTATTTATGTGTGTATGTATGTATATATGTATGTATGTATTTATGTATGTATGTATGTATGTATTTATGTATGTATGTATGTATGTATGTATGTATTTATGTATGTATGTATGTATGTATGTATGAGTTAGTCGTCTGAAACAACTTCATAAAATCAGTTGAAAAAAAACATTTTGGCAACCAAAATGAAAATAAAGTTTTGCAATTGCATAAAAAATATATTCTACACCCACTATAGGGAATCTATTTTTAGTTCAGACAATAAAGTTAAAGAATAAAGATCAATAAATATATGTACACTGCTAAGATAATTATATGTATATATATATAAATATATATATATATATATATATATATATATAGATAGATAGATAGATAGATAGATAGATAGATAGATAGATAGATAGATAGATAGATAGATAGATAGATAGATAGATAGATAGATAGATAGATAGATAGATAGATAGATAGATAGATAGATAGATAGATTGGTTGATTGATTGATTGATACAAAAAAATCTAAACTAACATCTGAATAGTTTTGACGTTATTAATTGATATACAAAGCTATAACTTTTTTTTAACAAAAGCTATGCTTTGATTGTTTAGTTAAATATATCACATAAAGACAGACCCATAGCTTGGGGGGGCAGTGTTAGGGTTAGGGTTATGCCCCCCTGTGTTTTGTCTGGCCCCTGCTGTAGAATTCCTGGCCCCTGCTGTAGAATTTTCACGCTAAAGGGCTGCATAAAGATACAACACATACAGACCTAGTCTATGTAAAACTGTATTTCATTTGTAAAGTAAAACAAACAAAAATGTCTAGTTTTAACTGTTACCTCTGTGTTTGTTGTTAGCTAGTACACATTATTATCATTGAGTGCCTGGGTGGCGTATAAGTGGAGAGTTTGATCTTCATACTGTATGTCACGGGTTCGACTCCCAGTGTGTCCAGTCTCAAACCGATGTCTTTTTGTGGTGTCTCCATGGCGATTACACTGCGGTGGCGATGAAAGAAGTTCATCCTAAAACTATTAGTGTTTTATAGGATCTAAGAGTTAAACATTTCAACCCTTAAGGTACTTCACACACACACAACACACACACAACACACAACACACACACACACAACACACACACACACAGTAATCTGTGAGTATTTCTTTGTAAAAAATTAATGGGACAATGAGAGATCCAATGTAAAAATCATTTTTATGAAAATATAGCATTGAAGATGTACATATGGAATTTTTGTTTATCTCTGTTTGAAAATTTTCTGTGCGGTAATACACAGAATTTGAGTGGTAAATATTTACTACTATTCTGATAGTATTTATTATAATAAATTTTAAATTATTTTCAAATTGGTCACTCGATTAAATTTTATTTTTGTAAAAATTCAAGGGGAAGCTATTAAAGATATTCATTTCATTTCTATAAAATGCAGTTAAATCCCTTTAATTAAAAAAAAAAAAACAACATTATTTTGCTTCGTGTACCAATTTGAATTATTTAATGCAGAAATAGTTTGACTGTAGTAAATATTACATTATAAAAAATATTTTATAAAAAACAACGTTATTCGTTTTATAAATTTAGAAGCTCTTATAATGTATATTACCATGTGACCAATTTATTCAGAAATTTTCTCAGGCTCATAGAAAAATTATTTTCTGCTTTTTAGTACCAAAGAAAAACATTGTTTTTTATAAAACATTTTTTATAATGTAATTTTTATGTTCTACTTTTTAGTTTTTGATTGGTGAAAATGTATAATGGTACGTCATAGTCTTAAAGATCCGTCTCGATCTCTTTTTTGAAAGGCGAGAGAAATCCTGCTGACTCGATCGCTCTTTTTAGGCGAGACTGGAAGTGGTATAATCACAAGAACGTATAGGAGAGATCTGACGTCACACATTATTCTCTTCACTACTTCATCTAAAATAATGTTATTTTCGAAAAAAACTTAAGAAACTCATCAAATCTTAATGAAATAGTAAGAATATTTGCATTGCCATCGAGTTCTGAGCTATATTGAAAGTATCAGAGCTATAGTTTTTCGGAAAGTGGTCTAAAATTGGTGCCAAATTCCGTTACTGTGTACTACATTTAGCACCAGTAATTTCCCTTGATTTAGACAAGGCTGTGACCTATTCGCCATTCATATTTAATTATATTTATTAAGAAACTCATCAAATCATAATGAAATAGTAAGAATATCGCATTGTCATCGGGTTCTGAGTTTTATTGAAAATATCAGAGCTATTGCTTATCGGAAAGTGGTCTAAAATTGGATTGCGAATTCCGCGGACAGATAAGAAGTGAAGTGGACAGACAAGACGTGAAGTTAAGAAAAACGTTGTAAAATACAATTTAATGAAAGATATGATAGTAGTGCACATTTTACGTTCAATAGTAGTGCACATTTTAGGTTCAATGGTAGTGCACATTTTACGTTCAATAGTAGTGCACATTTTAGGTTCAATAGTAGTGCACATTTTAGGTTCAATAGAAGTGCACATTTTACGTTCAATAGTAGTGCACATTTTACGTTCAATGGTAGTGCACATTTTAGGTTCAATAATAGTGCACATTGTAGGTTCAATAGTAGTGCACATTTTACGTTCAATAGTAGTGCACATTTTACGTTCAATAGTAGTGCACATTTTACGTTCAATAATAGTGCACATTTTACGTTCAATAGTAGTGCACATTTTAGGTTCAATAGTATTGCACATTTTAAATTAAATAGTAGTGCACATTTTAGGTTCAATAGTAGTGCACATTTTACAGACACAAATTTAAAAGTTTTAAAAGCGAATCATAACAAAAAGTTCACCATATTAACTAAATAATAAAAGTGGTTATGTATTAGGGTGGTTCAAAAAAATTTTTGTAGTAACTTGTAGTGCTTTTTGATTTTTCTGTTATATGTCTTGAGATAATGAAATAACAACAAAAACTCAGTCATTCTATCATCATTTACTACTGCCTCATGAGGATTAAAAATGGTGATAACTGCCGATTTTCTCGTTTTTGTATCATTAAGCCAGAAAAATGTTGAGGTTTCCAC